>JBAIZL010000002.1:348959081-349504081 GCA_036971475.1 Prosapia bicincta
ACATTCACACCCACAAACACAAACATCAACACATACTTACAGATTCACAAACACACACACACACACACAGACACACACACACACACACACAAACCCAAACACACACACTTACTGTTTCACAGCGCACACACACACACACACACACACACACACACACACACACACACAAACACACGCACAACCACACTCACACCCACAAACCCAAACATAAACCTACACTTACAGATTCACAAACACACACACACACACACACATACAACCACACTCACACCCACAAACCAAACACAAACACACACTTACAGATTCACAAACACACACAATCACACCCACAAACCCAAACATCAACACACACTTACAGTTTCACACCACACACACAAACACACACACACACACGCGCGCGCGCGCGCACACACGCACACACACACAACACACACACAACCACACTCACCCCCACAAACCCAAACATAAACACACACTTACATATTCACAAACACACACACACACACACACACACACACACACACAACCACACTCACACCCACAAACACACACTTACAGTTTCACAACACACACACACACACACACACACTCACACCCACAAACCCAAACACATACTTACAGTTTCACAACACACATGGTTGGGTTGGTTGGGTTTTTCATTGCATTGTTTTCTGCTTTGAATAGGCTATTAATTAAATAGAAGCAGAACAGATATTGGCGAGAATGACAATAATAATGTATAACAAGCTAGGCTAAAATAGTCCAATAGTACTGGTACAAAGTCTGGCAAAAGTTAAATCCATTCAGGTCAGGTTTTTGCCATTATTATATACACACAAACGTTAATAACCATGATCCATACACAACGCCATTGATCTGATCCACAAAAGTAAAGACATCTATATACCCCACAACTCCACCAAAGCTTCATGCGACATAAAAACTTACAACACCAACGTACCCATTAAACAATCACTTCAAACACTAGAAAACATGTTGACAACAATCAAAACTCCACAAAAACTTACCTAAGAAATCATCAGGATCATGACATAAAATTCTATATATAAAACGAAGAATTGTCTGCCAATGAGATTCCAAAACTCTGACAGCCTGGCTGAAATATTCCTCCACCACATCCAACAACAATACCTCCTTCAGAACAACAAACATACAGACAAAATAATATATTACCACGTAGACGACATTTTATTTTTACACAACGGCTGCAAACGGCAAATCAAACAACTACACACTACATCAGCATCATGCACCAAAGGCTAACATTTGCCCTAAAATTAGATGACAGAAATAAAATTAATTATTATTTTATTAATAAAAATAAAGTAATAAGGTCATACAGGATTGCAGATGTGTGACGCCAATTTTACCGCGATTGGGGGCAATTTTTACCTATTATTTGTCATTACTCCTTAATAACGTATAATTATTGCAATAAGCAAAAATTATTCAATTCGTAAAATAACCAATTCTCTACCGCCACGGCCAGTGCAATATCTTTCTGTTGTCACATAAATTTACGTCGTCCAATATATATTTCGCAAGCATGATGCGAGTAAATGGTATTGCGTTTTAAATGATGATTCTAGAACAAATTTTCGTTCAATTAGGTAATCCCCGTTCCAAAAACATTGGATCAAGGTCACTCTAACCTAAGCAGCAGATTAAGATTAAACGTGTAAAAAATTTGTGTGCTGTTGTGTACTAACCATTCTGAAAAATCTTTTTGGAATTAAAAATTGCTTTAGATGTATATGGTTTTCTTTTAATATATTTTACTGTCGTTTGAACAAACTGTTTTGTTAAAAATATGGATGCATATTTTTACGTTTTTACATCTTATATTACTTTAGTAATACTTTTTTTTTCGAAAATTGGCGCAGATGAATCTGGTTTTCTTTTACTCGTGTTTGAATAAACTGTTTAGTTAAAGATATGGATGTATTTGTACGCGTTTAAATTTTATATTACTCCTAATAATTAATAATAATGCAAATTGAATCGCGAGTATTAATTTATTAACTTCGTTTATAATGACATCATCAGTTAGTTATACCTATTAAAAGCTGATGCCAATCGAAGAGTTGAAGACGGCATTGGCTACGAAACTAGCTTCAGTCAATAAATCATTTGATTCATTGTTTTGTAAACTAAAACAAGTAGCAGAAAAAAATTAGGTCAACTGATACTGAAGTCAACAAATAAAAAATAATTTATTTTAGTTAGTTTTTATTTTATAATTTCCTTTATCATATCTACATTTACGTATGGTTTTAAAAATGTATTTAAACTTGGTTGGATGGATAAAAACGTATTTTATTAAAGGTTGAAAATTCCTACAGGATAAATATAAGGAGAATGTGAACTAATAAAAGGAAGAGAAGAATTATAAATAAATAGTTTTAAAAAATATATTAGTAAAATAAAGTAGTAGGCCTATTCAGTTCCCAAAGCAACAAACGTTGAGGGAAGAAGAGCTTCTAATTTTTTACTGCGTTAAGCCTACATGGGAAATTCCTCTGATCAAATATAAAGGCTACAACTAGCTTCTCTCTTTTCCACGTAAGTTAAAATTAAATTTAACAATTTTGGAAAATTAAAAATATTTGGAATTTTAAAACAAAAAAACTTTCATTAAGTGTAAATAGATGAGGTCTGATATAGAACCTACTTTTAACTGACGCAATGTTTGATTTAATCACAGAATCAAAATGATGGGCATGCAATGGTAAATAAAAGAAACGTAAGCACTTATCAAAATTTATGTACGATTTCAAGGAACATATTTCGAGTTAATTAATAAAGAGGTGATTTTATGACTAATTAAATATGCTGTAGTAATTAAATTCAATTTCAGTTTAAAGATGCAAGAAATTAGAAACAAAAAATGATACAAATTGAATTTAATTTTTCTGGAGTTCATGTTTTTCTAATTTTATGTAGGCACCATATATGTCTGCTTCAACTTATAATTGATTGGTTAATATGTTTATCCTAGAAAGATGTTCTATTCACGATGTAATTTCGTTTCCCCAAATATGTGAGTTTTTTCTTTTGTTTTGCGATATTTTATTTTGTGAATGATTTCTTTTTATGTGTTTCTTGTTACGAATTAATGTGTGTTTAATTTGGCAAAATGACTAGATTGGAAGTTTTTATTTTGGTTCTCAAATGTGTGGGTTTTCTCCATTATTTAAAATAATTAATAGGAGTGATATCTAGTTAATTTTGATTCTATGAAATGTGTTTGTTTTTGTGATTTAAAGGGTTAAACTATATTTGATTTCATGTTTTTGTTTTTGAATTTGCACGGGGATAAATAATAAATATGCTTGTTGCATTGCTTGAACGCAAGGAGTATAATTGTTGCAACATTCATTGGTTACATACTTATATTTGTGCTCTTGTTCCTTATCTCTTACAAACACATTTTAGGTTTGCTCCTCCTAAAGATGGACTGGTTGGATGATGTGGTGTCTATATAGTCAGCTGAGATTGCCTTAAAATTAGGGAATTATATTTCTTATCTCCACAGGACGCTTAGGGTCGGTCCTAGGTTAGTAATTGTAGCAATTTGTATCTTATCACCAATATTGTTTCTAATTACTTCATAGAAACCTGTAGCTTTGTAGAATACAAATGTATCTTTATTACCATTGCTATGTTTGATAATGTTCTTTTATAAATAACGACATGATTGAAATTATAAAAACATTTTCCAGGTTACACATGCACGAGTCGGGAGCCAGCTTCTGAAAGAAAATCATGCGACAACTACCGGATCCGGAAAATCATAATTTTTAAAGATCGGCATCGTGCATTTGGCAAAGGTGAGTTGATGGGTTGCTTATGTTTGCTGTAATGTACGAATAGTTGGATGTTTGGTTGCATTGTGTTCTGCTGTGTAAAGGGTTCCAATGAAAGACAGAAAGTAACTAATTTTCTTCTATAATCGGAGCTTTAGTTGTGTAGCCATTGTATCGAGTGTGACAACATTAAACTCACACGCCTAGCCCACTATTAAATGCACGATTGCCGGGGAACTATTCGCTATCACCAAACGCACGTAAAGCGTAATGTTTCCACTGGAAAATGCAATTATACGTTATACTAGGGGCCTGAAACCATGCACGCACAGGTACATGTGCACACTGTCTTCACACAAGTTCTACTGCTACACACGAGCATATAAGAAAGTCTAATGTGTTTACCCAAACCTAATGCTAGGAAATGTGGCATCGTCATCCATTCCTGGCCTGTAAGTAAAATTTTAATTCTCTAGCTCATCTCCCAAATTCGATTGTTGAGACAAATGTAGTGACAAGAAAACTAGTGAATGTGGCGTTTTCATCTAATTTTGACCTATACTTAAAATTTTAAGTCTCTAGCTCATTGGGAAGTTTGTTTAAACTTGATTGCAATATTCCACCCTGACAGGCAGACAGATATGACGGAAAGAGAACTAATAAAATTGTGGTAAAATCAGATTTTTTGTTATATGCATAGGTAGTTTCAGTATATAACGTAGAAGAGCATGGTGTTTGTTGTTTTTCAGAATTGTGTGTAGTTTTAAAGTTATTTCCATTTTTGTGTAGTTATTGTTACGACGAACCGTCAGGTACTGCTGTCAAGCGGATTTATTGTGAGCTATTAGATACAAGAATGCTTTATGCAGTACAAAGTAAAAAATACTCTTTTTCTATATACAATTACTCAAAAACTACTAATTATATAATTAAAAACTGGAAGTATTAATTAAAAATGAGACTTTTTCTTTCATGTGTTATAGGGAATATCTCGTTGCGTTAAATATTTGCAGAGTTGTGGCTGTTTTAAAAAGCTTTACCTAAAAATGTAGTCTGGCGGTTTTTATCAATTTAAACGCGTACAACTCTTAAACCGTTACAAGATATCGAGCTTAAATTTTCCCAATTGGATTCTTTAATGTTTTTTCATCTTTATCGTTATATAAAGGTGTGAACAATTTTTAATTTTACTTTTTCTTGTACTTATTGTTTTTAAAATAAGTTTATATGTACATCAGGCAATAAGAAATGAATAAGAAACGGTTTATGAAATTTTGAGCTCGATATCTTGAATGGTTTAGAAATTGTACGCGTCTAAAGTGATACAAATACAGCCTGATTTTTCATTTCCAGGTTTTGGCGATGCAAAACCATATCTCTGCATCGCCAGATATGGCCATGTTTTGGCTTTTTCAAAACAACCATATCTCTGCACATGTTTAATCCAACAAGATGTTTCTTATACAACACGAAAGAAGAAAGTTTGTATTTCTATCGACTGTTTTTAGTTTTAAAATAACATGCATCGCCTTGTAGCCTGTAGACATATTTGAAATTTGTACAAGATGTGTAGGAATTATTAGCTTTTACATCCATAATCACAACTTTAATTTTCAGATTCATGCTCCCTCACAACATCCTGGACAAAGTCTGGACATGTAAACCTACAAACGTTAGCCTATATACATATGCTAAAAACATATGCCTTAACAAATATGAATGAAGAAATATTCAAGTTAGTGGTTACGTTTGTTTGCTACTTTGAACCGACCCTTGGGGGTTGTGACTGATTTATAGTCCTTTATCATACAGACCTTGAAAGCTTACGCACCACCAGAGCTGCTCGCTAGCTGGGACAGAGCATCAGGGCTTAGACTAGAGATACAAGGCGTTATCAAGTTGGTAGTTATGTCAGTGACACACTCTTGGCCATCCCTATAGGGGAAAAGTAATCCTTATTGGAAAACGTAGAGTGCGCATGCGCAGTATATAAACTTAACGACCAAGATTAACCAATATATAAGTGTTATTAATACATCTTTTAGTTTTATTTGTGCTTGAAGTATTAGAAGCATTAGTTAAATACCAAAATTAAATGTTAAATATATTTTAATGCATTAATAATAAAAGCTTCAGGAATACGTGTTATATCTTAAAAATACAGTTGTTGAGTTTGCAACTTAAAGAAAAACAAAGTATACACTGGAGTAACTTGACCGATTTTTGGGAGTATTGCATCCGAGTTTAGGTCCCCTTCCCTGTTGTTGATATTCTTGGCCCCCCTTTAAGGAATTCTTGGGGGCCGCTGAGTAATGTATTGAGCTTCTTATTCCTTGTCATCTCAAAAACAAATGTGTGAAGAAGAATGTTAATAAAATTAATATTGTTACTTTATTTGTTAGTCTAGATTTACCGTATTGGCTAAAATAAACAGTACTGAAACTGAATCAGCTGTAGCTGCCTTCTCGATCATCTGTGCCGATTGTTGATTGAGAAATCCTTTATTGTAGAGAAATATTTTTGCTTATTTAGAATTGGACTGCCTTAGACAACATTGCTTTCCTTCAAGAATCTTTAGTAAGTAACCGCCTCATCTTCCTTAGAACAAACTTTCCTTACCCACACCTCCTGACGCCTACGTCTGGGGAATGATGAAGGAAAAGATTATCCGTGATGACCCACCAACCACCATCGTTCAACTACAGGAAAAATAACCATGTGTATAACGAACATGAAACAACAACTCTTTACCAAAATGATGCAAAACCTGCAAGAACGGTGCGAGTGTTGCCTCAAATTGAGCGGAGGTCATATAGAACGTGTTTATATCGGAGTTTAATTGATTTAGCTTTTTGTATGTGCTTGTAAAACTATGTAAATAAAATAAAATCTTACAACTGTTTCGGTGCTGTTTATATTGGCGCATACGGTATTTCATTTGTTTAGGATAATTATGTTTTTTCACCGTTTAGTTGCTCTCAAATATTATTATTATGTTTTCCAAACTAAATAAATTATAGGCAGTTTCTTGAATTAAATGATGGAAAAAGATAATGATGACGTTCTCGCACAATTTAATCAACGCCTTATTTACGTCATATGCTGTTTATTGCGTTAACGTTAAATAGTTTTTTCGGTTACGGACGATGAGTGATGTAATATCCTTAATAAGTGAAAATATTATAGGATTTGCATCTTAGAAATCTGTTTGATACGCATTTTATTAAAGGGGGCTCCACATTTCATTACGCAAAGGTGCTCTCGATTGCTTACCGCCTCCATTGCAACCATTGAACAAACACTTCAAATACTAGAAAACTTGCTAACAACAAACAAAACTCCACAAAAACTCACCCAAGAAATCATAACACTCATTAAACTGGTTAAAGAGCCAGTGGAATCATGTAAAATGTTTGTGCAGATGTTAATTACCCATTACTAAAATATATTTTGTTAAATTAAAAATTGCTGCAGATGAATCTGGTTTTCGTTTACTATTCTTTTACTCGGGTTTGAACAAACTGTTTAGTTAAAGATATGGATGTATTTGTACGCTTTTATGTCTTATATTACTCTTGATAATTATTGATAATCGCGAGTATTATTTATTAACTGTTTCAGTACTGTTTATTTTGGCGCATACGATATATCATTTGTGTGGTATTATTAAGTTTGTTCAACGTTTAGTTGTTTTCAAATATTATTATCAATTATTAATATTATGTTTTCTAAAGTAAATATAATACAGAAAATGTCTTGAGTTAAATTATGAAAAAAGATAACGATGTCTGGTCCACCGTCATTGGCGCCCCTACCGACTGTTTAGAACACTTACATCGTACTATAATAATCCCCGTGATAGATGGACCATTCCCGAATTCGACCAGGTGCAATTTTTATGTTGATATTGTACAATTTTTATTCTGCTATTGAGGTTATTCCTTGTACGAAGGAAATAAAAATTGTATTCGATAACATTTGAAAGAATGTAACCGTCCCCTAGTTCTTTCCCGACCAATAAGCGTTCAGTTCTTCCCATAGTAACTACCATATCTCCTGAGGTCCTGGAAATCCTTCTTCAGGTCGTGCTAAGCAATTCTACTCCAGGTTGCCGCCAATGCTTTGGTCACACAGCAGTCCTCTGGCCGTAATAGTGAAACTGATTGGCCAAGTTAAAATTACAGAAAATAGTACAATTTTATCAATTATAATAATAATCATTGTAGGACAATCTTAAAAGTTTACAATTAATCATAATTCTTTGGAAAGAAACGTTTTTCGTTGAATTTTATTTTAAAGTGTAATATGTGTGACTGAATTGGAGAAAATGTAGTTAATCGATTTCATCCGGACTTTGTTAAAATGTCAATAAAAATGATGTCTTTCTAACATGTTCTTTAATATAATCGATTCTGAACTAAATGTCTGTTGGCTTTGGTAGAATAATTAACGGTTTTATTACTTCAGTTTCCCGAATGTAACAGGATTCGATATATTAAACTAGTTTTACAGATTGAATTTGCCAATTATAAAAAGACGAAAATAAACTGAACTGTTAGCTTAAAATACAACAAAACTGTGTTGCCAAATTCATTTCAATGTAATGTATAGAGTAAACAATTTTAAGGAAGAATGTCAAGGAGGCCCCAGTCAACTAGAGTAACAAATTCTTATCGGTGTGATACAGACTTTGGACTGCAAGGGAATTTGGTCGTCAGCTTTTTTTATTCGACAAGTGCGTTCGTTTTATCATTTGTTACTCGATTAGAATTATGAAGAATTTAGTGGTTTTCGTCTTTTGTCTGAAGGTTTTTAAATTGAAAGTTTGTTGTACAGGTGCAATTAGTTTATAAAAATTGTGTCACTTTATTATTTAAGGACCATACTGTGTGGAAATAACTATTTAACACGGGTGTAGAGCATTTCCCAAAAATCCTGTTTGAAAGAGTGTATAAAAATTAGGAAAGCTAAACGCAAACCTAAATCTATGTGTTTGGATATAAAACAGAGAAGAACACTACAGTGGGTTTTTATTTGAAATGTTTACGTAATATGTTTTGTGCTATATTTATTTGTATGTAATATCTAGGAAACAAATTGAATGTCTTGCTCTTGTATAATTCAAGGCATTTTAACGGGAAAATTTGTAATTAAAAAAAATCTAAGGCAAAACTGTTATTACCAAAATTTTAGATAAAGTCTTAATTAAAAAGGGAAAACGTTTATCTTTAAATGCACTTTAAGATATTAAACAGCAAAGTGACCTTCCCATAGTGAATTACAAACTTACAGAAGAAAAATATAATATTGTTATTGTATTTGCAGACTAATGAGAGTGACAAGCAGTTGTCTTGGCAAGTTGTCTTGCCAAGCAGAGAGTGACTTGGGAAAGAACTCGGAGCCCTCGAAAACCCCCAAGCCTCCCCTCATCGTCCACTACACAAAGGTGAGTTGATGGGTTGCTTATGTTTGCTGTAATGTACGAATAGTTGGGTGTTTGGTTGCATTGTGTTCTGATATGTAAAGGCTTTTAATGAAATGGAGGCAGTACAGATGTTTTAGAGGATGTAAATAATAAGATGAAACAAGCAAAGTGAAAATAATCCAAGAGTGCTGGTACAAAGTCTGGCAAAAATTAAATCCATTTACGTCCGGTTTGTGCTATTATTAAACATAAAATAATTTGGATATACACCCAGATAAAATACTTTTTTTTTCTAGTCACAAACCTAATTTCTACGAACAATAAATCTCTCCTTTCTAGTGTCTGGAAACAATAATGTAACCTTAACTTGAATAAGATGTGTTTTCCTAAAATGCTCAAATAATTACATTAATTAATTAAGTAAAGTTGGCTGTATGGGTATTGCTTGATGGCATATAATAATAATAATTGAACATGATCGTTGATACTTTGCAATTAGTACTCGAAGAAATCGTCCAATACACAAAAGACCGCAACAGCAACAGAGCATCAGACACAAGCAAAACTCTCAACTTAAACAAAACAGACTTGAACAAATGACTTAAATACAGCTTACACCCAAAGTAATGCAACTACAAACAAAAGTTTGGTCACAGAAACAGCAATACAAAGCACAGAATCCATTCATCGTGAATAAATTGGGCAAGACATTGAATATAAAATGTCCACCATAAACACAATAAACACTAAACCAAGCACAACTAATAAACACACAGCCCTTAAATCAATCCTGCAAATCGCTGCAGAGTAAACATTAACTCTAACAATCACACATACGTATGCAATAACATAGACCTAATCCACAACATGCTCAAAGCAATCGTAACTCCAGGAAAACTCACCCAAGATATCTTCACACTCACTAAACTCATAACATAAATTCTACACACAAAACGATGGCCTCCTAATGGGTTCCCACATCTCAGACAGTCGACCTGAAATATTCCTTCACCAGAATACATCCTGCAGAACAACAAACATACAGACAAAATAATACACTACCATAGAAATGTACTCGACATTTTACTATTAAACAACAACAACAAACTGTAAATCAAACAACTACACAATTAGATCAACACCACACACAAATGCCTAACATTTAACCTTGAATTAGAAGACAATTATAAAATAAATTAATATGGTATTAATAAAAATAAATTATTTGTTTATATATAAAAATAAAAAAAATAAGGTCACAAGATTGCAGATGTGCGACGCCAATTTGACCGCGATTGGCTTTAGAACAATTCAAACATGTTATTTATTATTTCCCATAACTGTTTATTAACGACAATTATTAGAATAAGCAGAAATTATTTAATTCGTAGAATAACCAATTCCCTACCTCCACGACCAGTGCAATATCTTTCTGTTGTCACCTAAATCTACGTCGTCCGGTATATTTCTCAATAATAATGCAAGTAAATGGTTTTGAAGGTTAAATGATGATTCTAGTACAAATTTCCGTTCGATTAGGTAGCACTCCAAAAACATTATTTAAGTTCACTCTAACCTAAGTAGCAGAGCCAGATTAACCATGTAAAACGTTTGTGCAGTTGTGTATTAACCATTCTGAAAAATTTTTTGTTAAAATAAAAATTGCTAGAGGTGAATCTGGTTGTCTTTGATTATTTTGTTACTCGCGCGTAAACAAACTGGTTTATTGAAAATATGGATTCATTTGTACGCTTTTATTTCTTATATTACTCTTAATAATTATTGATAATGCACATTGAATGGCAAGTAATAATTTATTACCTTCCATTTATAATGGCATAATCAGTGAGTTATATCTATTACAAAGTGACGCCATTGAAGGGATGATGAATATAATGGCTTCGAAACGAGCATGAGTCGATTAATTTTATAATTGTAAATCAGTGTGTACTATTAATGAATTATCAGCATCACTTCATAAGTTCAGCTAAATACTCTAAAACAGTAGTTTTATGTAAACTATGTAAATACATTGGCAAAAATGGGAAAAGGAGGATTCATGTCTGTAACATTATCCTTCGGGGGGGGGGGGTGTAATTGGGTCCTGGATCAGGCCCAGAGTGTAAAGGTAGCACCAAGCTGAAGTCCACGCTTTGCACAAGCGGGAGAAATAGCAGTCGCCGAATGTATTCACCCCAGAAGCAATAGTACAGGTTGTTTTGCTAATAGCCTTCAGGTGCGTTAGGTTACCATGTGAACTAAGACGGAAGTAAACATAAGAAAAACTCGTGGCTCACGAGCACCCGCTTGCGCATCGGCAACACGACATATTTAGACATATCTGAGGAGCTACATAATACAATATACGTGAACTTTTTGAGGTCGTCTCAGCGTTAAATTCATTTATAAACTTAGAGGTGTCCTTTCGTATTCAGTTCTTCAAAGTATCCCAATGGTTTACCAAATTTTGGACATTAGTTTTTATATTTTGCCAATAACACTTTCTGTTTATTTGTTCATATGTGTCCTGAAACCCACAATGGTTAATGTAAGGATCCTGCATGTTAACTTTCTAATATTTCTTGAAATTCCTCTCCTTCCGTTATACCTATTTATTTTGTTCTACATTTAACTAACCTTAGTTGCGAAATTTTGAAATATATGGTAAAACTTGAGTGCATGCATAAAAAGTGCTTTATTAACGGTTGAAAATTTGAACAAGATAAATACAAGCTGAGAGAGAACTAATTGAAGGAATTGAAGAAAACATAAGCAAAATAACCTTACATTTTAACAAACCTTTTCTTAAGTCTGACTAAGAAAATTACTAAATAGCTCGCTTCACTTATAACAAGGTAAACACTATCATGAAGGCCTAAGTCATGTTACTAACTATATAACTTCCCTCATGCAAGAGACGGTAACATGATGGTTTATAATATAAGGTATCTTGTTCATTTTACAGAACCTGCCCAAGAACCCGGCAGATAATGGGGATAGACACTACAACTTGGGTGACACGCCATCTTTCCTTCGGACTCCATGGGATGAGCTTTAAGGTATGTTGCTACCTGTCTATTTCCTTTTATACTTTACACTGGTTCCTTCTTCTAAACAAGCGAGTCGATTCTGTGATCTATTAATAAACAACTCTGGTGGAAGTGATTTTTGGCTAAATTTCCCTGAGGTTTAAGCATAAGCACTTCAACTGTTACATGACTCAATATACAATATTGGGCCTTTTGGACATTCTAATTAAACCAAAGCTGATGGTGTCAAAATATTACAGATAATTTCCGTGTATTAAAATATTTAAGAAATATGACAACTCGCACCCCTCCAAATAGACGTGTAAAGGGAATTGTGAGCCCGGGTTTAACAGATTGTGTCCCTCAGGAGATCCTCGCTAAGGGTTGTATTCTTGAATGTTGCGATTTTTCTGATTTTATTTGTATTATGGGCAACTGTTATATACTATTTACTCTATAGTGGTGTTCGAGTTATTTCTATAAATCTTGTAATGTTTTTGTCACCAGAGCTATGTTAGTTTAAGGTTATCTTTTCAACTTACAAATAATTGTAAATAACTTCACGTGTGTGAAATGTATGTTTGTTGTAATATAACTTGGAATCATTCAGAAATGTCGATATTTAAGTAAGTAAAGTTTATCTTTCGTTATTTGCCTATATTACTACATAAGTAGCTCAATTTATAGTTAAAATAATCTAAAGTTAATGTAGGTTATTAAATTTTTAATATACATTTCTCGTATTCTCAACACGGTTTTGATTTAGTAATAGTAAAAGCTATTAGGTATTCACGTAAACCTAAACTGCTGAGCAGTATTACAGCTAATGTTATAATCTAAACGAATATTGAGTTTTACTTTCGTATGATTTTGCCTTTACTTGCAATATTGCTTTACAAATAATTAGATTAGGCCTGTATTCTTACTGGCAACATCCTAGTAGAACTCTTCTCCATTGTTGCTGGGTAACAACTTCAAGCAGCTATGGGGTGATTTTCAACGTAAGTAAGTAAAACCTCTTAAACAGAATATACTTTTGTGTTCAATTCCTTTGTAAATTTCGATTAAAAAACAATCATCTGGAGAGGAAATTATAAATAAATATATTTTTTTGTTATTTTTTATCTTGAAAGGGCCACAAAAATTGTCGGTGGGGTCGATAAAAAGTTCAATAAAGCTAATTTCGTTTTTTTATTTCAATTTACCACAAGTGTATGATATTATTTGGTATAAAATTATTTTACTATACCGTTGATATAGTCCTTTCATATTATATTGACAATGCAGGGTCATTAATATATCAAGCATTTAAGCATGTTAACATTTAGGCTTATGGGAAATATTGTACAGGGTGCTCCTATGTCTGTTGGACACCCTGTAACACACCTCTAACATACTCTAGCAAACTTGTTTAGTCTTCCACATGCCTATCTGGGTCTCTTAAACGATTTTTATTTCTATATATCGGATAAACGTATCATATTCAAATTTGATGTACAAAAAGTCTCAAAGAATTATAAAAACATGGAGGAGTAATACACATAACTGACTTTAAAACATTTTTACATCACGTTTATTGCCATTTATAGCAGTAGAAGTTTTTGGTTTATTAATACAAAATCAATGTCCAAGTTTTCAATTTATTAAATCCTCTTGTTATGTCCGGATTCTTTGCACATACCAAGTTGCTGTTCTCATTGTCATTTACGTAGCTGATTTTGTGTCCCGGTATTTCCGTCTTTGTTCTGAAGTGGAAATCTTTTTCCCTTTGCTTTATAGTCTTTTCTCAAGAATAGGGAGCAAGCCTATTGCCTAAGCCCCTTGTGGAAGGACCCCTCCTAGTTTTGGTTTCCCGTGCCGGCCATCATCTGGTCTCCGTCCGGGGAGGCTTCTGATAGTGGTCTAGCAACTCCACTCGGGCAGGAGTGAAAATAACAAAGGATGGTAAAGATAACAGTAACAGCTAGGACAGGTACAAAGAGCAGTAAAAGAACTATACGGCATATAACGGAACGATGAAGTAAGAAGAGGAAGGAAAAAACGAATATATAACACCATAATAAAGAGTAGGCTACCTTGACATACGTTGCAGAAAAGTGGGTTGTATCATGCAGATAAGAGTAAGATCAACGCAGTAGAAATATACGCTCTTAGGAGATCATGTCAAATCTCTAGGACAAATAAAAGCATTAGAGACGTGATAGAGAAGAAGGCAGTCTTAGAGGAGATTCTGAAGAGACAGCAGATATTGTTTGGTTGCTGTGGAATGGACACCACCGGAGAGAAGAAGAAGGGGAAGATCCAGACTAACATGGGGAGAAACCATCAATAAAGCCATAAGTGAATGAAACTTATCTTATCGGTGGAACGTAGCTGCTATGGGAGAGCAAAGAGGCAGATTTTAGAAATCGGACAGCGACGACAGAGCGTGAAATCCGAAATTATATAGATCTATACACAAAACAGAAATTGTTATTGAAATTAACATAGGTTAAATATAGGTCTATTCGTGTTTTCTACTTAAAGAGCTATTTTCTGAAAGGTTTGTAAGTGTTATAAACATTTCCTCAAGTCATGATTTCTTTGGATTTAGGGAAAAAGTAAACAGGACTTATCCTTGGAACTATCTCTTTCCGCGCCATACATTGGGCGTTGGAGTCTTCCAGTCCATCAGAGCGGGTCTCTCTGCAGATAATATTTTGTACCTGCTGAGGCAACCATTGTTTGCACGATGGGGAATGACTTGAACGCATGCGATGCAGAAGTCGTGAGAGGCCAAGGAGAGAAATACACGTAAGGCTTATTTCACCATAATAAATTCAGAAATATCGAAAAATTTAATAATGGGAATCAGAAATGTAGAGAAGGGGTGACATCACGAGGGAAAGAGGGAAGAGAGAGGCAAGAAGAAAGAGTGAAATGTAAGGCTTACAAGAAACTCGTATTTATAGGATTTGTTAGTATAATGGATGCCAGACGAGAGTCGATGAAATTTATCTTCAACAATAATTAAATTTTAAGATACTAAACAGCATAGTGAACTTAACACGATGACATTCGCAGTTATAGATGCAAACATGAAAACTATAGGTAAAACATAGGCATAACGTCAAGATGACATAACACATTGAATTATCTCTAAACACAGAACAATAAAATGATGTAATTATTAATCCACATTTTATTTTCATTTGGCACTGGGGGTGGGTCTATAACCCCATCTCATTGTTACAGTCGGGTGCATTTTAGCTTTATGAAAATACGATTTAATCTCTTGCAGTAACTAATATTATTTTATCAATACTTTCAGTGCAAAGCTGAGGACCAGGAGGTGACATCGAAGCGTCTCCGGCTCTATGCAGTCTCCGGATGCAATTTTGGTGAGTCTAAGAGTTATCATGTCAG
Source organism: Prosapia bicincta (assembly GCA_036971475.1). Classification (NCBI taxonomy): domain Eukaryota; kingdom Metazoa; phylum Arthropoda; class Insecta; order Hemiptera; family Cercopidae; genus Prosapia; species Prosapia bicincta. The sequence goes on from JBAIZL010000002.1 coordinate 348,974,768, forward strand.
GCCAGCTTGGGTTGATAAAAACAACCCGACTGCAATAAGTTACAACTAGCATTTAAACAGAGTCTGTTGCCTTCATATTAGATTATTTCGATATTATCCTTTATAAATTTTGTAAATAATATTAGATAAACCTGTAGTCGCAGTCATTGTTACTTTGCTTCCTTGTAACGTATATTCTTTGTATAAGAAACGAAATCACTGTGGTTAATCAAACTCTCGATGTATTTATTGTGTTTTTTTGTCCTAAGATATCCCAAAGTGATAAAGGTGTAATAAATTGTTTGTATTTATTTCTTCGTTGTAGTCTTTTTGTTTCATGGGTGAATTAATCTTTGAGATCTCAAAGATAGCGTCCCTCCTATATAGGGGCTGAGACCCCAGAGATCACAACCATCGTAGTTGGGGCTGAGAATTCAGAAATAGCAACCTTCCTTGATAGGGATTGGCACCCTGGGACCGCGACCCTTTTAGTTGCTGAGACACAGGTGATTGCGAACCAACTAAATAGGGCCTAAGACCCTAGCGATTGCAAACTTCCTATATAGGGGCTGGGACCTCAGATATCACAACCCTCCTAGATAGGTACTGAGAAATCAAAAAACGACCCTCCTAGACAGGGGCGAGACCGCAGAGATTTTGACATTACTAGTTAAGTCTCTTTTCTTTCGTTTCTTGTATCCAGCTAAACTTAGCTCTAATGGGTTCAGCTCTAATGTCTAATGGGTTTAGTCAAAGAGTGAAGAGATATCTCACCTCTGTCTCTTCTATCCTCGCTTGGGTCCTCTTCACGTCTCGGGAGGGACATTTAGGTCTAGCTACTTCCTGACCTTGCCCAATCTGCTTTGCTTTCGTGTTTTTAATCCAGCTACACCTAGCTCCACAACCCGGCAAGTCTAATGGGTAAGTCAGTAGGTGAAGAAACATGGCACGTCCACCCCTTCCATTCTCGCATTGAAGGATCTCTTAAGGTTTCTGTAGGAACAGGTAGATCTGGCTAGATCCAGAACTTGCACAATCTGCTTTGCCTTCTTGTCTTGTATCCAGCTAAACCTAGCTCCACAACCCGGCAAGTTTACTGGATAAGTCAGTAGGTGAAGAAATATGGCACCTCAGCCGCTTCCATTCTCGCATTGGAGAATCTCTTCAAGTCTCTGCAGAAGCACTTAGATCTGGCTAGATCCTGAGCTTGCACAATCTGCTTTCCTTTCGTGTCTTATATCCAGATACACCTAGCACCACAACCCGGCAAGTTTAATGAGTAAGTCAGTAGGTGAAGAGACATGGCACCTCCACCCCTTCCATTCTGGCATTGGAGAATCTCTTTAAATGTCTGCAGGAACACATAGATCTGGCTACATCCTGAGCGTGCACAATCTACTTTGCATTCTGGTCTTGTATCCAGCTACACCTAGCTCCACAACCCTGCAAGTCTAATGGGAAAGTCAGTAGATGAAGGGACATGGCACCTCAGCCGCTTCCATTCTCTCATTGGAGAATCTCTTCAAGTCTCTGCAGGAATACTTAGGTCTGGCTAGATCCTGAGCTTACACAGTCTGCTATGCCTTCTCGACTTGTGCTAGCTACATCTAGAGCTCCACAACTCCGCAAGTCTACTGGGTAAGTCAGTTAGTAAAGGGACATGGCACATCCGCCGCTTCCATTCTCGCATTTTAGGATATCTTCTAGTCTCTGCAGGAACACTTAGATCTGGCTAGATCCTGAGCTTGCACAATCTGCTTCCCTTTCTTGTTTTGTTTCCAGCTACACCTAGCTCCACAACCCGGCAAGTCTAATAGGTAAGTCAGTAGGTGAAAAGACATAGCACCTCCAACCCCTCCATTCTCGCATTGGGTGTCCAGCTACACCTAGCTCCGCAACTCCGCTAGTCTAATGGGTAAGTCAGTATGTGAAGAGACATGGCACCTCCGCCCCATTCTCGTATTGGAGAATCTCCAAATTATGGTATAAATCCAACTTTAATAGCAGACGAAGCTCTCAATCTATGCGCTTATATAGGCAAACTTTACATAGACACACTTGTGAATCTGCTTCAGCTGCCTGATATTATGTCCTTAGGTCGCTATAAAAAATGTTAAAATATGACCTAAAGAGTTGTGTTATATTAAAGTTATTGCACTTTATAATACGTATTTCATATATACGTATGGCAAATATATTTGTTATACAATATAAGTTCTATACACGGCATTCTATCATCCGGAAAGTTCTATTAACCGGTACATTTTCAAAACAAATCAGTACATTACCCTTCTATTTTATTACAAGATGTGACCCATCATAAATACAATCAGATATCTGTGATTATTTTAAAATCCTTTAAAACATTATAAAACCAATAGTTTCTGTATAGTTACTTGTACTGGTGCTGGTTCTATTTTAACGTTGTAAGGTCGAAATAAGTTTTTAGCAATCATTGTTTTTCTTCCTTCAATATTCTTCTTGTAAATGTTGTATGCGCGAACGTGTGGTTTTATTCCTACATACGGAAATACAGTGATTGGATAGATACAATAATGGAAGGAAAGATTTCAACAGTACATTCAATTCTCTTTGTCAGGTAGCATACCGTTATGCACAGTACGTACTGTATGTAGTCTAAATAGGTTAGGTTCTAGTATCCGGTTATGTTCGATATCAGGCATCTTGCTGACCCGAGGGTGCCGGAAATTAAAGCTTTTACTGTAGTATGTAAATATATTATATTCCTTAAACTAAAGCTGAATGTGTATTTTACGAACTGGATATTCCGCGTACGTAGAAGCCAGGTGAAAATGAATATAAAACAAAACACCAATTAAAAAACTTAACCAATAAAAAGTATAGTAAAATCACATAGAACATTATTATGTTATTTTATTTGCAAGTATTTTCATTTGTTATTGCAAATTGATAAATAATACTCAATTCTATTTACTTATTTACATGTTAGCTCCTACATGATTGTTTATATATATTTTGTAAAAAAAACTTATTTTCCAACTTAGGTGTGATAGAGGAACAAAAAATAAATATGTATTTAGAAAAGGGCTTAAAATATTTTGACCATCAAGTGTGTCTGTGTGTGTGTGTGTGTGTGTGTGTGTGTGTGTGTGTGTGTGTGTGTGTGTGTGTGTGTGTGTGTGTGTGTTTGTGTGTGTGTGTGTGTGTGTGTGTGTGTAAATATATAAATGTTTTATTAGTTTTGTATGCAAATTTGACCCTTAAATAATATTGTGATAATTTCTTTTCATTAATATTAAATGTAAATGAAACAAATATATTGTTTCACTATCATTATTTTTGTAAATTAAATGATTATGTTTTTTTATAATAATATAATTGAGTTTATCTACAGTTTTCGTTTTAAAAACAATTCTTCATTGCTATTTTATAAATAATGATTTTCGCTCTCATAATTTGTTTATTTTATCCAAAATAGTTACTAAGTTTACACTAATATATATATATATATATATATATATATATATATATATATATATATATAACATCATCTACATATCTAACCCGATAACAGTTTTATCATATATTTTTATAAAATTATTTTTTTTATTATCTAAATACTGTAAACAAATTTCATATATACTTGATAAAGGGGATTCATAGCTAGGAATAGCTTTAATATCTTTCTGTTTGTAAATTTTATCATTGTATGAAAAATTAATTTTAATTTTATATAATTTTTGTTGTATTTATAATTTCTAATATAATTTCCCATAAATTGTCTATAATTTTATAATAAGCAATAATGCAACTGTTTTTACATTTATCTAAATTTTGAACTTAGAGTCACCTTAAAATTAGAACTTAGAGCTAGAATATTGCAATATGTTCAAGGAATGGAATGAAAATATATGATTGTATGCATAGAATGAAATCAATAATTTTATAATAAACAATAATATTTTATATTTATTACCAAAGTTTAACCACAATAACATATTAAAGCTTATATTTTGAAACATTTTCAACGAAAATCATAATTTATACATTTCTCATTCAATATCTACACCTTATGTTTTTTATAAAAATAAAAACATTTATTATATGATTACTAAATACACATTTTTTAACAAATTTAATTAAAATCAGTTGTTTAAACGTATAAGACGAATTTATATATAACGTTGTAGTCATTATGAATGTTTCTCTTTCAAAATTTGCATTAAAAATACATACTAGTAGCATGTCCTGATGGAATTTATACTGACGCTCTTAACCTGGCGAAAATTGTATATTTATGTCCATCTACGTTGTCGTTTAAAAGTGTATATTTTATAGCAATTTAACACATTTTTAATTTAATACGTCAATGTAAAATAACAATATAAACATAAATAACTTTTAATTCATTTAATATATTCCATATTATTATACATTTATCAAACAAAAAAAAGTTACATTAATTTAAACTTAAATATAGGCTGTGGTTTAAAGTCTGCCCTCTGAAGCACAGATTTATTTAGGATTTGGAGGCTAGTGGACGGAGATGTTTGTAGGGTGATACAATATTCGTAATGTGTATTAATTAATCGTTATTTTACTTATTACTGTAACTTTGGACATAAATAAACCCATATTGTTTTTCAGGTTAGGCAATCTGCTTATACATATAGACTCGCCCTCTCGTAGCTTATACAGTTGCTGCCAAGGGTTCCACCGCCTCGCTGTGTCATTGGGTGAAGATGGCCATCAGTACTTCTTTGTCACTACTGGTCATCCACACCTCTAAAAAAAAAACAAAAATAAACAATATAGTTTCACGGTGACGTCTCGCCGCTTCCTCTCTTCCTGTTTTTCCATATTCAGCATACGAAGGGCAAGGGACATTGGAGGTGGTCAGTGGTTGAGGCGTAAGACTTGCCTTAAAGTCTAGGTTGTGTTGACTTGAAATATTTTCGAGAACAGTTGACTTTTCCTTTGCCATTAAGATGAGGAACGCTTTCTCCCTGTTAAACTTTGGAAAGTAAGAAGAACAAGCAGGTTGATCGCCAGCACAGTTAGAGCTCACTTGAACATTTTTAGAATCTTTTTCTTTATGGCCTCTAGATCCTCCTCTCAGGTTTGGAGGATGAAGAGCTTGAAACGTTGAGGTTTGTAGCATCGGCAAGGAGTGCGAACATAGGCCTGACAGAAAGTAGTTGGTAGCCCTCATATAGATGGTTTTCCGAAAGTGAGAGTCACAGATCTTATTGAGAGACTCTGACTCTATTGCGCCCTCATTCAAAGAACGTCAGTTACGCCAAACTATGCTAATTCTCTTTCAATATATTTCTCACGGACGTACATAACTATCTTTAACGAATACAAGATTTTGTAGGGACCTATAGAACCGTTGAGCTTTTCAAAAAAGCAAGTAATCTTTGGTGTCGCCAGTGAGGGTGTGTGTGTGTGTGTGTGTGTGTGTGTAAATGTGTTAGTGACAGTGGTGTATTGTTAGACTGAGGTACTGCGAGGGACGCTAAACCTCTTAGTTCCGCAAGTACAGCTGGTCTACACCAACGTGCGGGCTCGTTTACATAATATATAGGTGTGAATATAACCACTTTGTCTCTTAGATCTGTTATCTTCAATATATCGATGTTAAGCAACATTGAGCGTGAGTAGATGTCAAAATCGGACTTTCGCCACAAACAGGTGGTTTTGATGAAAATTCGTTAATTTCCGTTAAAAACGGTTAAGTGAGGTACTAGGGGTTGGTTTCTGAGATAATTGGAGCGTAACGTGAATGGGAAGAGGTATTAAATGTGCGCGCTTGTGCGCGCATGTGCGTTTGTGTAGGTGACAGGTGTTTTTTTTAGAAATACGTTAATTTCCGTTAAAGACCGTTACGTGAGGTACTAGGGGTTGGTTGCTGAGGTAATTGGAGCGTAACGTGAATGTAGTTGTGTCGGAGGAGGTAATGAATGTGCGCGCTTGTGCGTTTGTGTATATGCGTGGACATGTGCGTGTTCGCTATTGTGTGACGTAATTAAAAACATGTTCGGACATGTTGGGGGGTAATGTAAAAACCGTTGGTTACCTAGAGAATGAGGTAATTTTGGCATTTGTTTTTTGTGAAGGACCGTGTGTATTATATCCCGTGCCCAGTTCGTTGCTGACCTATATTTTTACTATAACGTCGGGTGTGTACGGTTGAAGTATTTTTAAAAACCGATGAAATCCGTTACGAGGTGATGGGTTTATTTTCGTGATAAATGTGTCAGTCGCAAAGACTGAACGGTTACTTCTCTGTTTGTTCTCCAAATCTTTACTGGTTAAAAAATGTAAAAGCATGTTAATTTATTAAGATAGGTTCCGCGCTCGTGAGCTTGTGTGTGTGTGTGTGTGTGTGTGTGTGTGTGTGTGTGTGCATATCATTGTGCTAGCGCTTGTTTCTCCAACTCTGTGTTTGTTGTAAGAGGTATTTGGCCTGAATAAATTGTTTTTAAAAACCTACCTCTAGAGAATGACGTCATTTTGACATGTGTTTTTGTAAAGGAACGTGTGTATTATATCCCGTACCCAGTTCGTTGCTGACCTATATTTTTACTATAACGTCCGTGTGCGCGTGTGTACGGTTGAAGTATTTTTTTTAAACCGTTGAAATCCGTTACGAGGTGATGGGTTGATTTTCACCGATCGTGTAAATTATTTTAGCGATAAATCTGGTAGTCTTATCCTGGACTGTCTCTTATGTATATGTTCTCCAAATCCTGACTGGTTACAAAATGTAAAAGCATGGTAATTTATTAAGATAGGCTCCGCACCTCGAATATATAATTAATGTTCACCCCAAACAAAGTTAACTTAAAAGAGTAGCGTATATAAACTGCAATAGCTATCAAAAAAGTAACATTTGCCCTTCAGATTGACTAGCGATGGACATTGTACAAATGGGAAAAGGCAAGGCATTCGTTCCCGTTGACAGTTTCAGAGAGAAGGCTTTAGTTACTAGGAAGACCTCATTGGCAACAGATATACTTCGTGTAGAATGTAAATTCTGTCTACCAGAAGTAGTTCAAGTGGTTTATTTACCCTGCAGACACGTTATTGCTTGTTTGCTTTGCGGATTAGCCTGCAAAACTTGCGGAATTTGTAGAGAAACTGTTGACTCTGTTATGAGAATTTATCTTTCCTAACATTTGTAATAATTTTTTGTTTAATAACAATATTTCTTTTTAATAGTATAATTATTGTAACTTATTATTTAAAAAAAAAATATGTATATATATATATATATATATATATATATATATATATATATATATATATTATGTCTTGTAGAAAAAATGTAATTTTGTGTTTGCTTTGACCAAGCCTAAGTCATTTTAAACCTTTTCTCAACTAAAAATCCTCTATTTTATTAATATTCAAACAATACACACACACACACACACACACAGACAAGTGTTGGGGGATACCGGCTTGACAGCCAGATGTTGCGGCCAGCTGCGAGTTGGGAAACAGTATATAACATGAAGCGACTTGTTAACCTCTAGCAATAAAATCATGAGCGTCGGTAAGGCAACAATTGTACAACAGCTTGAAATTTCCGACTTCGTGTCGTTGCTGCGCGTTGGGGTAGCATACGACATGTGGAAGGAAGACTATAAAAAAGTGGAAATTTCTCTTTCGGTGTTGAGGTCTAAACGAAAACTCACCGCTAGGGAAAGAGCCATTGTAGAGAATTGCAAGAGCCTTCTTTGTCAGGAGGTTATAGACCTCCTTCGCCCTCCCAAAAATCCGGTACTATTGTTGACTTACTACCGACAACCAAAGTGAGCGTGATGGGTCTGCATAGACCCTAGAGAAAACAGCCCTATATTGTAAAACACAGTCTTATACTATAGGGCTGTTTTCTCTACATTAAAATTTCATCTTAGCTATAGTGGATACTTGTGCGACAAGTATTACACTATAATTTTAAAGTCACGCGTGACTTTATAATTATATTGTAATATTTGTTGACCGTCACCTACGCTGACCGAGTGTTCTAATAGTAAATATACGTCAGAGCACCAGAGTAACGAGTGAACGGCTTCTACTAGGTTTTACTGGTTTATATAGAGCAAATCATTCTTTGTTTAGCGCGCAATATTTACATCTGTCGATTCTAAAATGAGCTCTGTTTTTCATGGTTTTTATATGCTACGTTCTCCCACAGTGTCGGAATTAGGTTAGAAACATATTTAAAGAAATTAACATATGAACAGGGTAAATAGTTGACGATAACTATCAAATTATGTATGTAATTTCATATTTTTTAAAAATATTTTTTTTTAATAAAATTATAAATAAACAAAACCTCTTGAGCAACAATTATTTTTTTATATCCTTATGTGCATTTCGATTGTTAAGCAATCATCTTTAAAGGAAATTACTAAATGCTTAATATTTGTAGTAATTTCCTCTGAAAACGATTGATTTGCAATCTAAACGTACATCAGGAGATTATCGGAGTTCTAGACATTAATGCAAGACAAGGTGGATGCTATCTTCTTAGGTAAAGGGACATAACTACTTCCGCGATCCCCATACCCATGTTTTATGAACTCTTACCACCATACTCTTAATTTTACCTAATGTCCATCCAGACCCCGTGTTCGGTTATTTTCAAAACAATCTCCTGCATACATTCCCTGGCTACGTTTTCCAGGTCTGATGCAAAAGTAATTTTTCTGTTCCTACTTATAAACTCTCTTTGAGATATTTCTCCTTCCATATTTACAAATTCGGACTCCATTACAAGTCCAAACTTTATAAAATTTAAACGAATGAGCTCCTCTTACAACAGCTCCACTACAACATCGCTCGCTTCAATTATGTAATCGTCCAAATAGAGTTCGCTCACATTCAATAGATGAGTAAAGAAGGTATTGGGGGAGGTGGAAGGAATTGAAGTGTTCCAAATCACAAATTGAAGTAACTCTGCGGGGGGAATTGAACTTATAATAATAATTATTATTTTTTTCGGGGGGAGGAGGTAACAGAATGTATTCTAACTTTAATCCAAGCTTTGGAAAATGTGTGAAGCATTTCCTTCCTGCTAAGAACTGGGTCAAGGTCGTTTAAATATTTAAAAAAAATTTTCCTTAAAACTATGGGAAAGAATAGGAAGGAGTGACTCTAAGCAGAATGTACTGAATATCCTCCTTGTAACACTCTGCACAAAGGGATCCCTAGGCGCTCTACTAGACTGGAACGCAATTCGTCACGTCACCAGAAATTAGGTTAGAAATATATTTAAACAAATTAACATATGAACAGGGTAAATAGTTGACGATAATTATCAAATTATGTATGTAATTTCATATTTTTTAGAAATATTGTTTAATAAAATTATAAATAAACAAAACCTCTTAGGCAACATTTTTTTTTTTTATATCCTTATGTGCATTTCGATTGTTAAGCAATCATCTTTTAAAGGAAATTACTAAATGCTTAATATTTGTAGTAATTTCCTCTGAAACGATTGATTTGCAATCTAAACGTACAATTAAAGAGCAATTTCTCTTTCAAGCAGCTGTTTGAATCATATGTTATGTAAAATCTATAGATCAGAAGAAGTTGGTGTTCTATTTGCCCCCTGCAGACACGTTCTTGGTTGTATTTGTAAAGAGACTGTGGGCTCTCTGTTATGAGAATTTATCTTTCTTAACATTTGTGATAATTTTTGTGTGTAACCACATTATTATTCTTTTTAATAATATAATTATTGTAACTTATAATTTGTAAAAAAAAAATAAATATATATATTATGTCTTGTAGAAAAAAATGTAGTTTTGCGTTTGCTTTAACTAAACCTAATATTGGTTTTTATTTATTGCTCTATAACTCCTGTACAGCTCTTTGATAATTGGAAATGTTATTTTTTTGAAGTTATCTTTTACTTGCTTTGACCCATTTGACACATAACTTTCAAGCTCAAATTTTGTATGTAGAGAAAATAGCCCTATATTGTATAGAAACTGTTTCCAGTTTATGCAGTATCTGGCTTTTTTCTCTGGGGAGGGGGTTTTCCTCCCTCACGTTGGCTTCATGTAAATGTGTACAATTAACACCGGACTTTTGTATGAATCTAATATATTTTCGGCTAAAGCATCACAAGGAAGCTTACTACAATTTTCTATCACTTCCATATCCTCTTGTGTCAGTGGGTGTTCGGATGAGTTCACCGAAATTGAAAACTCAACAGTGTCATACTTTTAACGTCTTAGCTCGATGCCTTGTATAACAAAGGGTATTTGATCGACGCGGGATATCACCAGCTTATAAATGATTGTAGCTTTACACAGTTTCATGATTCAAATGCTAATGTATACGTAAACGCTGCTCGTTAAATACTTTTGATTTGGTAGTGGTTAATATAACCTGTTTTAATTGAATTTTAAAAACTTTCAAGGTTAAAATTTCTTAGAGAAATATCTTACAGTATACTCATTCTGTTTTCATTTTTTATATATTAAATATGGGGGGCACGGTTCATGAACGGTTCAATTGAAGCGCTTCATTTGAAAGACTCAGTGAACCGTGGATTTCTTAAATGGAATTGCCTTTCACAGGTTCTCTTCTAAAGCGCTTCAGTAAGTCTCAGTTAACCACGGTTCTATGAGAAAGAATTGTCTTTCATCTGTTCTTTCGGTTCTGAAGCGCTTCAGTAAGAACCAAAGAAAGGAGTGAACCTATGGTTCAGTCAGTCAGTGAGTCAGTCTTCTCTTGTGGTTCGTCATGCTAATATGTAACATACAAACCGAATTCGTACTGTTTCAATTCGGCAAAATGTCCGAACGTAATGGACTACAAAATTCAATAATTATTTTTATTAATAACTTATAAATTAAAATTTGTGTGTGTGTGTATGGGTGTGTGTGTGTGTGTGTGTGTGTGTGTGTGTGTGTGTGTGTGTGTGTGTGTGTGTGTGTGTGTGTGTGTGTGTGTGTGTGTGTGTGTGTGTGTGTGTGTGTGTGTGTGTGTGTGTGTGTGTGTGTGTGTGTGTTGTGTGTGTGTGTGTGTGTGTGTGTGTGTGTGATCACATACATAATCATTAACTACAAGAATATAAATTAATATCACGCAAGTTATAAATTAATATCACGCAAGTTATAGATTAATATTACCGGAATAAACACATATTTACTATAGTACTATGTTGCTAAATAATACAATAAGTGTGGTTATGTTTATAAAGCCACACCTAGTCAATATTTACGTTTGATTCATCCGTTTTTTGTTTATAATGTATTCTTGAATAACATTTTTTGAAAATGTTAATTGAGAGCCATTTGGCCAAGTATTACTCACAATTTAACAAAATGGTCAGTTTGTACTGTTTTATCTATATAGCTACAATGTGGTTATCATTAACATAACCTTACAGGCTGAGTTCGAACAATAGTATGTTCGTAAATTGGTTGGAATAATAGCAGTTTAATAGGGTGTACAACACATTACACCTGTCGTACATATAGTACCACCATCTGCTATAAATTCATTACACCTAGTTTTACACAAGCTTGGAAAACCTACAACACCTTTCTATATCACCTGCTAGTCGGTGTATATATATATATATATATATATATATATATATATATAACAAAACGTTAAATCCCTTTACTTTTATTTCAACTCTTGAAACCGAGAAGTACTCCACGGCATTATGTCTGTCTTAAGAACTTTATTAAAGAAGCAGTGAAAGATAATATAAAATTGAGGGAAATATTTGATTACTTTAAATACCTGATGTCATAATGCCTATAGATGAAATAAAAGATTATGATATTCAAAAAAATTGTGAAAAATTCAAAATGCCAAAATTGCTGTCACCAATAAAAAATATATCTCGGCCAACGGAATTAATGAAAAATGACTGTAAACCTATTAAAATAAAGATAAATAAATTAAAAACTAATTCAAAATACTTTTATAACAAAACATTAAAAAAAAGTTGTATTTTTAGAATTGAATAATGAAGATGGAAAAAAATTTATATTAAAAATGCCGACTAAAATAAACTTGCCAAAAAGAATTACAAAAAGACACTATTTAACAAAAATATTTAAAAACCAACAACCGTTTTGGGATGTGATATAAATAAAAAAAATAAATAAAAACCCTCTCCTTTCCTAACAAGAAAATTTAAAAAAACAAAAAAAAAACAACAAAAAAAAACAAAAAATATCTTTAAAAAAACTGAATAAAAAAATTGTAATACATTCTCATATTTGCCATGAATCTTTGGCTTAACTTTTGTTTGACTGTATTTCTTTATAAATCTAATACAAACAATTTTTATTTATTTTAAAATGTTAAATAATCTAAGTCCTATTGTTATTTAGTTTTAAAACTTGTCATATTTACATTATTCATTATTGGTGTCTGAAATGTAAAAATAAGACTATTGTTGTATATATCGGGGGGGGGGTCTCAATATGTCAAGGGAGTATTAGACACAAAGTGATTTTTCCAAAAGCATGTAAGTATAAAGCGAATTTCTTTTTTCAGTTTGTTTCCACACCACATTAAGTTTAAATATATATATGTATTGACCTGTTATACACAATAATACATATATATAAATCTACTAAGCTGTACAACTAAATGGCGCGTTAAGAGTTTGTTTTGTAGAACTCTTTCCCCATTAGGCCTATAAACCACAATGAACAGTAACATTGAATTAAAAATTTTATCCCCCCCCCAATAAATAAGACAAATTTTAAACAACATATGAATAAATATATAAGTTATATTTTACAATGTACTTACAAAATTTGATTATTAGCTCATGGCTACTCATGCTTTCCTCGTAATATTCCATATGAACCTAATCTATTATGGATAGTGTTTGTTACTGGGTGACTCTATACATTCCTTCCAGGGTAACACAAACAATTATTTCAATTGTATTTGCCCACATAAGACTCCTCAATAGATTGGATGGTAGGTATGTAATGCTTCTGACCATTTCATGCATCACTGAACTATAACTAATGTGATCATTTTCCACGAGTTCAACTTTCACTAAAACAGTAGAATACATAATCCGGAAGGATTCTACGCTGTTAGAAATCGTTCTTAATTCCGAAACATTACGCACTATTCTTTCAAAGTAAATGTAAGTATAAGTATTTTGCTCCATTGCGAGACAATTGTGTAGTAATACAAGCTCATGATTTTCTCGTGTATATATAGAAAGATACTGTAAAAAACAAAAGATACTTAGCATATAAACTTTACTTGTTCACCTGTGTACCGGTATGCATACATATTACCGTTTTAAGCTTACTTGATCACCCGCAGATATATTTTTTCCAGACATCCTTCAATAGGGGCAGTCAATGCCCGCTTTCCAACCTGGTTCATTTCCATATTTTTTCTGCAGCTATTCTTAGTAAATATTTAGCGGTATACGTAATTTTTAAGTGCTTGAGCGCTTGTGTGAATGAATACGCAAGCGCATTCTTTAATATATATATATTTTTAATATTAGTTTTGTATTTTAAAGTGTGTAATATTTTGTTCACTGTGACATGCTCGACTGCACACAGCTATTCATTGCAAATGTACCTATTTTAACAATTTATATATACCATTTTCCCGTAACTAATTCATAATAAAATAATTTTTTCAACATTTATATGTTATATAAAACGTTGTGTATATATATATATATATATATATATATATATATATATATATAAATATATGTTACATATAAAATTATCAATCGTTAATAAAATACTTTTTATTCATCCACTCTAGTCTAAATACATTGATTTAAACCTGTACTAGATGACACTTTACGGTAATTGTTTTTTTTGGAACTTACGTATTATACTGAGACCAGTAATATATATAGTATATAGGTAGGTACGTAGTAATGTATAAAATTACAACCACATCTATCCTGAATGGATAATTCATAGGTATATTCATTTTTAGATGTAATACAATGGGATGTTGCTACTGCACACACACACACACACACACACACACACACACACACACACACACACACACACACACACACACACACACACACACACACACACTTCTACATGTCTAAAACGAGTCAACATAATAAAAACTTTTCTCTCTTTAACTTATCCATAGTGAGTTGTTCTGAGATGCAGTAAACATATTCCATACAACGTTCCGCTCTGTTAACTTATTAACTCTTGATATTTCCTAACAAAACCACGAGAGAATCAGTAGACATGTGGACCCGCAGTTTTGAGTTGAACAAACTTGACCTTGCCTAATATGGTATAGCAGCTTTTGAACCAAGACAAGTTTCTATATCTGCTTTAGCCAGCATATGTCCATGCAATGCGTTCAGCAAGCGGTGTATGTTACTTTTTTTGTGACGTGTTAGTTTTTCGTGTTAGTTTAATGTGTTTTTAAATTAAATGTTAAAATTTTGAATCTAAATGTATTTATTTACAGCGTTTCACTTCTGTTAACATTATTATAATGTTTATTACTTGTTGGTGAGTAAACAGAATAATTTTTTAATTTTTTTAAATTCACAAATATTTACCTATATGAATTGTAATATAGCCTATATATAAAAACTCTTTTTCCTCTGAAAAATACAAAACGTAATTTTTCACCTATGTTAAATATGATTTTTGTGTTCAAATATATGAAATCTTTTAAAAATAATAATGTAATAGTTTTTTTTTACATAATTTTGTACAAAATTTCTGCATATAATAATTTAGGTAAGATTTTTTCTGATATCGTTAAGACAAGTAAGCGTGCACAATATGTATATAAAACTAAGTACAAAATCGTATAAAACAATTGCTTGTAGATATGACATTTTAAACACAAAAAATCTATTGTAAAATAGTCTTGCTGTCTCTGCGTGATATTATAGCTTTGGAAAGGCTACAATACCACATCTTTATATTGTATATAAGTTTTTAACATATGGAATTATTGCACACAATATTTCTTATTTACTAATAATTATAGAATATTACATTCAACGTATTGGCTTAAACATGCCTTTACTAATTCTAAAAAACGTTTTAATCAGCAGGATATTAAATCCTAATAATTATTTTTTAATAGGAGAATAAATCCTGAAATTTCGTTCTTTTTGTGAAGGAAAGAACCGTTTTCCATTGTTACCGCTAAACGTTATTCTTCCTTTTGCATTCATAAATGTCGGAACTAACACAAAGGATGTCATTTATATAACAGATATTAGACTGTTTCTTTCCATAAGCTGAAAATTATATTTTTATACAAATTATATTCAAATAATTATTTATTTATATATATTTATATATTTATTTTATTATATAAAAAATATAAATTACATATAATACATATATTATTTATTTATATATATTTATATATTTATTTTATTATATAAAAATATATAATACATATAATACATATATTATATTTGTATATGAAAAAAAATATATAAAATATTAATTGCTATCTTTTTAATAAATAACATTTTTATTTAATTTTAAATCGTTAACAATTTGTCCTAAAAATTAACAAATTGCTTTCGGAAAACTACATTAAAAATATATATATATATATACTTAATATTTATTCATTTATTCTGAAATGCAATATATTTTCAACTTTAAGTATACTTTCCTGTTCTCAAGTACGGCCCCCTTAAAAAACATTAATGAGTTGCACAGTTATAAATCATTTGAAACCCTTTCAATATTAGAGGAATAGATCCTTAAAATTCTACGCTAATTTCATTCTACTATTAAAAGTAAAAACTAAAATTTCTCCATTAAAAGACGTATACGAATGTTAAATTTGCAAAGTATCGAAGTGCTTTAATAATTTGTAAACTAAATATATGTCCAATAATGTTTAGCTCGTTATAACTTTAACGCTGCACACTAAATGTTATGCTTTTTCATAAAAGAACTATAAATTGAATAAGCTATGCAAATTTAATTAACTAGTTTTTTTTTCTAATATTTAAATACAAACGAACCGAAATAAAAAATATTATAAAAATTAGAACCATTATTTTAAAATCAGTTACTTTGTACACTGTAAAAGTATGCCGCAGAAACTTAACAACCAGTTCTATAAAGACAAAACCTGTCTCGTTCTTTGCCCTATGTCAACAACCAGCAGGTGTGACAAACAGGTGACTTTGGGCACTGAACGTTTCTCCGCTTATGTGGGGCGCGTTTATGTAGAAGTGCGCTAACGTGCGAGCTTGTAACATGACCTCCTCTTGACTACAGGATTAAATGAAAAAAACCGTCAATATATACAAAGTAAGATTTTTGTTATATTAAATTATATAATTGCATATCATTTATTATTTAATTATTGTTACGGCAATAAAAGAGTAGCCGCATTGAGCGCATGACTGTAAAATCAAGTGTCTTAACTAGCGTTTATTTTTAATTGTTTATTTTTAACACTGATTTCATTATTATAATTCTTTTAGTAGAAAAAAGTTACCATATCTATTCAAAAGTAAATTAAGGTATGCCTGTTTTTGTGTATTAACTTATAAATTATATTATATACCACCTGAAACTAGACAAATGTAACTCGCATACGTTTCATTCTGACTTTTTGGAACGTTATAAAAATTATTCTCTAAATTTGTTGAAATCAGATGTTGTACTCGTAATTTTCTGCATCGATAATGATTCTAAAAATAATTACCAATATTTTAATCAAATCTATCCTGACTGAATACTTTGTGCTGTTTTAATTACAGAACCACGCGGCACATGTATTTCATGAGTAAATAAATATAATTGCTACTCGTTTGGAAAATAAAATATATTTAATATAGCTTTTTATATTCTGAAGGACGTTTTTTATTTATCTAACAAACAAAAATATTCACAGTTGATAAAAACTAGTTATTTTGACTTAATCTAAGCGCAAGATGTCATTTTTTTCCCTACAAGTTATACTCTAACGTTTTTTATATAATTTATTTAATTATTCAACTTCTTTTTAAGGAAAAGCTTATTAAATTTTTATTAATAAGGGAAATTAGTTTATGTAATTCAACAATATGACACCTATTTCTGATAATATTAGCAACAAAACATTACTAGACCCTTAATATTAACTTTGTGTAAATTACACTAGGTTTAAAATTGAACCTGGTCGTTACGTTATTATAAGCCATACAAATATAAACATAGTACTCTATGCACAAATAATATTGTTTAGTATAAGATCTCCTTTCATTATGAGTTACCAGGAATTAAAAACCAGTAATATAGAAAAAAATGAGTTTTTTAAAGTAAATTCCTACTAAAACCGATGAAGAAAAATTTTATTATATATTTATTGTTAAAATTATCATAACAGTTAATATATAAATAAATATGTATATAAAAAAAATAATATTTTCTTCCTCTATACAGTATATGGTGTTTTTTGTATATTATTTTTGTTTGTTACTATTTAATTAGTTTCTTTTTTCGTTTCTAATTTATGAAACTGATAGTGCTCTATAACGTATCATTTTATTATTCATCTCTTGTAATGCTTCACTATTGCAATGAACGTTTTTTCTTATAATTTTATATACCTATTAAAGTAATCGCTTTCCTGCAATTACGCTAGCTCGTGTGTATGTGCTCGTGTATGCGCGCACGCGCGCGCATGTTTGTGTGTGTTTGTTTTGAAATACAATGCAATTACGTTAGGATTAATAAAACTCAGACTGACAGGTGTTGTGGGGGACGGGTAAAACTAGGTTTGATGAACTCAGAGGGGGGCAGGTATTGCACTGCATGTAGGTATTAGCTCTATATAAACGAGCAAAACTGTTAGAGACTGTTCACTTCTATGCATGACTTTATAGAGTGAATACTATGTTCTTGTTAGCTTTTTAAGATATTTCAATGTATTAATATATTTTTTATTCCCTTGTATTTTATATAGGTTACTTTGGTTTTATGCTTTGTAAAGAAGATATGCACCCAGAGATAAAAGATTTTTGCGGTTCAAAATAAGTATCCATGCTTGAAACCCAAAAAATCTGCGAAAATATCGTTTGATGACCATGTCAGCTGTTATATTGTTCGCATATCTTGGTCATATCTTATTTCCAAAGCATATAATTTGAGATAACATCTCTGTATTGTGAGTTTTTGTTAGCTTGTTAAAATAAATAATTATAATATATGTTTATTACCTTGGTGTATTTTCTATATATCACATTGGTTTACATTACATTGAATTATTTAATTTTTTTGGGCATGTTAGACTAAATGTTTAGATGTATTTTTTGTGGTTGCATGTTAAATTTTAAAGAAAATTCACGTACTTTTTCGTACTCTTATATTACTATATTGATTGTAGTAACTATTATATATAATTATATATTGTCTTGCATTACTTTATATTGTTGTTTTTCTTTCCTTATATATTTTGTATTTGTGATAGATATTTGTTAATAATTATTTTTATAATTATAGCATAAACACAGCACGTTTTTCAGGTTAAAATAATTATATATTTATTTCTTCCAGGTTTATATAAATAATACCAATATTTATTCTTGATTCAGCAGTTTTTTCAGGTTAAAATAATTATATCTTTCTTTATTTCAGGTTTTATATAAATAATACCAATATTTATTCTTGTTTCAGGAGTTTTTTCAGGTTAAAATAATTATATCTTTCTTTATTTCAGGTTTTATATAAATAATACAAATATTTATTCTTGTTTATTTTTCAGGTATTATAAACAATATTACTCCTACTTTCAGGTTTACCTCAGGAATGATGATTGTTTCTGATTTTGATCAATCCCCCCCTAATGTGATTTTTATTGGGTATCTTTTAATTACTTCAAGCCCATGTCTGGAGTATATTACACATAAGCACGTGCTATATATGTAGTTGGAACAGAATGGGGTATCTCATGAGGTGAAAATCAATTTCGTAAAATTATTGTTGATTTAGTCTTGTGGAATACATAAATTGTTATTCAAAATACCGAAAATCGCATATTTGGGGGGGGGGGGGAATTTAATAACATTTTTTTTTATTGTTTACTTTTCAGGTAAAATAATATATGTTTCTTACTTCCAGGTTTACATCATTAATATCCCTAATACTCCTTCCTCTTTCACGCACGCTAAGGCTATCTCCGGATAGTTTGTCTGGGGGGCAACCCGGGCAAAGCGTGTTGTCCTGGACATCATTGTTTCTGTTCACCGGGAGCTTGATAACCCCCACCCCCACCCACCTTTTTTGTCTTTTCCCCGAGGTGAGTAAACGTAGCGGATGATTGGCGAGATGAATTTCACGTCATTCGTTGCGTCACCCGGCTTCCAATAGTCATATAGCAAGAACGAATTCAGCGTATGTCTATTATTCACTTACACCCCAATCCCTCTAGGTTGCCGTTGGTCTATTCGGCTGGTGACGTGACGAATTGCGTTCCAGTCTAGTAGAGCGCCTAGGGATCCCTTTGTGCAGAGTGTTACAAGGAGGATATTCAGTACATTCTGCTTAGAGTCACTCCTTCCTATTCTTTCCCATAGTTTTAAGAAAAAAAATTTTAATATTTAAACGACCATGACCCAGTTTTTAGCTGGAAGAAAATGCTTCACACATTTTCCAAAGCTTGGATTAAAGTTAGAATACACACAAATTTTAATTTATAAGTTATTATAAAATAATTATTGAATTTTGTAGTCCATTACACTGACCATATGTTACAATAAGATTTTGTAAGTAATACTTGGCCAAATGGCTCTCAACTAACATTTTCAAAAAATGTTATTCAAGAATACATTATAAACAAAAAACGGATGAATCAAACGTAAATATTGACTAGGTGTGACTTTATAAACATAATCACATTTATAGTATTATTTTAGCAACATAGTACTATAGTAAATATGTGTTTATTCCGGTAATATTAATTTATATCTTGCGTGATATTAATTTATATTCTTGTAATTAATGATTATGTATGTGATCACACACACACACACACACACACACACACATTTTAATTTATAAACTATTAATAAAAATAATTATTGAATTTTGTAGTCCATTACGTTCGGACATTTTGCCGAATTGAAACAGTACGAATTCGGTTTGTATGTTACATATTAGCATGACGAACCACAAGAGAAGACTGACTCACTGACTGACTGAACCATAGGTTCACTCCTTTCTTTGGTTCTTACTGAAGCGCTTCAGAACCGAAAGAACAGATGAAAGACAATTCTTTCTCATAGAACCGTGGTTAACTGAGTCTTACTGAAGCGCTTTAGAAGAGAGCCTGTGAAAGGCAATTGTTTTTAAAAAAACCACGGTTCACTGAGTCTTTCAAATGAAGCGCTTCAATTGAACCGTTCATGAACCGTGCCCCCCATATATAATATATAAAAAATGAAAACTGAATGAGTATACCGTAAGATATTTCTCTAAGAAATTTTAACCTTGAAAGTTTTTAAAATTCAATTAAAACAGGTTATATTAACCACTATCAAATCAAAAGTATTTAACGAGCAGCGTTTACGTATACATCAGCATTTGAATCATGAAACTGTGTAAAGCTACAATCATTTATAAGCTGGTGATATCCCGCGTCGATCAAATACCCTTTGTTATACAAGGCATCGAGCTAAGACGTTAAAAGTATGACACTGTTGAGTTTTCAATTTCGGTGAACTCATCCGAACACCCACTGACACAAGAGGATATGGAAGTGATAGAAAATTGTAGTAAGCTTCCTTGTGATGCTTTAGCCGAAAATATATTAGATTCATACAAAAGTCCGGTGTTAATTGTACACATTTACATGAAGCCAAAGTGAGGGAGGAAAACCCCCTCCCCAGAGAAAAAAGCCAGATACTGTATAAACTGGAAACAGTTTCTATACAATATAGGGCTATTTTCTCTACATACAAAATTTGAGCTTGAACGTTATATGACAAATGGGTCAAAGCAAGTAAAAGATAACTTCAAAAAAATTACATTTCCAGTTATCAAAGAGCTGTACAGGAGTTATAGAGCAATAAAAAAAAACCAATATTAGGTTTAGTCAAAGAAACGCAAAACTACATTTTTTTCTACAAGACATAATATATATATTTATTATTTTTTTTACAAGTTATAAGTTACAATAATTATATTATTAAAAAGAATAATAATGTTGTTACACACAAAAATTATCACAAATGTTAAGAAAGATAAATTCTCATAACAGAGAGCCCACAGTCTCTTTACAAATACAACCAAGAACGTGTCTGCAGGGGGCAAATAGAACACCAACTTCTTCTGATCTATAGATTTTACATAACATATGATTCAAACAGCTGCTTGAAAGAGAAATTGCTCTCCATTTCTTAAGGAACGTTTCCAGAGCCTATTTTTTTTGGGGGGGGGGCACGTTTCGACACCTATTATGGTAAAACTGTTTGGTTTTATTAAAAAAAATCAAAGTCACCGTTTTCAATTGGATCCCAAGGTTTTATAATTAATTTTTAAAGTTTGTCAAATTTTTTTTACAAACTAAAAATAATTTTAATAACTTGGAACAACTGTGGTGTAGTTTTTAATTAAAAATAAATAAAAACCTATAAAACCACAATTTTCAGTATAATGTCCTGATGTACGTTTAGATTGCAAATCAATCGTTTCAGAGGAATATACTACAAATATTAAGCATTTAGTAATTTCCTTTAAAAGATGATTGCTTAACAAACGAAATGCACATCAGGATATAAAAAAAAAATTGTTGCTTAAGAGGTTTTGTTTATTTATAATTTTATTAAAAAATATTTTTAAAAAATAATGAAATTACATACATAATTTGATAGTTATCGTCACCTATTTAACCTGTTCATATGGTAATTTGTTTAAATATGTTTCTAACCTAATTTCTGGTGACGTGACGAATTGCGTTCCAGTCTAGTAGAGCGCCTAGGGATCCCTTTGTGCAGAGTGGTACAAGGAGGATATTCAGTACATTCTGCTTAGAGTCACTCCTTCCTATTCTTTCCCATAGTTTTAAGGAAAAATTTTTTTAAATATTTAAACGACCTTGACCCAGTTCTTAGCAGGAAGGAAATGCTTCACACATTTTCCAAAGCTTGGATTAAAGTTAGAATACATTCTGTTACCTCCTTCCCCCGAAAAAAAATAATTATTATTATTATAAGTTCAATTCCCCCCGCAGAGTTACTTCAATTTGTGATTTGGAACACTTCAATTCCTTCCACCTCCGCCAATACCTTCTTTACTCAACTATTGAACGTGAGCGAACTCTATTTGGACGATTACATAATTGAAGCGAGCGATGTTGTAGTGGAGCTGTTGTAAGAGGAGCTCATTCGTTTAAATTTTATAAAGTTTGGACTTGTGATGTAGTCCGAATTTGTAAATGTGGAAGGAGAAATATCTCAAAGAGCGTTTATAACTAGGAACAGAAAAATTACTTTTGCATCAGACCTGGATAACGTAGCCAGGGAATGTATGCAGGAGATTGTTTTGAAAATAACCGAACACGGGGTCTGGATGGACATTAGGTAAAATTAAGAGTATGGTGGTAAGAGTTCATAAAACATGGGTATGGGGATCGCGGAAGTAGTTATATCCCTTTACCTAAGAAGATAGCATCCACCTTGTCTTGCATTAATGTCTAGAACTCCGATAATCTCCTGATGTACGTTTAGATTGCAAATCAATCGTTTTCAGAGGAAATTACTACAAATATTAAGCATTTAGTAATTTCCTTTAAAGATGATTGCTTAACAATCGAAATGCACATAAGGATATAAAAAAATAATTGTTGCTCAAGAGGTTTTGTTTATTTATAATTTTATTTTAAAAAATATTTTTAAAAAATATGAAATTACATACATAATTTGATAGTTATCGTCAACTATTTACCCTGTTCATATGTTAATTTCTTTAAATATGTTTCTAACCTAATTCCGACACTGTGGGAGAACGTAGCATATAAACACCATGAAAAACAGAGCTCATTTTAGAATCGACAGATGTAAATATTGCGCGCTAAACAAAGAAAGTCACGCGTGACTTTAAAATTATAGTGTAATACTTGTCGCACAAGTATTCACTATAGCTAAGATGAAATTTTAATGTAGAGAAAACAGCCCTATAGTATAAGACTGTGTTTTACAATATAGGGCTGTTTTCTCTAGGGTCTATGCAGACCCATCACGCTCACTTTGGTTGTCGGTAGTAAGTCAACAATAGTACCGGATTTTTGGGAGAGCGAAGGAGGTCTATAACCTCCTGACAAGGAAGGCTCTTGCAATTCTCTACAATGGCTCTTTCCCTAGCGGTGAGTTTTCGTTTAGACCTCAACACCGAAAGAGAAATTTCCACTTTTTTATAGTCTTCCTTCCACATGTCGTATGCTACCCCAACGCGCAGCAACGATACGAAGTCGGAAATTTCAAGCTGTTGTACAATTGTTGCCTTACCGACGCTCATGATTTTATTGCTAGAGGATAACAAGTCACTTCATGTTATATACTGTTTCCCAACTCGCAGCTGGCCGCAACATCTGGCTGTCAAGCCGGTATCCCCCAACACTTGTGTGTGTGTGTGTGTGTGTGTGTGTGTGTGTGTGTGTGTATTGTTTGAATATTAATAAAATAGAGGATTTTTAGTTGAGAAAAGGTGTAAAATGACTTAGGCTTGGTCAAAGCAAACACAAAATTACATTTTTCTACAAGACATAATATATATATATATATATATTTTTAATAATAAGTTACAATAATTATACCAGTAAAAAGAAATATTGTTGTTAAACAAAAAATTATTACAAATGTTAGGAAAGATAAATTCTCATAACAGAGTCAACAGTTTCTCTACAAATTCCGCAAGTTTTGCAGGCTAATCCGCAAAGCAAACAAGCAATAACGTGTCTGCAGGGTAAATAAACCACTTGAACTTCTTCTGATAGACAGATTTTACATTCTACACGAAGTATATCTGCTGCCAATGAGGTCTTCCTAGTAACTAAAGCCTTCTCTCTGAAACTGTCAACGGGAACGAATGCCTTGCCTTTTCCCATTTGTACAATGTCCATCGCTAGTCAATCTGAAGGGCAAATGTTACTTTTTTGATAGCTATTGCAGTTTATATACGCTACTCTTTTAAGTTAACTGTGTTTGGGGTGAACATTAATTATATATTCAAGGTGCGGAGCCTATCTTAATAAATGACCATGCTTTTACATTTTGTAACCAGTCAAGATTTGGAGAACAAATACATAAGAGACAGTCCAGGAAAAGACTACCAGATTTATCGCTAAAATAATTTACACGATCGGTGAAAATCAACCCATCACCTCTTAACGGATTTCAACGGTTTAAAAAAAATACTTCAACCGTACACACGCGCACACGGACGTTATAGTAATAATATAGGTCAGTAACGAACTGGGTACGGGATATAATAAACACGTTCCTTTACAAAAACACATGTCAAAATGACGTCATTCTCTAGAGGTAGGTTTTTAAAAACAATTTATTCAGGCCAAATACCTCTTACAACAAACACAGAGTTGGAGAAACAAGCGCTAGCACAATGATATGCAGACACACACACACACACAAGCTCACGAGCGCGGAACCTATCTTAATAAATTAACATGCTTTTACATTTTTTAACCAGTAAAGATCTGGAGAACAAACAGAGAAGTCACCGTTCAGTCTTTGCGACTGACACATTTATCACGAAAATAAACCCATCACCTCGTAACGGATTTCAACGGTTTTTAAAAATACTTCAACCGTACACACGCGACGTTATTGTAAAAATATAGGTCAGCAACGAACTGGGTACGGGATATAATACACACGGTCCTTCACAAAAAACAAATGCCAAAATTACCTCATTCTCTAGGTAACCAACGGTTTTTACATTACCCCCCAACATGTCCGAACATGTTTTTAATTTCGTCACACAATAGCGAACACGCACATGTCCACGCATATACACAAACGCACAAGCGCGCACATTCATTACCTCCTCCGACACAACTACATTCACGTTACGCTCCAATTACCTCAGCAACCAACCCCTAGTACCTCACGTAACGGTCTTTAACGGAAATTAACGTATTTCTAAAAAAAACACCTGTCACCTACACAAACGCACAAGCGCGCACAAGCGCGCACATTTAATACCTCCTCCCATTCACGTTACGCTCCAATTATCTCAGAAACCAACCCCTAGGACCTCACGTAACCGTTTTTAACGGAAATTAACGTATTTTCATCTAAACCACCTGTTTGTGGCGAAAGTCCGATTTTGACATCTACTCACGCTCAATGTTGTTTAACATCGATATATTGAAGATAACAGATCTAAGAGACAAAGTGGTTATATTCACACCTATATATTATGTAAACGAGCCCGCACGTTGGTGTAGACCAGCTGTACTTGCGGAACTAAGAGGTTTAGCGTCCCTCGCAGTACCTCAGTCTAACAATACACCACTGTCACTAACACATTTACACACACACACACACACACACACACACACACACACCCTCACTGGCGACACCAAAGATTACTTGCTTTTTTGAAAAGCTCTACGGTTCTATAGGTCCCTACAAAATCTTGTATTCGTTAAAGATAGTTATGTACGTCCGTGAGAAATATATTGAAAGAGAATTAGCATAGTTTGGCGTAACTGACGTTCTTTGAATGAGGGCGCAATAGAGTCAGAGTCTCTCAATAAGATCTGTGACTCTCACTTTCGGAAAACCATCTATATGAGGGCTACCAACTACTTTCTGTCAGGCCTATGTTCGCACTCCTTGCCGATGCTACAAACCTCAACGTTTCAAGCTCTTCATCCTCCAAACCTGATAGGAGGATCTAGAGGCCATAAAGAAAAAGATTCCAAAAATGTTCAAGTGAGCTCTAACTGTGCTGGCGATCAACCTGCTTGTTCTTCTTACTTTCCAAAGTTTAACAGGGAGAAAGCGTTCCTCATCTTAATGGCAAAGGAAAAGTCAACTGTTCTCGAAAATATTTTAAGTCAACACAACCTAGACTTTAAGGCAAGTCTTACGCCTCAACCACTGACCACCTCCAATGTCCCTTGCCCTTCGTATGCTGAAGAGAATCGATTTGTTCATGTATAATTTGTGAGAGTAGCCCAACTGAAATTTAAATTAAAAGGCCGGAATAGGTGGGAGTTGAGCTCAGAAATTTTAAACTTTTGTCTCTTGCCGCTACTACTTTTATAGCTAACTAATTCTAATTTCCATGTATTATATATAATGACAATTTAAAAGCGAAGCTTTCCATAGTTTTAGTTATTCTGTTAATAAACCTTTTTTTAAAGTATTTACACTTATTGTGGCAAACAATAAAAATATTGTGGTCAATAATTCAAGATATTGAGGCTAACAATCAAAGGTATTGTGGCTAACAAATAAAATTATTATGATCAAGAATTAAAGCTATAGTGGCCAACAATTAAAGTTATTGGGACCAACAGTTGAAGGTATTTTGACCAACAATTAAAGTTGCTCTGGACAAAACTTAAAGTCATTGTGATCAACAATTACCAGGAAAACAATTATACAACCATTTATTTATAAATAGTTGCATTTATAGAGTCGTTCATCACACGTTTGAAAATTAATATTGTTGTGTTTAATTATATGGAAACGTTTGTTAAAATATTTGAAAAAATGTCCCATGTATTATAAAAAAACACAAAGATTAACTCGATTACGTCTCGCCGTTAACATTGACACAGTATGCAGCTATCAGCGTTCTGGAGGCTACCCATCTTCAGAAGTTTGTGTGTTTCTTAAAAATGATTTTAAAGGCCAGATAACATGTTAAATCGGACAGTTGTTATATTATTTCAGCCCCATAGGTAAATTAATATCCTCTAAATAGAAGATATTAATGGTGAGATTTATGCGGGTAATTTAAGTAGGTGACGTTCTAAAACAACTATTTACCTGGATACCTATCAGGTGACGGAGAACGTTATACAGAGGGTAGAGAAGGGTACTAAAATAAGGAAGATCCAGAAAAAGCTGAAATTTTGGATTTTTGGAAAAAAACAGGAGAGGAGGCTGCGAGTCGTTACTTTTTATAGAGGTGTGTTTTTTTTTAATGAGCATGAGTGACAAAGAAGTACTGAAGCCCATCTACAACCAATAAGGTACCTCAAAGGGAATTAAACAACATATGATTTCATATATCAGTCGATTTTATGTTATAGGAAATGTTGTAAAACAGCTATTATAACACGTAGGGTATGTTACACAATTTATAGAATATTGTTAAGGAAAAAGCTATTATGAAAAATTTCTGATAAAGTTACTTGATAAATGCTATTTAAATGTTGATAAATATCAATACAAATAATTTGATATTACGATAATAATAAGTTTGGAATTTTCAATTCAATATTTTGGAAATGAAGACATTTTCCGGCGCGTCAGATAATTTCTAAGAACGGATTTCAAAGGAGTTCAATAAGAAAATGTGTATTCGGTAAACACCTAATGAAAGTTTTTTAATAGTAAATCATAAAAAGTATATGCTGTGAGAATTAAAAGATATACATTCACATTATCGTCGAAAATTGTGCAAAACTATTAGCTTTAATTTTCTTATTTGTAGTTCAAATTTTGGTTTTAAATGTAAAAAATTCTGAATTATTGTTTACATCCTATGTATACAATCTTATATTTCCATTTTATTCGTCTGATATTTTACAAAAGCTTTAGCTCATAATTCCGCAAAATTAATGTATTTCTCAATTTAAAATTTCTGTAGACTTTGCTTTAAACGTTTTCACTTCTGTCGCCCCTCCCTCGAGTGTCACAACCTATTTTTGTTACTTTTTATTTCATCTTTGATAACATATGATAAATTGGGGGGCAAATAAGAGGCAGAATAATTAAGAGAAGTCTAGTAGAGTTGCTGGGATTCCGGATTTTTGGAAAAACAGGAAGAGAGGAAGCGGCGAGACGTCACCGTGAAACTATATTGTTTATTTTTGTTTTTTTTAAGAGGTGTGGATGACCAGTAGTGACAAAGAAGTACTGATGGCCATCTACACCCAATGACATAGCGAGGCGGTGGAACCCTTGGCAGCAACTGTATAAGCTACGAGAGGGCGAGTCTATATGTATAAGCAGATTGCCTAACCTGAAAAACAATATGGGTTTATTTATGTCCAAAGTTACAGTAATAAGTAAAATAACGATTAATTAATACACATTACGAATATTGTATCACCCTACAAACATCTCCGTCCACTAGCCTCCAAATCCTAAATAGATCTGTGCTTCAGAGGGCAGACTTTAAACCACAGCCTATATTTAAGTTTAAATTAATGTAACTGTTTTTTGTTTGATAAATGTATAATAATATGGAACATATAAATGAATTAAAAGTTATTTATGTTTATATTGTTATTTTACATTGACGTATTAAATTAAAAATGTGTTAAATTACTATAAAATATACACTTTTAAACGACAACGTAGATGGACATAAACATACAATTTTCGCCAGGTTAAGAGCGTCAGTATAAATTCCATCAGGACATGCTACTAGTATGTATTTTTAATGCAAATTTGGAAAGAGAAACATTCATAATGACTACAACGTTATATATAAATTCGTCTTATACGTTTAAACAACTGATTTTAATTAAATTTGTTAAAAAATGTGTATTTAGTAATCATATAATAAATGTTTTTATTTTTATAAAAAACATAAGGTGTAGATATTGAATGAGAAATGTATAAATTATGATTTTCGTTGAAAATGTTTCAAAATATAAGCTTTAATAAGTTATTGTGGTTAAACTTTGGTAATAAATATACAAATTATTATTGTTTATTATAAAATTATTGATTTCATTCTATGCATACAATCATACATTTTCATTCCATTCCTTGAACATATTGCAATATTCTAGCTCTAAGTTCTAATTTTAAGTTGACTCTAAGTTCAAAATTTAGATAAATGTAAAAACAGTTGCATTATTGCTTATTATAAAATTATAGACAATTAATGGGAAATTGTATTAGAAATTATAAATACAACAAAAATTATATAAAATTAAAATTAATTTTTCATACAATAATAAAATTTACAAACAGGAAGATATTAAAGCTATTCCTAGCTATGAATCCCCTTTATCAAGTATATCTGAAATTTGTTTACAGTATTTAGATAATAAAAAAAATAATTTTATAAAAATATATGATAAAACTGTTATCGGGTTAGATATGTAGATGATCTTAAATATATATATATATATATATATATATATATATATATATATATATATATATATATATTAGTGTAAACTTAGTAACTATTTTGGATAAAATAAACAAATTATGAGAGAGAAAATCATTATTTATAAAATAGCAATGAAGAATTGTTTTTAAAACGAAAACTGTAGATAAACTCAATTATATTATTATAAAAAAACATAATCATTTAATTTACAAAAATAATGATAGTGAAACAATATATTTGTTTCATTTACATTTAATATTAATGAAAAGAAATTATCACAATATTATTTAAGGGTCAAATTTGCATACCAAACTAATAAAACATTTATATATTTACACACACACACACACACACACACACACACACACACACACACAAACACACACACACACACACATACAAACACACACACACACACACACACACACACACACACACACACACACACACACACACACATACACACACACACACACACACACACACACACACACACACACACACACACACAGACACACTTGATGGTCAAAATATTTTAAGCCCTTTTCTAAATACATATTTATTTTTTGTTCCTCTATCACACCTAAGTTGGAAAATAAGTTTTTTTTACAAAATATATATAAACAATCATGTAGGATCTAACATGTAAATAAGTAAATAGAATTGAGTATTATTTATCAATTTGCAATAACAAATGAAAATACTTGCAAATAAAATAACATAATAATGTTCTATGTGATTTTACTATACTTTTTTATTGGTTAAGTTTTTTAATTGGTGTTTTGTTTTATATTCATTTTCACCTGTCTTCTACGTACGCGGAATATCCAGTTCGTAAAATACACATTCAGCTTTAGTTTAAGGAATATAATATATTTACATACTACAGTAAAAGCTTTAATTTCCGGCACCCTCGGGTCAGCAAGATGCCTGATATCGAACATAACCGGATACTAGAACCTAACCTATTTATACTACATACAGTACGTACTGTGCATAACGGTATGCTACCTGACAAAGAGAATTGAATGTACTGTTGAAATCTTTCCTTCCATTATTGTATCTATCCAATCACTGTATTTCCTTATGTAGGAATAAAACCACACGTTCGCGCATACAACATTTACAAGAAGAATATTGAAGGAAGAAAAACAATGATTGCTAAAAACTTATTTCGACCTTACAACGTTAAAATAGAACCAGCACCAATACACGTAACCATACAGAAACTATTGGTTTTATAATGTTTTAAAGGATTTTAAAATAATCACAGATATCTGATTGTATTTATGATGGGTCACATCTTGTAATAAAATAGAAGGGTATTGTACTGATTTGTTTTGAAAATGTACCGGTTAATAGAACTTTCCGGATGATAGAATGCCGTGTATAGAACTTATATTGTATAACAAATATATTTGCCATACGTATATATGAAATACGTATTATAAAGTGCAATAACTTTAATATAACACAACTCTTTAGGTCATATTTTAACATTTTTTATAGCGACCTAAGGACATAATATCAGGCTGCTGAAGCAGATTCACAAGTGTGTCTATGTAAAGTTTGCCTATATAAGCGCATAGATTGAGAGCTTCGTCTGCTATTAAAGTTGGATTTATACCATAATTTGCATACAAGAATGGCCAATGCTAAGACCAGTAACCACCACTTCCTCCATACGGTTCGAACGAGCAGATGACTTCCATGGTCGGACGGTATTCTTGATGTCCCTCTGCTTGTTTCTATTTATATTTTGCCATTCTTCACTCCAAACAGAGAATAGTGTAGTTTTAACAATGCATACAAAATCTGATGCCATCACACGTTGTGTCAATGGCACCATACTTGTAGTTAATTTTGTACCTTCATCTGCTTTATTGTTTCCGAATAGTAGAACAGCTGTTTTAACACGTAGGCTGTTACTTCATTTATTGTTTAATAATATGTTAAACTGTTGTTATTAAATATTTCCTATAAGTATTATGAATTTTTAATAAATATCTGTGAATTTATAATTCAATAATTCTTACTACAATTATTTCAATATAAAGATAATGAGTTATGTTTATTTATACCGACTATTCAATCAAAACTTTCTCGTACGCATTACAATCTTATATATTATACAAATATATTCTTATATTATATTTAAAAAAAAAAAAATATATATATATATATATATATATATATATATATATATATATATATATATATATATATATATATATATATATATATAGTGTAATGAGTTGTGGTCCTTTTTTTGATGTGTAAGTTTTCTATGTGGTAAGTGTCGATGTATTTGTGTCCTGTTTCTTTTATGTGATTGTAAAATGCTGAATTGTTGTTCTGTTCGTTTTTGGGTACAGGTGATGTGTATAGATTTTTGCCAGAGCATTTACAGTTTTTGTGTTTAAACAGTATTAAAGGGCATCTGTATAGGATTTTCCTATACAGCAACCTATATAGTATTTATATTTAAACAATATTAAATGTTGTGTGTAATAGGTTTTTACTAATAGCCTTTATAGTTTTTGTGTTTAAACAGTATTTAATGATATTTGTATATTTTTTTGCTTATAACCTTTATAGTTTTTGTGCTTAAACCGTTTTAAATGTTATGCCTATATGTTTTTGTAAATAGCCTTCGTAGTTTTTCTGTTTAAACAGTATTAAGAATTAGGTGTATAGGTTTTAGCTAACTTTTATAGTTTTTGTGTTTAAACAGTACTAAAGGTTATGTGTATAGGTTTTTGCTAATGGCCTTTATAGTTTTTGTGTTTACATTATTTATTTTATCGTGTAATTTAAATATGAGCGTAAGGAGGAGGCCACGTAGGAGAGGGGAAGGTCTTCAGAAACAATGAAGACAGAAGAGCTTTTTGTGAGACCAATAACATTGCTCGACAGAATGACGTTGAAAATATCCCACCTTTCCGAAGAATATTAATACTTGAGAATAATATAGATTCACTTAATATAGGCTTGATGGATGAAGAGTGCATGCATTGTCGGGCCATACATAATGGACTCCAAATTCACGCCGAATCAACAAACAATCATTTCATGTCTTGTTATCCCAACGGCTTAGTTTATCTACCACAGCCACAAACTCATGCAGGACTTAGGGGTCTGTTTGAAAATGATTTGCAACTGTTTAAATTCATTAGACAGTACAACAGTGCAATAGCCTTTGCCTCTTTTTCGGCTGCTAAACAAAATATCTCTGAAAATGGTCCATATTGTTTCAAGGGCAAATCCATAGTTTTATATCTGACTTACTACCACAATCTGACTAAGATCCCTGTTATGGCCTACTTTACTTCATAGACACTTCCAAGGCAACTGAAATTCGACAGAGGCGTAGTGAAAACTATCACTTGAACCTGATGTACTCGTAACATTAGCTGAGATTTTATCTGAAAATCCATATTAGCAAATTTATAAGAAGGCTTCAAAAGCAATGACTCATCAAGAAGGTAATGAACTAGAACTAAGATATGTTGATAATATTAATATGGATATGCGCAGGTATAATATGCCATATGCAGATGAAAATGCAGGTACTTTTAATTCAATATAAAGTGAGCCCCTTGACCATAAACATGTAGTTGTTTACCATAAACATGGTGGGCCAAAACTACTTTCTGTTTAAAGTCCACTTTGTGATCCATTGTTATACCCTCTACTATTCCCGTTTGGGAAGCCCGAATGGGATCATCTAATGATCCACAACGGACCCCGTAAATAAACAGTTCGTCAACGGTTAACTATGTTGCAGTTTGCCTGTAATAGGTGGGCAGTTCTAAGAGGCTTTTCTCATATTCACTCAGCAAAAAAAAAATGTTCCGACAGTACGTTATAAATAGACCTACAAACGTATAGTAATAATATATTTCAAAACCTTTTCCGATAGTATTGTGCTGAGGTTACAAATACATATTTACCTTAATCATTTGCATATTAAGGCAGTGACGGACGCAGAAAATACTTTGGAAGTGTTGGGGGGTGGAAGATGGAAAGAAGCGGTCCTCCCTCCCGGGAAATACTGTTTAGACAATATGGTAGCTAAGAGTGTAAACTCTAAGGGTCTTCTACCCAAGATAATTAGTTATAGGCCTACTCTGTGACATTACACAACCATTAGTTAACCTCATTTAATAAAATCTTTTACATTTTTAGGTTTGTTAGTGCATTACTTGTATTTTTTGCAACATAAATTACATGAAGATCATGAACGCAAATAGGTGCCCTATTTTACCTCATACCAGGTAAAATACTGGTAATTTTATTTATTACTGATTACAGTATATTGTTATACTGATTAATATGGGTTTATAAATACCCTATACTAATTAATGAGTAGATTTCAATCCGAACGTAATCATTGGAAACGAAATTATAGTTTACGTTTATAGTATATATTATAGTATTCAAATTTTCACTTTTCCATATTTTTTCGGTTGCTCGGTCTCCAATGCCCCCTCAAATCCGCCATTGTATTGAGCCTATTCTAAGTAGAGAATGTAACAGACTTTGCACAAAGATTCAATTAGAAAAATGAACAAAACGTTTGAACTATTTACATATTAGTAACACTCAAATTGAGCTCTTGCAAAAACTTATGTTAGCGCTAAAATTTAAGCTAAAATGTCTCCCAATTGTAATTTAAAAGTGAACCGTTATTTAAGAAAAGCAGTGACAAGTTGATAATTTCTGTTTTTTTTTTTTTAACAACTGCTAGACACAGTAATTCTAAACTAAAAGTTAATACGTATGTGAGAAAAATTTCACTGCAAACAATGCCAGAATAAGATAAAAATTATTAAAACACGATAGGTAAATATATTTCCATTTCTGTGCTATAGCACAATTCATGCGGAATAAAGTGTAACTAAAAGCAGGTAGCTGCACACAGAAATTGCAGGTTGAGCTGTAATCAGTTATACAAAATTCAATATTTTCAAATAATCCCATATAATATGATCTCTTATTAGCAAATTAATATTGAGAAATGTTACTGAAATAAAATTTAATAGTAAAATGTTCAAATTAAATCAAGTTTTTAGGTATTTTATGTGAAATATCAAGTACCAAATCCAACCTCTCACTAACTCTTTGGAATGACTGTGGTTAGAGTAGTGTACGGCTAGTAGTAGAATCTAAATTAAATATATCTTAATCGCACTAAACCAGGAACATAGTGTACAAATTTTGAAATGCTTTGCTTAACAGCAAAGCGTAATCTTATTTAAATGCCTGATTTTCGCTTCTAGTTTATAAGATTTATAAGGTTATTTTTTATAACAACCTGCGTAGCTGGAGTTGGGACATAGGTTCCTACTTTCAATGATGTGTTTTTGTTTATCGACGCCGTGTGTAGAATGACCTATCGCTTTGACCGATATATTAGCTGGGACACTCGTTATGTGTTATTTTGTAAATAATTGTATTTGTGTGTTTATCTGTTTATGAAAGGTTTGAAAGTGTTGTCTTAAAGTGTTTGTTTTGTATGTATTGGTAATTGAGTCTTTTGAATGTGGAAGCAGTTTTTTGTGGTAAGTGAGGGATATGTATTTGTTGCTTTTTGTGTGGCGTGGCCGTTTGGAGATATTGTTTAAGCTTATGTGAATTTCATTACAAAATAATTTAAACAATAGATTGTTCTCATAACATCATATACATGTAATTATATGTAGATGTTAATTTCCTCTACAATTTTTTATATTTCATAATCTATTCAGATTAAATTAAAACAACAGTAGGCCATATGTATGTAATATATCCTTTATGACAAAACTATGTTTTAAAAATATTTATAAATAAATACATATCCATATTTTATCAACAAAATACCAATTGGATTTTTATAATGACACTTGAAAAGAGTGTTTATCATGTAATAATACTATAAAAAACCAATTTTTAAACTAAATAATGCTTCTATTTACCTGCTATCAAAATAATAAATAAATGAACATTAATACAATATGAGTAATAATTAAAATAATGTTACCAATTTTAAATTAAAAATGAAATTCACTGGAAAAATAATATTTCAGTGCTAAGTGAGTTGCCAGAGCCTTATTTTTGTTTTCGTTATGAGAGCAAAATTACGTTTATTATATACCTGATAATATGTAAAATATTTTATTTTACAATTCATTTCTAATTACTAATCTATTTGACTAAGTTAATAACAAGTCATGTGTGCGGAGGCAGAAGCCGTAGGCAGGCATGAGTTTTGGAATCCATACAGCATTGCTTCAATCAGATTCTGTAATAAGTAAATTTATTATATAAAACTACTGCACTGACCTTTCTTGTAAACTAGCAACTCACTTAGAACAAACAGAAAAGTTTGATAATGTTTAGAAATTTTCAGTAATGGCTTTAATAGGTTTTAGCCAATTGTTGTTATAGAATGTTAGTATACTCCTATTTATAGGTTGTTTATAGACGATAAGTTATAAGTAATAATTTAAGCACATTTCTGCTACTTTATTTGATTTTACAGCATTACTGCTTCAATTAATGAAACCAAAAATAGAGAAACAAATTAGAAATCCAAATTTTTATAAATTTAATTTCACAAACATGTAATCACTAAACTACATCAATTTTATTGACTTTATTAATTTTTTTTAATAATAAAATTCTCTATAAATTTCATGCAACATTATTTTTTTGTTTATATGAACTTTAAGTGGGTTATTGTGGTTTAAACGCAGAAAAGTGTTTTTTGACTCTAACTTATTTTGCCTTACCCCAATTTTCTCTTTATCTATTAGACATAGAATTCTGGGCCAGGTTCTATACGATTTGTCAGCTCATTTTACATAAAACTTAAATTAACAAAATCAATTAACCCCCTAAGAATTTCAGTGTGAGTTAATTTCACTGAAGGAGCTGAATTTCATGTTAAATCTTAGACCATGTAACCCATATCTCGTCAACGTTGCATTACCGGATTCAGGTTTTTATGAACTTTTTACATTAATTTGGTGAGAGAAATAAGGTTATGCAGTATGACAGATTCTTTCTGAAACACTCTGTATATTGGCAAGAGTCTTTCCATACAAAACACACACACACACACACACACACACAAACACACACACTAATACAAAAGCTCCCATGCACACGCACGCTCAAAAGCACACAATCCCACACGTACACACACACTCGCATATTCACATACACCCACGCACTGCAACGGGCTATATATTTTCTTTTATTTAATTAATTAAATTATTCCAATCGATTACTACTTCTGTATTTTAATTCTACGTTTCATTTTATCCTTTATACCTTAATTGGTTGTTCTTTATTTCTTCTAACATCCCTACTTTCTTTTACATTTATTTATTTTCCTCTTACTCCTTTCATATTTACATTTATTTATTAATATCTGAGACTCTTTCTTACCTAGAGTAAGTATTAGGACCTACCTTTCCTAATACAATTTACCTATATGCTTCTATCCCTAACCCTAGGCGTACATAATACTTACCAGTTGCCTTGCAATGATCTTACTCCTTTCATATTTACATTTATTTATTAATATCCGAGACTCTTTCTTACCTAGTAAGTACTAGGACCTACCTTTCTTAATACAATTTACCTATATGCTTATATCAATAAACATAGGCGTACATCATAGTTAAACGTTGCCCTGCAATGGTATAATGATCTAGGAGAGATTTCGGTCAGTCAATCGAAGCCTGTAACATCCCTGCCTAGATCTCCTAGGAATGAATACCTAGATTTCGTACAAAAACCAATTACCTGAGTATTTTTCTACATGGAAACCTTTTAGCAAGAAACAGTGAGCTATTTAGTTATATCAACACTAACAACAGCTTATTGGAAAATACTAATTATTAATTTATGAGGTGTTAAAACATGCAAACATTTACATGTCTTTTACTGAAACAGTTACACATTTCTTTTATTAACAGTGAGCTATTTAGTTATTTCAACACTAATAACAGCTTATTGGAAAATACTAATTATTAATTTATGAGGTGTTAAAACATGCAAACATTTACGTGTCTTTTACTGAAACAGTTACACATTTCTTTTATTAACAGTGAGCTATTTAGTTATATCAACACTAACAACAGCTTATTGGAAAATACTAATTAATAATTTATGAGGTGTTGAACATGCAAACATTTACATGTCTTTTACTGAGACAGTTACACATTTCTTTTATTGAGCATAGTTACACCCTTGCCAACATTTTAAAACAATTATTTCCGTCTATAATTTTAGTATAGTAAACCTATGACAGTTACCCTTTTATATTAGTGAAATTTGAAATTATTAACTTTTATAAACTAATTTTTTAAATAAATATGGTTGAAAACTTTTCATACACCTTGAATAGTAAATTAAATTAATTTCTTTTTAACCTTTTTGCTTACATATTGTTATGAAAAAACAATTAAAAATAAACATCTTACATTTTCTGATTTAGTTCTTCCCAGTGGTTGTAATGTAATGTTCTAATAGATTGAAAATTGTATTCAATAATTAAAATTCTAATTATTTTAAGTGCAATTCATATTTTTTACAGCCAGCAATTTTCAATAACTGCTTAGTAAGGCCGTTCTACAAAATCTTATTTTCTGAACGAACATTTAGTTATTTTTGTAGACTATAAATATTTCATGACATTTTGTAGTTATTATTTCTATTTAGCTCTCCTCGAAAATTCTTATTTTTATAACAAAAATATATTTAAATTATTACACACTAAATTTTTATTCATTTATTTAACTATTATTTCTGTATGTATTACCTTAAACGTTTTTTTTTTATTATAAGACAAAGTTTTACATAATTTTATATTTAATAAATTATTATTGAATTTTCGGTAAAGCCAAATATGTTTGTGAAATTGGTAATTTACGTTTTTCAAATTTATTCAAAATTAAGTTTCTAGAAGAAGTATTTAAATATTTCTGGTTTTGTCTTGCCTATTTCCTCTTGTAAAACGTCA
Source organism: Prosapia bicincta (assembly GCA_036971475.1). NCBI lineage: Eukaryota > Metazoa > Arthropoda > Insecta > Hemiptera > Cercopidae > Prosapia > Prosapia bicincta. The sequence goes on from JBAIZL010000002.1 coordinate 349,013,057, forward strand.
TCTTCGTATTCCGGTTTGGAATGGATGCTGGTCCTGTCTGGCGTGGTTCAGGAATGCTTACGTACTCCCTCTTTGTGGTCTGGCGGTAAGATCCTCTTCTGCTATTATCTGGCTCCGTTTTGGAAAGGTTTTTACCTCAGGATTTAAAACTTTTGAATGAATCACACTTTAAAGTTGGTACGAAATTTGTATTACAGGATCGATAGTTTTGAAAAATAGTTTCGTGTTTTTATAAATCTTCTGCCGTGTTTATACTTTGAGAAATTTTACTAATAATAATCATAATGTATGTTTACCTTTAGATTAGGAAAAAAATCTCTGTGAACACAGAATTGGTGAAATAAGTGAAATACGTTCAACAAATAGAATAAAAGGGTTTATGATCAAGACAATATGGGAAAATAGATAGAGAAAATCAAACAAGCAAAAATAAGAGCCCACTATTAAACCGATTCTCTTGTATACAGCTAAAACACAGCGATACCTATAAGGGCTATAAGACAATTCCAAACGACAGGAACACCAATAATATAAAGCATAACTGCAAGTAAACAAAAGGAGGGAAGGGAAGCAGAAGAGGTTCCATTTTAATAAATGTTAATATTAAAAATTATTTCAATAACATAAACCTCTGTTTTAGCATTTTTGGTGTGTTTTAAATTCATTCAGTTATTTGCATTCACATTAAAAAATTATATGTTTTATTTATAGGCTACTAAGAAAGTTGAACTTATAGTTTTTTAACTTACATATTCTGTAACATATCTAACTAAATAATTCATAAATATTAAGGATAATGGACGCCATCATATAACAGACTTTGAGGTTAGGCATTGTTACTCATCACGTAAAACAAAGTTTCTAGTTATTTTTAATACATAAACTAATTTTAGTTACTATTTAAAAAATAGACTATAAATAAACCTTCCAGGCGAACAATTATGCATTGACATTTAACTTTAGCAATACCCTACGTAAACAAAAACACTCTATTATATATTAAATATAAAAATATTATTCTCTCTGAAGGAGCTGTTGGGGTGCACTAGTTGCTGCAGCCCTTAGTAGAGAATGTAGCCCGTCCCAGTGGTACCTCTTTCAGTTCAAATTTAGAAGTGGAATATATCCCTCGATCACTTCGGAGCAATCCGACCAATAGCAATACCATTACTACCACTGTCCACCTGAATAACCAATGCAATATGCACCAATTTTGCAATATCCTTATTTGAAAAAAGGGATGTATTTGCAACCAACGTGAGTAACTTTGCAGAGTGCACTATCCTGAACCAAATAAAAATTGAGACGATATTCTAAAATCTATGCTAATAGAACGCTTAAATAACCGTGAAATAAATTATTATGAAATATAAAAGGAACTACTTGAGATTGCATGGGTAACAAAATATTTTATGCCGTCTTTCTTTTGTAGGTAGTTTACTACCTATTCTGACCTGGGCACTGAATATGGTCCGGAGGGAGGTCACTGATACAGGGGAGGCTCCTGTCAAGTATAACCTCCAGGTAGCGGACTTGGTCTCCCCAGGGCATGTCCTCGCCTAGCACTTGTAATAGTATGGTTTGTGCTTGGAAAACCCAATACATTCGAAGTAATAAAACCTGCAAGAATTCGCTGGGCACTGAATATGGTCTGGATTGAGGTCACTGATACAGAGTTGGCTCCTGTCAAGTATAACCTCCAGGTAGCGGACTTGGTCTCCACAGTGCATGTCCTCGCCTAGCACTTCTAGTTGTGTGGCAAGTATGTGCTTGGAAAACGCAATAAATTCAAAGTAATAAAACCTTCAACACTTCGCTGGGCACTGAATATGGTCCGGAAGGAGGAGACTGATGTAACCGGAGGAGGATCCGGTTTAGTATAACCTCCAGGTAGCGGATTTGGTCTCCCCAGCGCCTGTCCTCGCCTAGCACTTGTAATAGTGTGGCAAGTTTGTGTTTGGGTAAGCCAATAAAGTGAAAGTAATAAAACCTGCAATACTTTGCTGGGCACTGAATATGTTCCGGATTGAGGTCACTGATACAGAGTTGGCTCCTGTCAAGTATAACGTCCAGGTAGCGGATTTGGTCTCCCCAGCGCATTTCCTCGCCTAGCACTTTTAATATTGTGGCAAGTTTGTGATAGGAAAACCAAATAAAGTCGAAGCAATAAAATCTGCAAAACTTCCCTGAGCACTGAATATGGTCAGGAGGGAGGTCACTGATACAGAGGAGGCTCCTGTCAAGTATAACCTCCAAATAGCGGACTTGGTCTCCCCTGCGCCTGTCCTCGCCTAGCACTTGTAATAGTGTGGCAAGTTTGTGTTTGGGTAAGCCAATACAGTGAAAGTAATAAAACTGGGAATACGTCGCTGGGCTGAGAATGTGACCCGGAGGCAGGATAGTGACGTAACCATAGGAACCTCCAGTCGAATATATCTCCCAGGTAGCAAACCTGGTCTCTCCAGAGCATGTCCTCGTAAAGCACACTTGTATTGTTGTGGTACGTTTGTGTTTGGGAAAGCCAACACATTGAAAGTAATAAAACTGTGAAGACTTCGCTGGGCAGGGAATGTGGCCTTTAGGAAGGAGAGTGACGTAACCAGTGTAGCCTCTAGAGTGGTATGTTTCTGTTTGGGGGAGCCAACATATTGAAAGTAGTAAAACTGGAAAGACTTCGCTAGGCAGGGAATGTGGCCTCTAGGAAGAAGAGTGAAGTAACCAGTGTAGCCTCTAGAGTGGTATGTTTCTGTTTGGGGGTGCCAACGTATTGAAAGTAGTAAAACTGGAAAGACTTCGCTAGGCAGGGATAGTGGCTTGGATAAAGGAATATGATGTAACCAGAATCTATTAGATTAAACTATAAACAAATTGAGAGCAAAAGGTCGTCTTAGACTTAAGTGGATGGATAAGTCGCTCAGGATTAGCTCAGGCTAATTGAGGAGCTAAAAAAAGAATTGTTTGTCCATCGTCGAGAGAACAGAAGTGTTTGGCTCTTGGCATGTGTACCTTCACTCTCCGCTCTCAATATATAAAAATTACAAGAAAAATCGTAACTTTAGAAATTGTGTCTATTTTATTAATTATAAATGAATATATATATATTTTGAACTTCAGGTAATAGTTTTCTTGTTAAACATATATTGAACATAAATCTATTGCAAACTAAAATGCTTTATTGTAATTATTTTGAGATTTTCGCTCATGTATATTATTGTCATTTTAAAAACTTGGTACACCTGTACAACTCAATGAAAATTGTATCAGCTTATTGTTTAACTTGTTATTAGGGAAGTAGTTATTTTTAACATAATAAATTGCATTGGCAAAAAGCCTAAAACTAATTGAATAAAACACTTTTGTATATGAAACGTTTGTATATATACTATTTTATGGCGAAAAGCATTAAATAATGTATAAGTAAAATTAATCTCATGTTTGATATATTTGTATTATTAGTTTTATGAATATATTATATATTTATGTTATGTAAATAATACATATTTACTATATTACATATATATATATATATATATATAAATTATACACATAATATATTACTGTATATGTATATTACTGTATATATATATATATATATATATATATATATATATATATATATATATATATAAATTCATTAGGTTAAGAAAACTGTTAAAAAATTATTTGAACTTGTGGGATATACCTAGCTAGCGCTAGTCTATTGTCACATCTATCGGCCGAAATAAGTTACTGCACCCACCTGCAAGTCATAAATAAAAATAATTCGAAAGGGGTTCATTTTAAGTAAACCAGGACGTGCCTCGTTCATGGGAGAGAAGCTCTACCTAGACATCCGCAGATAAGGGAGATTTATGACTAGGAATCCCTGAGAATACAGGAAAACACATGCACCTGTGGGAAAGTAGACAAATAACCACGAAGCCCAAAAGAAAGTGAAGGAAGCGTCAAAATTTCATAGGCTAGCCACAGTTTGAGCGCCATAAAGGAGCCAATCAAATTTAAAGAGGGGATGAAACCAATACGGATACGATCCAAGAAACACAGGAAAAAGATAGTCAAATTTGAGTACTCTAAAGGGTCAAGTTGTAGGACTAGAAGGAGAAGTAATGTTCAGTTTTAGTAAGAAATATCAAATTCAAATAAAGTAGCGTCGCAATTTAAAGTAAGGGAGATTATTAAATAGAAAGTGAAGTATAAAGAGGGAGATTAAAGGGTAACAAGTGAGATTAAAATAAGGGAGTGATTAATAAAGTCAGTTACGGCATAGAAGCATATCGAGAAATTAAGAAAAGTGAAATTGATAGGAAAATATTAATAAGTGAATTTGTGTCAAGTGAAGTGAAACAAGGAACCACGCCAAGTAATAAGTAATACATTTATTTTTAACTTAAAGAAAACTCTTTAAAGTAACAAACATTAAGAATCTCTTAAACTTTAGAAATTCCTTAAAAAGTCATACTTAATTGAAATATAAATTTTATCAAACCAAGTGCAGTAACTTATACACGCCGTTAAATAGCTAAAAGAAAATAAATTTAGAATTGTTAAAAAATCAATAGTCAAATAAGAGTCTTGATGCCTATCGGCAAATATTAGGGTTAGTAAAACGAATTATATGAACTATCTGTAAATGCAATATTGATCTCAGGATAAAATAAATCTGTTATTATAAAAGCAAGTAGCTGGGTTATTAATTTAATTTTCTAAGAGTCAAAATTATCCTCTAGACAAATAATAAGTGAAGGTACGTTATATAATATTGGCGCCCAACGTGGATGGCTATGGTTTGATAAATTTCAATTAGTGATATAATTAAATTGTTTTTTCTAGATTTTTAAAGTAATTGTATTAAATTGTTAAATTCAACAAGGAAGGCTTAGCAATAAGAAACTATTTAGTTTATAAGTAAATTATAAATGTAAAACTCTGTCCATATAAAATTTGATAATAATTTTGTGTTAATAACCAATTTTAATTTAGTAAACGTGTGCTAGTGTAAACCAATTGATAACTAGCATATGCTTAGGCGTAGCGAAAGAATTAAGAATAAACAAAGGAAAATGAACACGGAAGAGAGTGGGTTTAGCCAGCTAGGGCAAAGTAATAATACAGAAGATATTACAAGGGATTTAGAATTAGGAACGTTAGAGAATAGGATGGAAATGGAACAAGAAACTCACATACGGGAGTCGGGGACCGTCAATACGAGTGCAGTACAACAAAAAGAAACGGAGCAAGTTGTAAATTCAGAACTTAATATAATGCAAATGTTAATTAACATGAATGAACAAATAAAGGTACAAAATAAACAAATAACTAAAGAACTGTGTAAATTAAATGATCAAGTTAATAAAAATAATCAAGACTTAATTAAAGAAATACGTAAATTTGCTGATCAAATTGATGAAGGCGATCAAAATGTAAAGGAAAAAGTAAAAGGTAGGGAGATAGAAGAAGTGTATCAAGTATCCTATAACTACACTGATGGTGAAAAAAATGTTTATGTTGAATTATTACCACCATTACCAGAGTCGGCGCCTATTACAGGGACAAATGATTCGGAACAGGGGAGCAGAGCAAGTGCTAAGATGCAGGTTAACTGTTCGGAAATTACGCAAGTTTTACATGTACCAACGGAGGAAAGGGTTGATCATAATGACTGCTTGGGAGAAGAAGAATCAGTAAGAACATGTCAGAGTATTATGAAGGACAGTGCTCTAAAAGCTAAAAGGAAGATAAGGCAAAACGTTCAAACTCAGGAAAACAATACCGATCAGATACCAAATGATCATCATAAAGGGATTTTGGCACAGTCTGAAGATAGTTTAAGAGAAATGAAAAAGGAAGCATTTACAAAAAATTCAGTTCCATGTATCAATGAAGCTAAGAAAAAGATAATTGTGACTGGAACAAAAGAGCGCATTGGTGCTATGTATCAGGCAGTAATTAAAATGTGTATTACGGTATTGGTAAAAGTTGTCAAAACACAACACAAGTATGAAATTATTGAACATGGCAGTGAAATTGCAGAAATCTTTAAAAAGACGGGTGTAAGAGTTGAAGTTCCACCACGTTTGTTCACCTTTTGTTCACCTCTGCGCTCTCGATTGGATGCACAAGTACATCATGCGACAGAAAAGTGATAAAAATATCAGTTTAATGTCCGGTTTGGTACAACTAGTTATCCATTGGTCGCGAAACAAACCCAAAAAAATTAGGAGGGGTATTTAATTGTCGATTACTTAACAAATATGTTAGTTATAATTTAATATAAATTTAAGAAGTAGAGTATTAAAAAAATATGTAAACATTTTAAACTGAGCCACAGAAACAGAAAGTTATTTTGTTAAAAAGATAGAATGAAGTGAAAGTAGCCTGAGGGTGAAAGACCCAAAACGTGAACATTACACTGAAAGGCTCAGGTAGAAAAAGAAAAACCTTTTCCTTTCAATGTGGACAAATCATAGGCAGTGAACGTATTGTGATCATAGAGACGTAAATGTTGAAAAGGGACACCCATTAACAAAAACAAAAGTGAAAGGGTAAACAGTTGGGTCATGAGGGGTTATTAACCACCCATAGACAAGTGGACTTGGTAATTGTATGTTAGGTTAGATAAATATGTAGTTAGTATTTGTAAATGAAGTTAAATTTTGAACTATTCGCTAGGTTTGGTTACAGTGTATTAGAGTCTGAAAAACAAACACTTCATTAATATCATTTATTTGTAAAATAATTTTAATTATGTAATGGTAGTTAAAGCTAAGGCAGTTTTACAACAATTGTTCTTCAGTAACATGTTATAATAATAAAAGAGATTTTTTAATTAGAAAATTGTATTTCAGCGACATTAGATCAATTGTACAATATTATGATGTAAGGATTACATTAAAATACAAGATTACGATGTACAAGAAACAGTAAGATGCAAGTAAGGGTTGTATTGTCAAATGAAACGGGCAGTTGAATTCTATACTGCACCATATTAGGTATTATGTTATAGAAATATGTTTGTATCTAGGTTTAGATTTGTTTGTAATAACAATCCTGATTTCAATCATAGGTTTAGGATCAGTAACTAATGAAATTATATAAGTAACTAATTGATTAAATAAATTATCATTATAATAAGGAAGTAAATAAATAAAACATATTACAAAATTTGGGAGTTAGATACAAAACATTTTGATAAATTGAAATTTGATCAAAAACTTTAAACGGGGACGTTATAACGAAATTCATTAGGTAAGAAAACTGTTAAAACATTATTTGAACTTGTGGGATATACCTAGCTAGCGCTAGTCTATTGTCACATCTATCGGCCGAAATAAGTTACTGCACCCACCTGCAAGTCATAACTAAAAATAATTCGAAAGGGGTTCATTGTAAGTAAACCAGGACGTGCCTGGTTCATGGGAGAGAAGCTTTTCGTTATTATAAAAGCAAGTAGCTGGGTTATTAATTTAATTTTCTAAGAGTCAAAATTATCCTGTAGACAAACAAAAGTGAAGGTACGTTATAATATATATTTATATATATATATATATATATATATATATATATATATATATATATATATATTATTGTAAACATATATACATGATATTTGAATACAAATATATCAAATGCAAGAATAGTTTTAATTTATATAGTATTTAAACCTTTTCGCTTTAATAAAATAAGAAAGCATCAAGAAAAACATTAGGATCTTCAGCATCTCCATTGCTTCTCCTGAAAACGCTAATACTTATGTTATTGTCACAAAGTTTTTGTGTAAAATATAAATTAAAACTATTCTTGTATTTGAAATATTTTTATTCCTAAACTATATTACAAGAAAACTTATCTCTATATTTAAGGCATAAATAAATATATATATATATATATATATATATATATATATAAGTTATATAAACATTTTATGTGAACATTTCATAATTAAATGCGTGCTAGGAAAATTCCTGCTTACGCAGCTTTAGTATTATATAGGTGTGAGAACAGAGCCCCGGCAGTGTGTAAGTCGCCTCTGTATCGCACAGACGTTTTCCACTCCGATTGAGTGCATATCAATTGTATTGTTTTATTAAGTAAATTTTATGTAACAGTTTTCTAAATTAATTGTTTATTAAATTCAAAGGTTTGTAAAAATAAAAATCATTTTTAAAAACCTTTCTTGCTTAATATAAAACGTAACTGGCGCAGTCGATAGGACACCTCAAGGAAGTTAGTGAATATAACGTCCGTCGGTTTTAACCGTTAATTGAGGAAACTTTAAGTAGAGTGAATATCTACAACCACTTAATAGAGCGCATATCTATTAAGAACACGAGCTAATATCGTGTAGGTGAAAAGTGAAAAGTGAAAGTTGTTCAAATGAGCAAAGTATTTTGGATCAACTTGTAAGTAGATCTTAAGATATAGAATTAAGAAAAAGTAGAGTAAATACTTTTTAATTTTATATAATTGATTTTTAATTTTATTATTTTAAAGAAAATAATATTTTAAAATGGCAACGCCAACATTAAAGATGGAATATCTAGATATGATTCCTGAGTATAGTGGAGAACCCACTATGCTCCACAGATTTATCTCAATATGTGATAAGATAGTAAATAAGTTTTATGTAAGCGAAAATCCAGAGGATTTTCAAAATGAGTATCTGTTCTCCTCTATTCTTTCTAAATTAAAAGGCCAAGCACTGGAAATGGTTGTAAACTCTAACTCTTACAATTGGCACGAAACTAGAAAAGTATTATTAATTAGTTATTCAGACAAAAGAGATTGTTTCACATTAAACTTAGAGATGTCAGAATTAAAACAAGAAAGTAACGAATCACCATTTCAATTCTATGAGAAAATTCAAAAGTTACTAAATTTACAAATTTCATTTTTTATGAATAAAGAGCCTCAAAGGCAGATGGCTAAAGACGTTTTAATAGAATACGTTCAGAAACTAGCTTTAAGAGTTCTCGTTAAGGGTTTGCATGAACCCATCGGGTCACTAATGCGTACCAAGAACCCTAACACTCTTAGTGAAGCACTTAATATGCTCACTAATGACTTTCAATTTAAAAATAACAAATTATTTCAAAATATTAAACAGAACATTCCACCTAGGGCCCCACAATACCCGCCTATTCGCAAACCCCTTCCTAACAAGCAAACCTTCCAAAATTATAGGCCCAACTACCAAAATAATCCTAACCAATTTACTAAACCTAACTCATACGTACAGCAAAATCAGCAACCGAGACAGTCTAACAATTACACATTATTAAAAGTTCATAAAAAATTTGAACCAGAACCAATGAGCATTTCCACACGTCAAACAGGGAACACAATTAGACAAAATAGACTTTATCAGATGACAGGGAAACCAATAGAGGAGGAAAATTACGATCAAACTATGAATCGATTGACTGAACAAATGACCAACTCTTATTTGACCGAACAGATTATGAACCGCAAAAGGACCCTGACAGCTACATAGACTTTGACGATTCCACGCAAGAGGAAAACGCATGCGGATTCACTCAAGAGGACAATCATACCCAAAATAATTTTTTAGGACTAACCACATTAAAAAGACATTTTCCATAATGCATATAGAAGACGACACAAACGAACTACCGTACATCCACGATCCCAAGACCAATTTAAAGATGCTGATTGACACTGGAAGTACGAGATCATTTATTAAAAAATCAATAGCTTTCCAATTTTTCAAAAACACTCTAAAACAAGAGCCATTTGAAGTGAGTACAGCTCATGGAGTATCAAAAGAAAAATACAGTTGTACGCTACCACTTTTAGGAAAAGAAACAACCAAATTCTATTTATTTGATTTCCATAAAGATTTTGATTTACTCCTTGGATTAGATAACATAAAAGAATTAAAAATTAATTTAAATTTTGTGAATGATAAATTAATATTTCGCAATAAGCAAATGCCGATCAAATATTTTAACACAGAAGAACAAAATAGTAATAATAATAATAATAATAATAATAATAATAAAAGCGAATGTCAGGAACAGAAAGCAAAAAAGGGAACAAGTTATGTTATACAAGCCCGCGCTAGCCAAATGATTAAATTTAGAATACAAAATATTCAAGATGGAGAAGGACTCTTACCATACAAAAACTTAAATGGATTAGAAATTCCGCAGTGTATAGTCTCAGTACACAAGGGAGAAGCCTACTGCCCTATAATAAACAACACAGAAGTAAATGTAGAATTAACAGTAAATGAACCATTAGAATTAAAATCTTTAGAAGAATACAATATCCTTAGACCTGATGCAATGCAAATGAACGCTAATTTCAATTTATTAGATTATAAACAAAAAAATTCGAGAAGAAAAATTTAGATTTATCAAAATTTAGAATGGAACATATGAACTCGGAAGAAAAATCCGCTATAACAAGTTTAATAAAAGGTTATGCAGATTTATTCCATATTGAGGGAAACGATTTAACTTTTACCAACCAAATAAAACATGTTATTAGGACTACTGATGAAATTCCCGTATACTCCAGAAATTATAGATATCCAGAGATTTACAAGAACGAAATTAATAAACAAACTGAGGACATGCTTGAACAAGGAATTATTAGACCTTCAAATTCTCCATGGAACTCTCCTGTCTGGATTGTACCCAAAAAACAAGACGCTTCTGGCAAAAGAAAATTTCGATTAGTAATAGATTTTAGAGGATTAAACAAAAAAACAATTGACGATAAATTTCCCTTGCCAAACATTACCGACATATTAGATAAATTAGGACGATCTCAGTATTTTACGACTTTAGATTTAGCCTCAGGATTTCACCAAGTAGAAATGGATAAAAATAGCATAGAAAAAACTGCGTTTTCAACAGAAACAGGACACTACGAATTTTTAAGAATGCCATTTGGACTAAAGAATAGCCCCCCTACATTTCAAAGAATTATGAATAATATTCTGAGAGGCATCCGAAATGAAACATGTTTAGTTTATTTAGACGACATTATAATTTACTCCACTAGCCTCCAAGAACATATACAAAGACTTAAAGAAGTATTCGACAGATTACGCAAAGCCAACTTTAAAGTACAGCTGGATAAAACAGAATTTTTAAGAAAAGAAGTAGCGTATCTAGGGCATGTTGTTACACCGGAAGGCGTAAAACCTAACCCAGCAAAGATTTTGGCAATCAAAAACTATCCAATACCCAAAACCACCAAAAAAATTAAAGGATTTTTAGGACTAATAGGCTATTATCGAAAATTTATTAAAAACTTCGCCAAGATAACAAAACCGTTTACTAACTGTTTAAAGAAAAACGCAAAAATAAATATAGAAAATCCAAACTTCATAGAATGTTTTGAAACATGTAAAAATATATTGACTAACGAGCCCCTTCTACAATACCCAGATTTTGAAAAGGAGTTTACTCTAACGACAGACGCGAGTAATTTTGCACTAGGAGCAATTTTAAGCCAGGACAAAAATGGAAAGGACCTTCCTATAGCGTATGCCAGCAGAACTTTAAACGACAGCGAAACTAATTACTCCGCGATTGAAAAAGAGTTATTAGCGATCGTATGGGCTACCAAACACTTCAGGCCTTATTTATTTGGGAGGAAATTTAAAATTTATACAGACCATAAACCTTTACAATAGTTATTTTTAGTTAAAGAACCAAATTCCAAGCTTTTAAGATGGAGATTAAAATTAGAAGAATATGATTATGACATAAGATACAAAAAAGGCAAATTAAACCAAAATGCCGATGCTTTGTCTAGAATACTATTGAATGTTACTGATAAAAGGTCAACAAACACCCAACACACTGTAGAACCAGACCTTGAATTATCTCCAGCGAACTTACTGAGTCGTTACTTCCCGGAATTGAATGAAGATAATGAGTCTATGGTCGTACAACTCGACGCAACAGATAATGCCAACTTAGAGTACGATCAAGAAAGTGATAGTCAAACCGTGCATTCCAACTTCGAAGGGAACACCCAAATTGAAATACCAATTTCCGACGAGCCTGTAAACTTTGGGAAAAATCAAATATTTTTGTCATTAGTAAAATATGAGCCAAAGAAAGTAAAAATTATAAAACTATTCGGAACTTCAAAAATTCGTTTAATAGTCGAAATATCAGAAAATAATTTTAAAGAAGACATAGTTAATTTTGTAAAATCATATTTGGTACCCAAAATAAAATATAATCTATATTTTGAAGACGATTTTTACGAGAAATTTGCATCATGCGTAGCCAAAAATTTCAAACAAACTGAACTAAGTTTGGTTAAGTGTAATAACAAACTCTTAGACCTAACTTCGGAAGAAGATACCTTAGAAACGATAAGTAATTATCATGTCAGCAAAACCAATCACCGAGGGATACAAGAAACATACGAACAAATTAAGCGAAGATATTATTGGCCCAATTTAAAATCACTAATCCAAAATTTCATAAATCAGTGTGACATATGTCAAAGAACCAAATACGACAGAATTCCCTTACAGCTAGAAATGAACTTGACACCAACAGCTGCAAGGCCTTTCCAGATAATTCACATCGACACTATCTCTTTAGAAAAGAATTCGTTTATCAGCATTGTCGACAGTTTCACAAGGTATGCTCAAGCTTATCGCTTGGGAAGCTCTCAAGCTACAGAGATTGCAGACAAGTTATTAGATTACTTTGCGCAGTTCTGCTTACCAACAGTTATTATCTCAGACAATGGAACGGAGTTTAATAACAGAATTGTGAAGGAGATATTAGACCTGCATAAAATCAAAATCCATTTTATCAGTACACAAAACCCCCAATCAAACGGATTATGTGAAAGATTCCATTCCACCTTAATAGAACACATAAGGCTGTTAAATAATCAAATCGAATTTAAAAAAGACAGTATAATTAAGAAAGTTAAATATGCTATAATTGCCTATAACCATAGCATACATTCAGTCACAAAATTAACGCCGTGCGAAGTCTTATTTGGACACATAAATTCAAACTCTTTATTAGATATAGATTTAGAAAAACAAATTGTAAATGACTACGTTTTAAACCATAAAGAAAAAACAAAAATACTTTACGAAAACATTAGGGATAGCAATCAAAGAATTAAAGAAAAAGTTTTAGAAAAAAGGAATGTAAACAAAGAACCACTTCCAGAAATACCATCTGAAGTTTACATAAAGTCAGTTCAGAAGCAAAGCAAAACGAAAAACAAATATAGCAAGGAAGAGATAGCTTCAATAAACAAGGAAAGAAAAACTGGTAAAATAAAGCCTAGACATCATAACACAAAAGACAAGATACATTTGTCGAAAATTAAAAGGCCTAAGAAGATAAAAAATGTAATTAATGCTCAAAATAATTTTCCAGGTCCCTCCTGTTCGTCATTAGCACAGCCACCGACTCAGCAGAGATCAGAGAAGTCAACAACAACCTCGGAATAATCCCAATAGACCTTGGGCCGGCCAAATTAGAATCTTCCTACCATACCTTTGTCCACTATCTTAATGTAAGAAACTTAGTAGCTCATCTAAATAACATTGATGCTTATTATTATGATGTATTGCAAAATTTTGAAACTAGTTGCTACAATTGTAACGGTAGCTTATTAAGCAATGAATATGTAACTGATAACAGTAATAGAATAAGAGATATTGTTAATTATTTTAAATATGTTAATCACAGTAAAAATGTAATAGAAGAAAAATTAGAAATTATACCCTTAAGAGAGAATGGTAACAAAAGAACAAAAAGAGGTCTTATAGATGGACTAGGATCCGTTATCAAATCTTTAACAGGCAATTTAGATGCATATGATGGTAAAAAATATGACAAAATAATTAAAGATATTGAAAATGAGCAAATTAAAATTAATTATCAAATTGAATCTCAATACTCCTTTAGTAATAATATTATGAAGGAATTAAATAAAACTTTTATTGTAATTGATGAAAATTTTGTAGAATTAAAAAATAAGTTAAGTATTGTGAATCGTAATGTAAATGACTTTGTTGAACTAGAAAAATTTAGAAGTATTCTAAACCAATTGAACATTTTATATGACATGATGTTACAGGTAATCATAGATTTAGAAAATTCTCTTACATTTTGTAAACTAGGTGTTGTACACCCTAGTGTTATTTCAACCCAAGAATTATATGAAGAATTAAACAAAATTTATAAATATTATAATGAGAGGTTACCTTTAGAACCTAAAATGGAAAATATGTGGGAATTAGAGAACCTAATTAAAGTTAATTGTAAACTAGATTCTGAAAGGATTGTATACTTTATAAATTTACCCATTGTAGAAAAAACTCAATTTAAATTGTATAAATTACACTCTATACCCACAAAATATGAAACAGATTATGTAACAATTATACCAAAAGTAAGGTACATATTAGTGTCTAACTCTGTAATATTAGGTTTAGACAATGAATGTAACTGTAAAACCGATTCCATATACTTTTGCTCATTCGACATTCTAACACACCATAAATTAGACTGTGAAGTGTCCATTATCAGGAACAACGATGCCAGCAACTGTGAATATACTGCATTGGAAGTTACAGACAACTTAATTAACTGGATCCCAGAAATCAACCTTTACCTGGCGACCTTCCCCAACAAGCAGACTCTGGAAATTACCAATCGCAAGGCAACTACCACCGTCACCCTTCAAGGAATATATTTGATAAAAACTAATAATGATTTAGTCTTTTTCAACAACATGAAACTGAGCCATACATCAACAACTCGGGAGGCCATCCTATTTTCATGGACACGTCCAAACTACAATTTTCAATGAGTAAAATGCCAGAATTCTCAGTAAACGTTAAACGCCTAGAGTTGGACAAAATAAACACGGAAACCATCTCAAGAATTGACCCAAATATGGAAATAACCCACCACATCAGTATCTGGACTATTGCCCTTTACGGAGGCGTATTCAGCAGCCTTATATACTTCGCCCTCATCAGGAAGAAGAAGAAGACTTCAACCAACGCCGAAACTTCGCCAACCCCCGAAGTTCTCTTTAGGGATGGAGGAGTTATATAAACATTTTATGTGAACATTTCATAATTAAATGCGTGCTAGGAAAATTCCTGCTTACGCAGCTTTAGTATTATATAGGTGTGAGAACAGAGCCCCGGCAGTGTGTAAGTCGCCTCTGTATCGCACAGACGTTTTCCACTCCGATTGAGTGCATATCAATTGTATTGATTTATTAAGTAAAATTTATGTAACAGTTTTCTAAATTAATTGTTTATTAAATTCAAAGGTTTGTAAAAATAAAAATCATTTTTAAAAACCTTTCTTGCTTAATATAAAACGTAACTTATATATATATATATATATATATATATATATATATATATATATATATATATATATATATATATATATATATATATATATATATATATTAAGAGAGACGATACATTCGAAGAATATAAAATGTAAAACCATGCAAATAAAAATGCCTAAGCCCGGAAATATACGAAAAATTGTTCAAAACAGTTGTAGTTACACCTTTTTTATAAATTCAAACGCAAGCCGGTGTATAAAACGTTTGTGTTATATTTTGGTTTTTATATTTAACAGTTTATTTCGGTTACAAACGAATTAGTTTCGATGCAGTAGATTTTATCATACAAATTTAAAGCAAATGTTAGTATCAAACAAATACCTATTTCATACATTATATGATAATTATTTACATCCAGAAGTTCAAAAAATGTACAAATTTCATTCTTTCAAACTATTGCATAAAAATTATCATCAACATATGTAGAAATTAGGTATGAATAATATAATTTCATGTAGGGAGGGCTTATCACTTTTTTCTTTATATAATGTTTTTTAATACAGTAACAAATTTAATTAACTTAGTACTGGCTACGGGTAAGATACGTTATATCTCATATATTATTTATCCATAGTTAATTTATGTTTCTATATATATGTGAGCTTACGTGTCCAAAGCGTTGAGTTAGGTAGCATCGGCTAGGATTACGAACATAGGTACCGATAGAAATCGTTGGTAGCGCTCGTATAACGGTTTCCGGAAAGTAAGATTTTAAGGTCTTATTGGAACTCCCAGGGCCTTTTGCGAAGAAAGTTCAATATACCTTCCGATGCTAATTCTCTTTAAATTTGTTTCTCATGGACGTATATAAGGTCCTTTACTTGTTATAAATCCCTTTCACCAGTTCAAGATTTGTAGGGAGTCACGGAAATCTTGACCTTCTCAAAGAAGGTGGCCATCTTTAGTAACGACAGGGACTGCTTCGAATTACTTGTCTCTAACAGTAGTGCTTCATTGCGTAACTTCCGAGGAGTCAAGTACTACTAAACACCTAGTTATTGATATCTGAACTAAAGACAGCGAAATTTTTAAAAGATTTCTCCCA
The DNA here is from genome assembly GCA_036971475.1 of Prosapia bicincta. Classification (NCBI taxonomy): domain Eukaryota; kingdom Metazoa; phylum Arthropoda; class Insecta; order Hemiptera; family Cercopidae; genus Prosapia; species Prosapia bicincta. The sequence continues at coordinate 349,029,498 of JBAIZL010000002.1, forward strand.
TTCTTCATTGCACGAGACGAATAAAAGGTATGATGGAATTAAGCTGGTCTTTCCTAACATAACTTGTTTCACTAGGAACGTTCGGTGAAGCCAGATGACGCCTTATCACTTTAAACTGGACATTTATTGTTATTCTATGAATTACATTACCCCAACAATCGTATGAGGAGTAAAGAGTTGGACTAAGAGGACGAGTACAACCATGGATTATTTTCAACTCCCAGAACCCTGGGAGCAGTTTTTTTTTTTTTTGCTGCACTAGACTTGCATCAGTCAGGAACTCGTAATACTGTGCTTCGACACCTGTGCTTAACGGACTCATCCTATGCAAGCGACGAAGCTGCTATCAGACCAGCAGCCCCCAAAACTCGTGTTCGGCAAAGCAAGCTTACACCAGCATTCCAGACCGGTGTTTGTCAACCTGTGATTTTGTTATCATTCTGAACGCGCAAAGACTCTGTCGAGTAAACTACCCTAAGAGAATATGTCACTATAAAAAATAATGATGTATGACATTGTTTAATTTTTAATTAATTAGAGCTTAGTTAGTGAGAACTATTCACAAAGGTAAAAGTCAAAATAGTGAACTAAAAATCTCACCAAAAACTAGTTTTTAATACAAAAACACACAATAGACTAGTTTCGGTGAAGATGTCGCCTTCCTCAGTGCTTGGCTGCTACTAACATATTGTCAAGTTATATTACAAGTTAAATAAAACAAACAAGATAAAACATAAAATATCAATCAATCGAATTAATCTCTAACTACAGAGGACAATTCTGTATAAGTTGTGTGTTTGCTTATTAAAAACTAATTATTGGTGAGATTTTGAGGCCACTATTTCGAACTTTACCTTTATTAAAGTGTGTTGTATAACTTATTGACATCTATGTGTGTGTACGTGCGTGTGTGTGGGGTCTGTCAGCGGGGTTAGTAACAGTGGTGTAATCTTAGACTGGGGCATCACAAGGGACGCCAAACCACACTTAAAGGTCCAGCTAGTCTACACCACACTTCGGGCAAGTATCCATATTGTAAAGGTGTTTATACAACCACTCTATCTAATAGATCTGTTATCTTCAGTATATCGAGATCAGGCAACATTGGGCGCTGGAATCCTTGCAGTAGAAATCTGTGAGAACCATATCCCAATCTCACTGGTCCTCCAAAGCCCATACCGTTGGGAAATTCAGCATTACTATCTCGGCCATTTTGGCAAGGCTGAATTTCACTCTTCACACACACATCTGTGCTCCCAGTTAATGAATTTTGCCCTCTACTAACTTTAGGTCACTGCTCAATGTAATACTCTTAAACCTACTAAACAACAGTCTTAAACTTTTAGTCAATGACATATCATGATAATTTAGTTTTTTTCAAATATTGAATAATACATTTTTAATTACATTAATTAATTAATTTCGCTTTCTATTTTACCATGTAATATTGTGATTCCGTCACACACACACACATATTTATATATAATATATATATATATATATATATATATATATATATATATATATATACATATTTAATAATTGTAATTAATTATTGAAAAGTAACAAAAATAAAATTCTTCTTAGTTGACTTGAATAAGAACTGACTTTAAATTTTTTTTATATTGCTTCTTCTAATTACCAGAACTTGTATACAGCTTTTTTATGTTACCGCCTTTTTCATACCACTACAACCACTGTCCACATGAATTGTGAGTTAGAAGCAATGCTATTGTCCTGTCATTGTTGGTGACGATTAGAGTCTACAGGAGTTTCTAGAACAAAATGTCTTCAAAACGTGAGTGGAATTTCGCAGCGCTTTGTTACAACGTGGGTTATAATACAATGGAGGTGCGATATCACACTGAAGATGTTCAGCTCTGCCTCCATATTGTTTGGTCACTTTGGCGCCAAACCTTATACCCTCTTCTCTGTACATTTCTCCTAAGCTCGCAAAGTAAGTTATCTTAGTCACGACGCCAAAGAAGAATTTAGAGGCTGTAGTTCCATGTAGCTGATTTGCCAGGAATTCAGTTATTGATCTTTGAATAAAAAACAGTTAGATAAAGAGTTTTACCAAGTATTTTAAATGTGTTTAAGAGTTTTGTTGCTAATTTACCTTGTAAGGCGATATTCATAAATTTAACTACCACAACACTGTTTTATTTAATTCACTCATACCTTTTTTTTTACTTAAACGAGAATTTTACTTGGTACATTTGTGAGTCGACTTTCGAGAGCTATACCTAACTAAATTTATAGAATACACGATAAAACACTCAGTTATAGGGCGAATTAAATGAATTTTATATACAGTGTCATTTTTAATTATGGGTTAGATGACAAATCACAAAATTTAAAAAAAGGCTACGCTTTGGCGGTCAGTAGGAGTGGTCGACAGAAATGAATCCTTCATTGCAACAATGTCATTATTAAAATATAGTTTTAAAGAAATATAGTCATTGAAGCTATTAATAAAAGAATATAGTTTATATTTTCCACTTTTATTACATATTGACAAATATACGGAACACAAATTTTATTGAACAAGTATAACTTAGTACACAATATCAAGAGCACAGTGATACAATATATTACAATAACAATATTTATATAGCTATGAAGATTCTCGACTTATAAAAGGCAGAGCGTGAAACACAATAAGGACTAGACAGAATCGCTTTGGAGGCCCGATACACTTACCTTATCTGCTTGGTACGTAAGCAATCTATCCTGGCTCGCTTCTTTGACATTGATATTTGCCCAGTTGTACCAACACCATCTAGACAGACGGACTGGGCACTGGAGGTGTGACGTCACGCACCACAGGTCTATGCATTGCAGCAGTACCTACTACTACTATAGGTCTTGAGAGGTGCTTACTGACTGTCGTACTAACCGTCTCCTAACAAAAAATCTTTTGGCGTTCGTACGCGTAATTGACAGGTAAATTAAACTTGCTAGCATTTATTTCGAATATTTTTGTGATCTGTGGATGTTAGTGATAAGCCTCTGAGGAAACGTCGACCATTCCACCAAATTGGAGGTCCCATTTTTTTTAAAAAAAAAAGAGGCTCACATAAACACAGACCATATACATCTGTGGTACGGAGAAACCCATAAGAAATGTTTACATTATTTACAAAGGTTTATTGCAGTATTTACATAAATATACGTTGTATTCAACTATTTTGAGATGTGGAAAGATTTCTGCAGTTAGTAATATACAGATCAGAGGAATGGTAAAAAAGTACATGCTTTAAATTCTCTGCTTCAAATACTCAATGCATAGCGTTCAGTCGTCGGTGTCGAAGGGAACACGAGGAACCTAAGCTTTATCTTGAAGATAAATCACAATCCCTAAACTGGGGTACCTGCCCTTGCAAGTCGACTCGACGGCAGAGGCTAAAATTGTCTTATATTTCTAGTTTTCGAAGAAAACCCAACCAGCCGACACTCAACCTAGTTTTAATAACCCTTATTATGATGATGCACGTCAACATTTGATGGCTTCACTCGGCATAAGAACGTTACGCATGATAGATACACTTGAATTAGTACTTCCTCCTATTTATCACCATATGGCTTTAGCAATATACAGATCCCACAAGTATAAAGAAATCATATTCAAAGATGTGTATAAACTGGACAATGACGTTGGGTGTGCGTTTTATGTGTCGGGACGTACCTACACGCAAAGATTGTCCTCATCTTGTATTGTTTTAACAGCAGAACTGTTTGCTATTTTTAAAGCACTATCATTCAATCTAGTTCTTCCCACTACTTATTGTGTTTCGTTTCTAAAAGTTCTTCAGGCTCTTCAGGATGTTTCCTCTGTGAACCTATAATTGAGGATATTTTGTGTGCAATATACAAACTTTAATTAGGGAATTTAGAAGTATTATTTTTTCTGGATTCCTCGACAGTGTGGAATTATCGAAAAAACAAAAGAGGATGGAGCGACAAGTGGCTATATGTATGGCGCCAATCTCACAACATGTTATGACACCAGATTATATGGTTCGTTTACAAAAAAATTGTGCTGTTTAATTTATTGTCTTCTTTGTAAATTATAATATTTAAATATTATCTAGTAATATTATTTCTAAATTAAAAAGTAAACTGTGTATTACTGTGCGTAATATTTACCTCTATCGTTACGACTAGTCAACGTCGTTACGACGTATTTTTGAACGTGTATTTGAATAACCTATAATGTTATATATATATATATATATATATATATATATATATATATATATATATATATATATATATATGAAGCATACGTTGAGGCTAGGTAAAAATGACTCTCAATAACTAAACCCCAAACATTCAGTGACATTCAGTAAACCCTAAACATATTGTTTAAAATATAATTATTATTGTGTAAATTTGTAAGCAAGTACAAAACATTTTCCCTGTGATTTCAACATCACAAACTTACTTTACCCAGAGCTATTGAAAAATATAACATTCTATTTTAGGAGATTAAAATTAATACTAAAATAAATTAACAATAATAGTTTGAAATGTTTAGTTTGTTTTAAGGGTGTTTTGTGTGGGTTAGACTGTTTTGTAATTATATTAAATTAATTAGCCGATTGGTTAATTAGTTTATGAGGATATCTATGGTTTGTGTTGAATATTTTAAAGATTTGTCGAGGTAAGCTTTTTAAGTCAAGTTATTGAGTCATTTTTACCTAACTTCAACGTACGATGAATATATATTTTCACCTAATATCCAGTTGATAAAATATATATGTATTTTAAGTTTAGATAACATAATTCATTTACAGTAGACCGTCGCTATTCACGGGTTCGGTATCCGGGGTTTCGCTTATTCGCGGTTGGCAAAATTACAGGATATACCGCTAATATGTCTCGTATTTTTAAAAAAACTACAAAGACAGTAAAATGACTGTTCAAGTTGTAAGATAATGTGTTCTCGTCTTATTTATTTTGTATAGTACTGTAGTTATATATCAGAAAGAAATCTGATTGTTATCCAAACATCTGTTATAATGTACACAACTTGGCCTACTACTCTAAAAGATAGGCATTCCTTATTTATAACAAGTGGCGATGTCGTTCCCTTAAAATGTTTATCCAAGCCATAATGCTACCAGACTTTGATATGGACAAGAAAAGGCAAGAAAAACGTTATGCCATTGACTAACAAAAATGACCTTTTAAATCAATTAAAATGTGGTAAAAGCACAGCACCTGTAGCAAAGTATTTTAGCGTTAACGAGTCAACAGTGTGTTACATTAAAAAAAAAAAAAAAATATATATATATATATATATATATATATATATATATATATATATATATATATATATATATATATATAAGAAGGAGTGTCAAAGAAGGTATGTCTCAATCGGTGAAAGCTACCTCTGTGTATCGCGATATAAACGTCGAAAAAATGGGAAAAGCTTTGTATGAACGTTGACATTCAATCATTTCCAGCAATTAAATAGTTTTTTGACAAGTTCTAGAGATGGTTTCCTCTTCACAACTTGAAAATTGCCGGTGAATCAGCATCAGTGACTCACGAAGCCGCCAATTCATTTCCAAGGCAATTTAAAAATCTTATTTTGGAGAAAGGCTCCATAGTCGATCAAGTTTTTAATGCGGAGGAGACTGGACTGTTTTGTTGGAAAAGAATGCCTTCACAAACTTTCTTAGCTAAGAAGGAGAAATCAGCTCGTGGTTTAACGAAGAGGAAGAAATCGTAAAAAAATATATCGCCGAAGTTGACATTAAAATCTGTCGGTGAACTGCATGCTTAGGGAAACAGTTTGCGTCAGCCGTTACTGAAATTGATCAATTTTTAGAATGGGCATTAAAATTTAATCGATGGATGGAACAAACATTATCGCCATATCATATAAGGAAATTTGTAAAGAACTAGAACAAATTCGCACACAAAATAAAAAAACAAGTTTTTAGAAATCAAATTACCAGTGTTTAAAAGAATATTCTTCTAAAATTAGTGTTTAAGAAATTAATGGACAGTGTGTAACAATAGATAATACCTGTCTGTGCGTGAGAGCCTATACATTTAATAGAATTTTGGTGTTTTCGGATTAAAGGGAAACGTAAATAATCAATACAAATATGTATATAATTGTGTAGTACGTATAAATATACCATACTGTATTATAAGTGTACATTATAGCTGTAATTATGTTAACATTTTTGACGTTGAACGTAACCCTCCCTTTTCCAATATACAGTTGGTTACACTATTCGCGGTAAGCTAGGGGAACGTATCCCTCCCTTTTCCAATATAAATTTGGTTAGAGTATTCTCGGTAAGTTAGGGGAACCTAACCAAAGCAAATAACGAGGGACAACGAGGGACTAAAAAGTCAAGCATTTTCAATAGTTTGCTTTGGTAGCTAAATTCACAGATTAAAAATAAATTTCATTAAAACGTAGTAAGAACGTCACTACAGCCACCGACTGTATAGACGTAATACGTCCTAGAGCATAGGTTCCCAAACTGGGTGGCGTGAAGGTAAGTCGAGGGGCGCGAGGCCAGTTGGAAAATAATAAGAATATATGTAATATAATAGGAATAAACTTGATGTTGTTAATGGCTTGGATTGTGCCCTTACTAAAACACAACGTTAAACAGGCATGCTTGTGTAAAAAATGCAAGCTCAAGTATCTCACTAACAGATTTATCTCTTATCAGTTGAAATATACCTTGCAAAAACTTGAAATGTTATATCAGGTACCTTGTAAAAGTATTTATAAATAAAAAAATTGTTATATATTCCATTATATATATATATATATATATATATATATATATATATATATATATATATATATGTATATGGTATATACATATTGTTTAAAATAATAAACCTAATTTTTTTTCATATGGCCATACCATTTATTTATAGTGTAAAGTGAAGAGTTTCGTGGGAGTATTTCATCTCAAAAGGAGGGGGCGTGGAGCCAAAACGTTTGGGAATCCCTGTCCTAGAAACTGTGCAGTAGGAGGTACTGATAGACGAACCAAGCACGAGTATATATTTGTCGTGGGGGACTGTCGATGCAAAGCCTTCAGGGTTTGTGCTTGCTACAATTTATTATTAAATGTACCAATAATTTTAAACAATGTTAATGCAAATACTACTTATTAAACTATTATTTAACTGTTACATTTAAAGTGTTTACAATCCAACAAAAACTTTTTAATTTTTGTTTTTATGTTCTTGTTGAATAGTTACAACCTCAGTTTGATTAAGAACCTCTGATGATGATGAAATGCTCATCGAAATGAGCATAAGGGTTTAATCTTAGGTAACTTGTCTTACTAGTTATTTTTAGAATATTTGTATGGTATTTGGGTTGTTTCCAATATTTTTATTGTAGTTAAACTAAACAATTTTATTTTTCACACATACAGTTGGTTTCAGTATTCGCGGTTTTACTATACGCAGTACGTTTGAGGAATATAACCTCCGGAAAGGCTACAAAATTTTACAACATGACATTTATAAAGGAATTATACATTTCTGTTAATTTAAATGTTTTAAATAATTGACAGAATTGATTTTGAATTTAGGTTTATACATTTTTTGGCATGTTTTTAAGACAAAAAGCACTTAAAAAGCTACCTCGTACAGCAGTAATATAATTAATTTTTGCCAACTTTGAAAGTACAAGCTGCAGTTTAAGAGCCATGAAACCCAAGAAGCTTTTGGATTGTATTGAGCGTTCAAAGAAATGGAAAACGAGTAATATAAGCCCGGGGAGATTGGGAAATGTATATTGTTTTCTTGTAGCACCTGATCTACACTTGGCTAGGGCATGGAGGGTACACACACATTTATGAAGGTGCTATGCTGAAAGACGTCACTTTACCAAATCATCTCAGTTATTAAATTCTCTGTAGAGGCCAGTTTAATTGAAAATTATTTAAAAAATTAAAAATGGATATTTGTACTCATAGGTACAAGGGCAGTAGGCTTATCCTTTCATGTATTTATTTCCCGTTCCCACGTAATCGATTTTAGCAAAAACATTTATACCGGATGATGAAGAAAAACATAAGGAATACGAAAAAAATTATAAAAACATTCGCTCTCCCTCCAAAAATTAAAAATTCTGGGAAATAGCATTTCCCCCTCCACAATACACCTAAAACATTACAAATTTAACGTTTTGGCTTTACTTGTTTGACATGGTAACTCGCAAAATCCCTCGAAATGTAATTAAACTTGCTAGTGACTCCCAAAATATTTCAAATTTTGAAACAAATCAACTTAACCACTACAATTCTACACTGCTTTGCGCGGTAAGTTCTATCGTTTTTAGCCCAAAGTTACAAATAAAAGGTGTTTAAATGTTTAATGCAATATTTTCAGTTTTGTTCATGAAATAGGGTTTCTAAGTGTTTGTTTCGTTCTGTTGAGCAATTTTGTGACTTATTATCACCAAAAAATAAAATGTGTGTGCGAGTTTTATAATTCTATATTTTGTGTGCTGGGTGAAACGTGGTGCTAGTGCTTTCTTAAAGTTGATTTTTATAAATTTAATTTATAATTTTTTGGAGTCAACAGCAAGTTTTATTACAATTCGAGGCATTTTGCGAGTTATTATGTAAGAAAAAAATAATAAATAAAACCAAAACGTTAAATTAATAACTTTCTACGCGAGCCGTGGAGGTGAATTTATAGATTTTTTATTTTTTTAATTTTTGGCGCGTGAGCGGAGGTTTTATACAAATTTGTTTCTATTCCTGATGCCTTTCTGCATCCCCGGTGTTATTGTTTTTGCTAAAATCATTTACGTGGGAAGGGGAAATAAATACCTTATTTCCAAAAACAACGTTAGCTACTATCCGCAGGGTATTTAATATAGACCTTGGGCGCACATCACAACAATGTAACTTTTTACATACGAAAATAAATTTTACTTATCTGATAATGTCACGTAATACTAATTTTTCATGTTAAAAAATACGTTACTAGTATTTGTAATCGTTGTTTAAAGCTTAGCGGAAGTTAGCTGAGTATAACAGACATGACAAAATATCTACAGTAGAACCTCTCTAATTCGTCACGTTCGGGACCGAGAGGGGATGGATTCGAGAAAAATACGGAAGTCGTGACATTAGATGTAATTGTGAGTAAATGTAGCACATAAATAAGTAGATAGGTATGTATTGTAATAAATGTTGTAGTTACATGATCTATGTCGGCCTTAAAAACCCATCAACACTATTCCACAATACCATAAAAACATTAGTAGCCTGCAGTATAGTTTGTAATATAAATATGGTACGTTACTCTATTTTAATAAAAGACATAAAAACATATTACAATTCTTTGTAAGAACAATAACACTAGCAAGAAAAATACGGTATATTACATCTATTTAAGTTTTAGTTTATAAAAAGGCTTTTATAAAGTATTAGTAAGAGCAACACCCATAAATCAGTTGAAAAGTGGTATATCTGTTCTACAAACACATGGAATGAGGAAGTTTTTCGACGATTTGTTATATTTATATCTGTCACGATATAATAACACTAACCCATTTCACCAATTTAAAAATTGTAATTAAATTTTAAAAATATTAAATAAGTGCCACAATACACACAGAAATTCTTTCTTGGGGAGGGAACTAACCTACCGGGAGACTAATTTATACTACCAAGTCATCATTTTGAAAAATAAACAGCATTTTATGTAATTTGTTCGGCTACAATTAGACTTAAGTTGAATAAATGAGAGAAATAAATTTCTTCTTAATTTAAACATTACAAACTTTAAGAGTACTCAATGAATTTTAAATTTAAGTACACCTATTTATCTAAATGGGTGATATTTATTCACAAAATTAGATTAAAGACGTGCATGTATAGTGCGAACCATTTAACCGTGCACTTGGCTGTAACAGATTGCGATGGGCGAGACGGGAGATGGAGGGGTGCTTTGAGTCTGTATAAATACTTTCCTGCAAACATGATAAGGACTATACTTCATGTACACTGACTGGACTACGTATGTATATGTACGACAAGTAAGGATCCCCTTTTGGGGCTCAGTTTAAAAAATCTTGACGGAATTTTATTTTATTTTATACATTAGTAAGTACTCCTAATCCTACAATTTTGAAGCTACTCTTTACATTTGTGGTAAATTTTAAATATTTCCTACTAGGTTCGTCCTTCGTTCGTTTCACAATTTGTTAGTTATTCATAATATATATTCTTGTACTGTTAAATACAGTGGGTGATATAATTATAACTCCTGATATTACGATGATGTGTACCGGCGAAGTACCGAGTACAACACAGCTAAAGTTTCTCCAAAATAAGTTTTTTCTAATAATTGTTAATTGTTTGGAATTGAAACTGATAATTACATTATTTGTAATTGTGTATACAATATCAAGAGCACAGTGGTACAATATATTATAATAGTTTCAATTTCAATTTTGTTGGTAGTGTTATATGACTACCGCATAAACACACAATAATGACAATGAAAATATTGAAAGAACCCCAATATCACAAACATAATAAAAAATAACACATCAAACAAGTTACTTAAGATTAAACCCTATGTATATTTCGATGGCCATGTCATCATCATCATAGGGTCTGATATAAAATTACAATCTAGCAAACAAGAAGTTACAAACTAGAGCGACCCTAACCGTTTCCTACTATCGCTATATATAGGCGAGAGGTAAGCTCCAACCCCTCTCCGCCCTCTACCAACAAAGTGCTTAATTTTAGGTAAGTTGTTATATCTGTTATGTTTTATTATTTTTGGGGTATTGTGGTTCTTTCCTATATTTTCATTGTCGTTATTGTATGTTTATGCGTTAGCTATATAACACTATTAACAAAATTGAAATGACCCTGAAAATGAAATAAAACTCTTAATAATTATAAACAAATGTGTTATTTCCCTCCTGCCCCTTCATGTAAGGAAATGTCCCATCAAGGCAGTAAAGAGATTTCTCTGTAGTGCCCCAACATAATTTCATAAAGCCACTTTCTTGATAGCTTTACAGTTATCCCTACAAATGGTGATTAAAAATATGATAGTTCTTAGCATTTTTCTTTTTGTCTTCTGAATCTGTAAAAATTAAAATCGTAGTTTTATTCCGCTCATTCATATTAAACCCTTTTTATTAGACGTGGGTTTGTATTTGACATATTTTATGTTGGAACTAATGTATCTTATTCAAGTAATTTTTTACATTATAATTATTCCACTTGAAGCTATTACAGTTTTTATATATAATTTTAAAACAAATTTTACCTCACATCCTTTAAATAAACACAATATTGACCGAAATGCATCCCGCCCTGTCTGTGGCTTCAAAACCCGCCCAGTTCTCTTGGCAGCTACCTCCATCTCACTTGCACATGCTGTTAGTATCTCTACAGCGAGTGAAGGAAACCGGATTGATTGAATGTTTTTTTTTTGTACCCGCGTCTGAGCCCCCAAAACCCGCCCAGCCCTCGTGGTAACCTCTAGCGAGCTACCTCCGTCTCACATGCGCATGCGGTTAGTATCCTTACCGCGAGTGAAGGAAACGGGGATTGAATGCCCATATACCAAGCTCATAAGCTCTTTCCATGGAGAATCAGGAGATAGTGAAATGAAACAGTACAGTAAGTGAATATAAGTATATTTTTCAGTGAATAAATTAAAATAACATTTTTCAACATTTATAAATTATTACTTATTAAAGTCGCGGATATTGCACCGTGTTTCCAAATTTGTTTCGTCTTTTTCATGCCTTTAATGTCCTAGCTCAACCTAAACACCCCTTAGACTAGCAGGTCGACTTTTCAGAGATATTACTACAAACCGCAAAAAAAACAATATGTAATTTGTGCTCGACCCCCTTTGCAAACAGCAAAAATACAAGGAGAGAATCCAGATATTTCTGCCCTGACTGTCATGTAGTACTTTGTGTTACACTATGTCTTAAAATTTACCATAAAGCCATTATTACACCTTCCATATAGATTTATGTAGATATTTATTAATAAAGCGTATATATTTTGTGCGTAGGCCTATTATTTTGTGTAAATGAAAAATTTTTTTTACGAGTGTGAAAGTAAAACAATCACAGTGCTACTGTCAAAATACATTAAAAAGCAACTATGTTTGCGAACGTATCTTACATTTTTTCACTGTACAATCACTTCAAAGTTCTAACCTATATGGATAATAATATGTTATTATATAAGATGGTACGGTAGTTAAATAACTGTTGCAATTTATACATCATTATTAAAATACGGTTGTCAAATTCTGAATTAACACGGATTATTATATGTGGTATTTATGACAGATATTTCTACCCTGATTATACGAAGAAACAGTTTTTCAATGAAGGCAGTTCTAATGGAATAGAGAGAGAATCTAAAGAGTTAGAAATTCACAATAAAAAAAATTATTATTTTTTGGGAAGGAAATGTGAAAACAATCGGTAAGATATGTGGTCAAGGATATTAGATTTTAAAAATCTTAAAGACTTTAATACGTTGTTAATTTTTATTAATGTTAAATAATGTGATTTTAATTTATTCAATGAAAAAATATTTTCTAATATAATATTTTCTATTCAATTGGAGTATGGCTCCATTGTAGATCAGTTTCCTGATATTAAATTATTATTTGAAAAAAACTTTATCCCTACCGCGAGTGAAGAAACGGGTTTGGTTGCCCATGTATCATGCTAATAAGCTATGGAGAAATGACAGGTTTCTACCGGCACGTGCTGCTACCTAGCAGGCAAACAGAGATACAGCTGCCAACTGTCAACTATACCTCTTATAAGCACCCAACTTCTGTGTGATGATTAGATATACTACACTGAAGTATTGTGTATACTTTTGTTGCAAATGACTACTCAGACATAAGTAAAGTAACTTTATACTCATAGAGAACTCTTGTTTTGTAAATAGCAGCGTTGAAAAAACATCTTCTCGTGCAATCTCTCTCCACTGAACATGAAACTAATATCACTGTGTAGTATACAGGGGAGGACCGATGTCTCTAGGTGTCTTCGACTTTCAAGTCAAACACCCCTAGGTTAAGTTGTGAAATAATAATCCACACCTTAGAAGCGACTATGTTCTCCCCTTTTTTACCTTAGTTTAAAACTTTTGATGAAATATTATTTTTTTTTATTAAATACTCTTAATCCTGAAAAATTGAAGCTACTCCTTACACTTGTGATGAATTTTAAATATTTCCTACTAGGTTCGTTCGTTTCATAATTTGTCCGTTATTCATAGAATATATTCTTGTACTGTTAAATACAGTGGTTGATATAATTATAACTCCTGATATTACGATGATGTGTAGCCGTGAAGTACCGTGTACAACACAGCTAAGTTTTCTCCAAAATACGTGCCTTTTAATGCTTCAGTTAATTGTTTGGGACTGAAACTGATAATTATGCCTTATTGTGTGTTTATACGTTAGCGATATAACACTACTAAACAAATTTGAATTTACTTTGAAAATAAGGAAAAAAGAAGAGTTATTACACAGTTCCCATATTCCCCTCCTGCCCCTTTATGTAAGCAAATGTCTCATCTAGGCAGTAAAGAGATATCTCTGTAGTGCCCCAACATAATTTCATAAAGCTACTTAATTGGTAGCTTTACAGTTATTCCTACAAGTGGTGATTAGAAGTATGAGAGTGCTTAGCATTTTTCTATTTGTGTTCTTAATCTGTAAAAACTAAAATCTTTGTTTTATTCCGCTCATTCATATTAAATTTTATTAAACGTGGGTTTGTATTTGACATATTTTATAATGCAACTTATGTATCTTTTCAAAGTAGTTTTTTTGCATTAAAATTATTCCATTTGAAGCTATTACAGTTTTCATATTTTACTTTAAAACTCGAAAAAAAGTTTTACCTCAAATCCTATAAATACGTAGGCCCTAAACACAGTATTAATCGGATTTTTTTTAATTTTTTTTTTTTTACCCGGGTCTGAGCCCCCAAAACCCGCCCAGCCCTCGTGGCAACCTCTAGCGAGCTACCTCCGTCTCACATGCGCATGCGGTTAGTATCCCTAAGGCGAGTGAAGGAAACGGGATTGATTGCCCATGTACCAAGCTCATAAGCTCTTTCCATGGATAATCAGGAGATAGCGAAATGAAACAGTACGGAAAGTGTCGCGCTAAGAGCGGGATGAAAAAACCTGGCAAGAAAGAAACCCTGCCAGGAAAAATCCCGCGACAGATCATGCAGGAACCCTGGGGGCTTGGATCACCTTATGTTAAGGAATAAGGAGAGGTATTACCTTGCAGATATCTTGTTAGTGAGTCTATGGCAGGGATGGCATGCACCTCTTCTTCTGCTGCCTACTCGAAACTGAAAAGGCATGCAATCAAATTAGTACTTCCAATGGGGCTAAGGTGCGGCCTTGGAGATGTGCCCCTGCGTCACCTGGAACATAACTGTGAAGCAGAATTTATTAGTATGTATATTTTATTTTGGTGATATGGTGTGAGCTAGGCGGTTAGTAAGGACAGCGGCCGTCTGTGTGTGTCGTCGGTGGGGTCATATCTACCCAGTGAGGAAATGAGTGTTGAGGTTGTATGTGCGTGAGCCTGTTTGTAGAACTTTGTTGCTAAGTGTCAGAGGTGTTGTTTGATGAAAGGCACTTTTAAGTCAGTGTGAAGCAGTGTTAATCTTGTACATCTAGGTGCCTTCGTGATTATTCGCAAACCTTGTTTTGAAATAACTGTAGTCTGCGTGTGCGTGTGTTACCTGCATGGCCCCAGACGGGTGATGCGTAAGTGAGTATGCTGCGCAACATAGATACGTATATAGTAGTGGCCGCCCGTAGTGAAAGTGGGCTTGTTCTGTTAAGCATAGGATATAGTTGTCTTAATCAAATTGTTGCTTTTTTTAACGTGTTGGCAATGTGAGGGTCCCAAGTCAGGCAGGCCTCTGTCGAGTATGACTCCCTGATATTTGACCTGGTTCCCCCAGTGAATGTCCTCGCCTAATAGTTTTAGTGGTGTGTTGAGTTGGTGTGTCCTACGTTTGGAGAGAAGCAAAGCCTGGCACTTGGCCACGTTCACCCTAACTCTCCAGTAGCTCAGCCATGATTCTAGTACTGTAAGGTGGTCCTGTAAATTTAAGTGTATTATATGTGGTTTCCATGACTGAGCGGATAACGCGGTATCATCTGCAAATATGGTCACATGTGTGTTGAGTGTTGTCGGTATGTCGTTGATGTAGATGTTGAAAAATACGGGCCCAATAATTGAGCCCTGAGGGACTCCGGCCCGTATAGTCCGTAGTGTAGATTGAGCTTGATCTACATCAACCCTAAACTTACGGTTAGACAGGTATGAGCTAACTAGGTGTATGAGCCCGTCTGGAAAGTCATAGTGACGTAGTTTCACTAAGAGTCCGTTGTGCCAGACCCGGTCAAAGGCCTTTTCAATGTCCAGGAAGACAACCCCAGTCGAGCAGTAATTGTTGAAACCCTTGGTTGCATGCTCCACCACTCTCATCAACTGATGCGTAGCCGAGTGTTTTGTACTAAAGCCAAATTGCTCTAACCTCAGTATGTTGTGTGTGTGGATATGCTTGTTGATACGTTTGAACAAATTTTTTTCAAATACCTTGCCCATCGTATCCAACACAAACCAACAAGTTTATCGGTCTGTATGAATCAAGTTTGCTGTGGTATTTTCCCGGTTTGGGGAAGACCAAGATCTTGACCTCCTTCCAAGCGTCCGGGAAGTGTTGTGTACGGAGTATAGCATTATAGATGTTTGACAGATAAATGATTGCTTTCTCCGTGAGGTTTTTTAGGGTTGTGTTGGTAATGGTGTCTGGTCCAGGAGCTTTCCTAGTGTTTGTTTGTGAGATTGTCCACTTTATCTCTGTGATTGTAGTGTCAGTGATTGGCTCTAATGTAGGGCAGTAGGAAAACTGTGCTGTTTCTAAGTCTACTTTAGCTGTAACGGCTGCATCAGCTGGTTGGTCGTTTGGTTGGAACGTGCTCTCAAGCGTATCAAAGTGTTTGACCATCGGCCAGATGGGTGTATCTGTTGTGTTTAAGGTCGCCAATTCCGCTTGGAAGCCATCGACTTTGTACTGAATTAGTTCCCGCCTAATTTTCCTCTTAAGGCGATTAAGTGTTGTGTGTGGAACGCATCTGTTTACCAATTGTTGCAGGGTGATCCTATTTCGCCGGGTGATTAGCTGTAGTATGTACCTTGGTATGTGTACATAGTGTTTGGGCTGACATTTAACTGGTACCGCGTTAGTAATCGCAGTACTTATTGCCATCGTAAGGCTACCGACGGCTTTGTCTATGTCCAGTGGTGAGTCGACATTTAGGGTGGCAGGTAGAGTGCTGTCCAGCTGGGACTGGAATAACTCCCAGTCAGCCAGTCTGTAGTTCAACACCTTCCTTAGCTCTTTGCGAGCAGGGCTTCCAGAAACCGCCATTAACACAGGGTAGTGATCTGAATTCTCTATCGACGTGAAGTTGCGGTGACACTAGCAGACCTTTCGCAATACCTATATCCAAAATGTTATCCGTGTGGTAAGTGCTGTGGTGTGTTGGTTCAGGAGGGGCCAACAGTATAGCTGTTGTGTTTTGTAAGAAGGTTTGGAGTTGCCGGCCTCCTGTGTTTGTAGACTTACAGCCCCAGCATGTGTGTTTAGAATTAAGGTCCTCGGCGATTATTACCCTACTGGAGGTCTGTAAAAGGACTTCTAAATCGCGAGTGTAATCAACAGAACCCGGGAGTTTGTACGCTGATACAAGTGTTGTTGTGCTGCCGTTGAGCTCAAGCCTAATAGCTGTTGCTTCAACGCATGTGAGTGCGGGCAAAAACAATTCAAAATGTTTAATGCGTTTATCTATTACTAGTTGCCGCGGCTTCTAGTTGTCCTGTCAGTGCGGTAAACTTTAAAGTTTGGCATTGCGAATTTATATTGGGGGTTTAAGTGTGTTTCTGTAATAAGCGCTAGTTTATAGTTGTATCTTTGCATATAGCGAAGAAGCTCTAGTTTTTTTTGTATATTTAACGCCGTTGGCATTCCATATCAGGACCGGTAACCTATCCATGGTTGACAGAAGAGACGTACTGAATGAAGTAAGTCAGGAATTCTGAGAAGGTTTTGGGAGGTGAGGATAAGGTCTTAACAATGAAAAGACCCAGTCCGCCCGTGAAGGCTTCCCAGGTCAGAGCAGAGTTAACAACTCTTAGGAGCGGTTCAAAGGTTCCTTTCGCCCAGTCTATAGAAGCGGACGAGGTAGGTGTGGTCAGGGGTTAACGGGTGCTGCAGGAGCAACATGTGGCTCTGGCTGGGGTTGGGGAACCGTCCTGGCCTTGGGGCGTTTATCCTCTCGTTCCTTTTCGGGGGGATTAACCCTGGCTTTAGGAACGGGGGTGTCATTGACGACCCTGCCTTAGGGCCAGAAATGGTATTGGGTGTCAGTAAGTTAAGTGTAGGAATTAGGGCCGGTTTGGGGGAAGTAATGATAGGAGGTGGCATTTGCACCGGCTTCCCAGAGGTAGTCGAAGCAGATGCTTGGGCGTAGAAAATGTTCGGTGTTGTGTACCGTGGAGCAGGCACCTGTGTTTTTGTTTTGGCTGAAGGGGCCGGTTTTGGGGTTTTATCCCCATCGACCTTCTTCTTTGCCTGGGCCTTGGATTTGGCGGCCTGCTTGTAAATGGCGCAGCCTCGATAGTTCGCGGTGTGGTTAGCCCCGCAGAGGATACACTTGAAGTGGTCTCGATCCTTTGTGCAGGTCTTGGAATCGTGGCCCTCGCCACATTTAACTCACCGAGGAGTAGCCTTACAACAGCTTGTTGTATGGCCTATCCTCTGGCAGTTGAAGCATTGCACAGGACCTGTGGGCTGCCTGTAAGCTTCCACTCGTACCCGCATGAAACAAATACTGGTCATCGCCATTGCTTCACGAGCGTCTTTTACGGACGCTAGTCCATAAGGAACATGGGCAGAGGCTCTTTGGTAAAGTGTCCCTTCATTTGGGACACTTTGAGGACCTCCATTTTCCTGCTTTTAAGGTCGTTTCCGACCTCCGCTTTTTCGGTGGATTCATCCACCATTCGAACTACTACTTTAAATGTCCTCGCATTTTCGAGGCGGAATACGTGATGGAGCACACCCTTCTCCCCAAGGTACCTCTGGAGGTTAACGTAGTCTTCGCAGGTGCTGGTTTGGAGCTTCACTCCATCCTTCACCTTCGTTGCCAAATAAAATAAGGGTTTTATTTGGACTTGAATTCCTTACTAATGTCGATTAAGCGCTGGTGATCTGGGTAGATCATGATTGCAGGGATTTTGTCCGCTGCCCCGCTAGATTTTATGTTTTCAGCTAAGTCAGTCATAGGAGAGTCCGTGACCTTTTGTGGAGCTCTGTGAACCACTGCGCTGGCAACAGCGCCGGCAATCTACACAGGGTCCACGGTCTTTCGTTTCGCCGTGGTTTCGGTACCGGAGTCGGATTGGCGAGTCTGCTTCTTCCTCTTTCTTCTTACAACAGGCCGATACCCGGCATCATCGATGGCGGATTCAGCAGCAGAACCCTCCGTCATAGTGTAGTCAGTACCTAGCTCTAATAATCGGAATGTACGTATTGTCCAAGCATGTGCTGCCATCTAGCAGCCAATAATAGTACAAACTGAAAGTAAAAGCACGGCTACATGTTTTGGACGATTCTTCAATTTTTAATTAAATGATACGAATTTGTTCTCTTCTGATCTGTAGAAATTAAAATCGTAGTTTAAGTCCATTCATCAGATTAAACCAATTTTAATTAAATTTAACATTAATTTTACTATCTATATTTTAATGTTTTTTTTATGATACAATTATTCCTCTTATAGTTGCTAGAGTTTAGAATACAATTTTTAAACAATTTTCATTTAACATTTTCATAATTACTACAAATTTCCTGAGAAATATCTTCACTTTGTAAGATTTAGAAAATTTTCAATTTTAAAATTCTATTAACTAATTTTGTTAATGATCGTACAATTATTTATTTTCCTTTGGAAAACCTTGTTAGTGAAAGAAATGAACAAATCGTCGATATACACCGAAACATTCCTAGGTGTAAGTACATGGGGAGTGTTAGAGTGAATGAATGAATGAAAGAGGATGAAGTTCACTACTGCTACTAGACCTTACTACCAGTGGTATTATAGACTTAGTGAGCCCACAGCCAGGTGAGCCCCTACCGAAAGTATCGAAAGAAAACAAACCTTGACGCATAGCGACGCTTTCCCGGCATTCGATCACCTGATCGAGTACGTAGAACAATAAGACGAGGAAAGAGGATGAAGTTCACTACTGCTACTAGAGCGTAGGCCTACTACCAGTGGTATTATAGACTTAGTGAGCCCACAGCCAGGTGAGCGCCTACCGAAGCTTTTGATAGAAAACAAACCTTGACGCATGGCGAAGCTTTCCCCACATTTGATCACCTGATCGAGTACGTAGAACAATAAGACGAGGAAAGAGGATGTAGTTCACTACTGCTACTAGAGCTTACTGTACTACCAGTGGTATTACAGACTTAGTGAGCCCACAGCCAGGTAAGCGCGTGCCGAAGGTATCGAAAGAAAACAAACCTAGACGCGTGGCGCAGCTTTCCCCGCATTTGATCACCTGATCGAGTACGTAGAACAAAAGGACGAGGAAAGAGGATGAAGTTCCCTACTGCTACTAGAGCTTACTGTACTACCAGTGGTATTATAGACTTAGTGAGGCCACAGCCAGGTGAGCCCCTACCGAAAGTATCGAAAGAAAACAAACCTTGACGCATAGCGACGCTTTCCCGGCATTCGATCACCTGATCGAGTACGTAAAACAATAAGACGAGGAAAGAGGATGAAGTTCACTACTGCTTCTAGAGCGTACTACCAGTGGTATTATAGACTTAGTGAGCCCACAGCCAGGTGAACGCCTGCCGAAGGTAACGAAAGAAAACAAACCTTGACGCATGGCGAAGCTTTCACGGCATTTGATCAGCTGATCTTGTACGTAGAACAATAAGACTAGGAAAAAGCAACCGAACGTCTACTCTATTGAAGGCGGGGGAATATTTCATCAAAAAATCGCTTTCATCAAAACAAGCAAACCACCATCACTTTTTTCCGAAACATTCCTAGGTGTAAGGACATAACAGGAAAAATCCCGCGATAAATCATGGAAGAACCCTAGACGCTAGGATAGCCTTATGATATGGGGTACAGAGTGGTATTACCTTCCAAATACTTTGTTATTGAGGCTATGACAGGAACGACATGCACCTATATTTCCGCTGCCTACTCGAAACTGTAATTGCATGCCAATCGAAATGAGTACTTCCGTTGTAGCTAAGCTCCGACCTCCTGCTTCACTTGGAACATAACTGTGAACCATAATAATATTAGTGTATATTTTATTTGCATATTATAGTAAGAGCTAAGCATCTGTCTATGTTGTGGGTGAGGTCGTACCTACCCAGTGAGGAAATGAGTGTGACCGCCCCAGGAATAGTATATAGTAGTGGCCACCCTTAGTAAAAGTGGGTTCGTTCCGTTAAGCATAGGATATAATTGTGTTAATCTAATTGTTGCTTTCTTAAAGGTGTTGGTAATGTGAGGGTCCCAATCCAGGCCTCTGTCGTGTATGACTCCCAGATGTTTGACAAGAATTCCCCCCAGCGAATGTCATCGCCTGACGAATATAATTACTCGATGTTTTTTTTATAGAAGTTTGACATGGGAAGAACATAGTCGCTTCTAAGGTGTAGTGTTTCTCCCGAAGATTTTAAATTAGAGGTTTTTTACTTGAAATCGGGGATACAGAGAAATATCGGCCTTCCTCAAGGTATGTATTTTTTTTATCTGGCTCTAGGCTTTAGAGCACGCCCAGCCCTCGTGGTAGCCAACCTCTAGCTTTCGTCTTACATGCGCATGTGGATAGTTTCCCTACCGCGCGCGAAGGAAATGGCATTGATTACCCATGTACCGAGCTGATTACCTCTTTCTATGGAGAATCAGAGATAGAGAAATGAATAATTACGATAAGTGTCGCGCTAAGAGCGGGATGAAAAAACCTGGCAAGAAAGAAACTATGCTAGAACAAATCCTGCGACAGATCATATAAGAACGCTTAAATAAAATACCTTGTTAGTGAGGTTATGGCAGTAACGACATGCGCCTCTTCTTCTGCTGCCTACTAGATACTGAAAAGGAATAAAAATCAAAGTTATTACTTCCGTTTGGTCTAAGTTGATTAGCCTAGGGGCGTCACCTGGAACATAACTGTGAAGGAGGTAATATTAGTATGTATATTTTATTTGCACGGTTTGGTTAGAGATAGGGCGTCAGTAGGGATAGCGGTAGTCTTTGTGTGTGTGTGTGTGTTGTGGGTGGGGTCGTACCTACCCAGTGAGGAAATGTGTGTGGATGTTGTGCGTGTGGGTATGCTTGTTGATACGTTTCAGCAGGTTTTTTTCAAATATCTTTCCCATCTTATTCAACAAGCTAATGGGTCTGTATGAGTCCGGTATGCTATGGTTGTTTCCCAGTTTGGGGAAGACAAAGATCTTTGCCTTCTTCCAACTGTCTGGGAAGTATTGAGCCCAGAATAAAGTTTTATGGTTATTCGAAGTATAAGTTAGATGTTACAGAGATAGAGGATCGCTTTCTCCATGAGGTGTTTCAGCGATGTGTTCGTTATGGTCTCTGGTACAGGAGCATGCCTGGAGTTTGTTTGTGAGATTGCCCACGTTATCACTGTGTTTGTAGTTTTAGTGTTTGGCTCTAATGTATTGTAGTAGACCAACTATGCTGTTTCTAAGTCTACGTTACCGGTAACAGTTCCACCAGCTGCTTGGTCGTTTGGTTGGTGCGTGATCTCAAGCCAGTTAGCAAACAAGTCAACTTTGACGACTGTTCGGGCCTATGAGTGGGGAGTAGAGCAACTATTCTCACGGGAAGTGATGGGTGTATCTGTTGTGTTTAAAGTCACCACCTCTGCTTGAAAGCCATCGACTTTGTACTGAGTTATTTCCTGCCTAATTTCCCTCTTAAAGCGGTTGAGAGTTGAGTGTGGAACGCATCTGTTAACACCGCGTTTCAAAACCCGCCGTATCCTATTACGCCTGGTGATTAGTTGTTAGTATGTGCTTTGATATTTGTACTTAGTGCCTAGGCTGAGATTTAACTGGCACCGCGTTAATAATCGCGGTACGTATTGCCGTTGTAAGGCTACCGACGGTTTTATCAATGTCCAGTGGTGTATCGACATTTAGGAAGGCAGGTAGAATGCTGTCCGGAATAATTCAGTCAGCCAGTTTGTAGTTTAGAACCCTCCTCATATTTCTTCATGCGGGCTGGTTAGTTGTTAGTATGTGCCTTGATATGTGTACTTAGTGCCTGGGCTAACATTTAACTGGCGCCA
Organism: Prosapia bicincta; assembly: GCA_036971475.1. Lineage (NCBI taxonomy): Eukaryota > Metazoa > Arthropoda > Insecta > Hemiptera > Cercopidae > Prosapia > Prosapia bicincta. The sequence goes on from JBAIZL010000002.1 coordinate 349,051,971, forward strand.
CGTTAATAAACGCGGTACGTATTGCCGTTGTAAGGCTACCGACGGTTTTGTCAATGTCCAGTGGTGTGTCGACATTTAGGACATTTAGTGGTGTGTCGACATTTAGGTAGAATGCTGTCCGAAATAATTCACAGTCAGCCAGTTTGTAGTTTAGAACCCTCCTCAGGTTTCTTCATACAGGAATTCAGATCCCTATCAACGTGAAGTCATAGGTAATAACGTTAAACTCCAGATCATAAGACAAACAAATATATACCATTTAAATTGGGGGAAATATAAATTCAAAAGATTTTTGTAATTAAAATTTGAAAAAGAAAAAAGGCATAACATTATTTAAAATGTTGAAAAAGGAGAACATGGTCGCTTCTAAGATGTAGTAATTCCCTCGCAAAGGCTATAATAGAGGATTTTGACTTGAAGTTAGAGACACCTAGAAACATCGACTCTCCCCCACTGTAATGTGTTTGTCTTTACCCGGGTCTCAGCACCCAGAACCCGTCCAGCCCTCGAGGCAGCCAAGCTCTAGCAAGCTGCCTCCGTCTCACATGCGCATGCGGTTAGTATCCCTACCGTAAGTAAAAAAACGGGATTGCTCATTATCACAGATATGTGCTGTCACATAGCAGCCAATGATAGCAACAACTGCAACTACAGACACGGCTATTTTTTAAACATTTAATCATTTTGTGGGATCATTAGATTCATTGGTAACTGGTTTTTACAGACATGTGCTGCCCACTAGCAGCTAAACAGAGTAACAGCTGCAACTGTTACTACACCTCTAATGGTAAGCCGGTTTTTTGAAATATTAATATTTTAGTTATTATTAGTTATTTTATATTGTGGTTTTGTGGATACATTTGGTTAAAAATACTATTTAAGTATAAAAAAAATAAATTTTAACTCATAAAGAACCCATGTTTCATAAATAGCAGTGTTTTAAAACAACTTCTCACACTATCGCGGTTTCCTGAGCATGTTACAAATATCATTTAGAAAAGTCGTTTAAAGTTTATGGTGACTACTTGACTCTAAGTAATCCTAGTAAGACTAGGAATGCTAGTAATTCCGTGAACTGGTGTTTGCCGGCAGGTGCTGCCATCTAGCGGGTAAAAAGAGTAACAGCTGCAACAGTCGCTATACCTCTGATAGAAACCTAATTTTTGAACGGATTTTCGACAAATTAACATTTTGCGTGGTGATTAGATATTATGTACTAAAGTATTGTGTATACTTTTGTTTCAAATTACTACTCAGACATAAGTAAAGTAACTTTATACTCATAGGGAACTCTGATTTTGTAAATAGCAGCGTCGAAAAAACATCTTCTCGCGCACTCTCTCTCCACTGAGCATGAAACTAATATCACCTAGTAAAGTGTAGTATACAGGGGAGGACCGATGTCTCTAGGTGTCTCCGACTTTCAAGTCAAACACCCCTAAGTTAAGTTGCCTAATCAATCTCAATCCACACCTTAGAGGCGACCATGTTCTCCCCTTTTTTAGCTTAGTTTAAAAAATCTTGATGAAATTTTGTTTTATACATTAGGGGAGACCGGGTATAGTTGATACACTATATGCTTTTTATTTCTCTAATTTTTCTTTCTTATGTTAGAAATAAAATTGAAGTGACATTTTATAGTATAACTATTACTTTATCATTTAATGTATTTTAATAATCTAATAAGTAAATTGATGGGTTGAAAAAAATATTTTAGATCATATTGAACTAAGCCCAAAAAGGGGAGAACATGGTCGCCTCTAAGGTGTGGATTTAGACTGCTTGCACATTGCGTCCGCTGCTAAGGTCTTGAAAGAAAGCAATGAAGGAAATAAAGTTTTAATAAGTTAATAATTTATTTAATGCGAAAATTTAAAATTTCGGATAACCTACAGATAAACACAATAATGAGAGTAATGTTTTGTGATTCTTATACTGAAAATACTACGGGATCGCACAGCACGAGAGCGGCTCACAAAATTAACTCCCGAAGTTGACAGATTTGTTTGTCGAGAAATAAATTGCAATGGAGTTTAACTGTAGCCTAGCCTACATACAATATGTACATTCATATACTGCATAATACTATTCGTTTGATAAATATAAAAGAGTGTCTCTGTAAGTACAATGTCTTTTCTTCAGTGTCTGGCTATCCCGGATGGAGCACGGTTCCAGATACTAACTATCGAGGTTCTACTCCATCTCTAATAATTCTGGAATTGGGCTGATCGCCGTAATTCACCCATTAGTCCAGGCTCTAAAGGGGTCTGAAAACCTATTGATCTGGGCACTTGATGTAAAAACGTATGTCGTAACTCCCTCACGTGGTCGACATACCAGGGGAAGAGGGGGGAACGTCGCGGAGAACGCACTGTACTGGAACCTTTGTATCTTTTAAACCATAAAAGAAAGATAGAATAACCCAAAACAATGTTTTTAAACTCACGAAAATAAGGACTTCAATAATGGTTAATATGTAAAACTGGCTAACTATAATACCTACTGAGTAAAACATTATTTTTCGTAAAACTTTTACTTTTACTTTGGTTTATTAGTAAATTTCCATTAGAAAACTAATCCATTGCGGTAAACCTAAGCGAGTACTAAAATAAAAGTTTGTTTTTAAGTTTTCTAGTATTAAAAAATATCAATAAACTCGTATTCATTTCTGTTAGTAATATTTCTATATGTTTGAGTACATTTTTTTTGCCATTCCTAACTTTTAAATATTCTCTTCTGTTGACGTGTTTCGGATTAACTCCATTTTCAAAACTTCAATAGTACTCTCAATAGTACAAAACTCAAGAGTACTATTGAAGTTTTGAAAATAGAGTTAATCCGAAACGCGTCAACAGAAGAGAATATTGAAAAGTTAGGAATGGCAGAAAAATGTACTCAAACATATATTGAAAAATTTTTGTTCAGATTTATACACACAAATATATATGCCTACTAATATCACAAATAATCATATGTAATAGCCTAAATTAAACTTTAAACAAATTTAGCCTAAACTTTTATTGGTCTCTTACACGGTAGGCTTATAGCTCCTGTAAACAAAAGATCACAAGCAATAGTAGCTATTAACGAATTACACTAAAGCCATTTCTCAGCTTAATAAATAGTAAAAAACTTTAAACCCGTACTTTATTTAAAGAAATATTGGTTTTATTTAATACTGACATCTAAAGTGTTCGTTCTGGACGTCGCACTTTTCATTGTTGTAGTGTAGGACAGATCCCCTATAGTCTAGTTTTTATTAAACCTTAAACATCTTATATAAAATTGTGCTCCTCCAAATTGTATTTTAATCTTTATAAATACGTTTCATAAATCCATAGGCATACTCTTATTGGTAGGAAATGGAAAACCTATTTTCCATATTAAAAAAGGCGGACGTAAAGTGTGCTGAATTATCGATTCTTTCTATTAACAAACATATCCCCACAATAACACCTGCTTACCAAGTTAGATAGAAATCGGACGTTTCATTACAAAGTTACTATGATTTTGAACACGAAAATTATCGTGATATTATTATTTTTCGTGTGTATAAATTTGAATAATTATTTTCTTTAATTCCAGAGACCGTAAAACAAACTTTCATCTTAGTCTCCGGCGATGGGAGGAGGTAAGGTGGGAGCAGGAAGGGGCATTGCCCCCCCCCCACTTTCAGGACAGGTGTGTTATTTACAATGAACTCATTAAAATACTACAAAAATAATAATAGTGCTTAGAAGAAATATACTCGGCAGTATCAGTTGTTATTTTGACTGTATGGGAGTTATTTTCTAAATATGACTGAAAGTTCTAACAATAATATGAACTTTATTTTAATCGTACAAGTCATGACATAAAAAATGAGTTTTTAGGACTTGTTTAACTTTTCTCCTTTTTATTGTGAAAACTATGATAGAATGTGGGTTTGTGTTTGTGTGTGTGTGTTGTGTGTGTGTTCGCGCGTGCGTGCGTGCGTGCGTGCGTGCTTGCGTGTGTGCGTGTGCGCGTGTGAGCGCGCGGCGTGTGTGTGTGTGTGTGTGCGTGTGCGCGTGTGTGTGAGTGTGTTATTAACTATAGTAATAATAATAATGTAGATTTAAAAAGTAGACATTCTGCACTATTAACCTGAAACTAGATAGGCAGGCTAAGTATAATTTCAGGTTAGATAAAACTTAAGAAGAAGATAAATCTTGTAAAATAAAATAAACTAAATAATATAAACTTCTAATGTTAAATAAAAAAATTATATTTTCAAATTAACTTTGTTTTCATTTATGATAAAATAAATTCACTAGGTATGCAAATGTAGTCTTTAAGTCAAAAGTGTCTCTCAAAGTTTCCAATACCCCAAAAGGAGCTTAAAAGGCTTAAAGGATTATTGGTTTTTGTAACAAATTCAGGGGTTGGTTCCCCTGAGAGGTTTATTCCTTGAGATAGAGGTCTCGAACCAGGGTTCGTAAGCAAGGGATAAACCATTACGTTCTTGCGGACGAGGAAAGGTCAAAGAGGTGAGGTTTGTACAGGGGTTAGCCGGGAGGACGTCGACAGAAAGGCAGAGTGGAATTAAGGTCCGTAAGAAACCCCTGCGATTCATTCTCATAGTTTTGTGCACCGACGAAATAGCCTACGTTTCATCATGGTCTAGACTAAATTTGATTAGAATATTTAGGAAAACTTGAGTACATAGTATTTTAATTCTAGAAACATTAGGAATTATGTGAATATTTGCTTCAGGAAATTTCATTTACATGCATTTGCTGGACTGTTAGATGTATTTATACGACAATATAAAAATATGAAATGAATGTTTTTGTAGTAAGGTTTGGTATGTTAGAATATATAAATAGCCTAAAAACTCCGAAAATCGTATTTATTCTTTAAATATCGCATACCACTCACGAATATTGTTACTTTAAAAATTTTATTATCATTTTATTTTAAGTTTTGAAGAGCTTTTAACATGTTCAGAACATGTTAACCTATGACGTAGACATGAAACATATAGGAAAAGGAGACACCACATGTATTATTAAGAAAATAATGCACATAAGTACATCGGTTATGCTTATATTAGATATTATCTACATTCGTGTTTTTTCATATTATTACATAGTATTAATGATAATCTATAGAGAGGCAGGAGTTGGTCATTTAATGTTGGTATACACTAATCCGTCTTATTAGCAAAAATAATACACATAAGCACATCGGTAATGCTTATAATGGATATTATCTATATTCGTGTTTTTTTCATATTATTACATAGTATTATTGATAATCTATAGAGAGGCAGAAGTTAGTAATTTAAAGTTGGTATACACTAATCCGTCTTATTAGCAAACACAATACAAATAAGTACATCGGTTATGTTTATATTGGATATTATCTACATTCGTGTTTTTTCATGTTTTCACATAGTATTAATGATATTCTATAGAGAGGAAGAAGTTAGTAATTTAAAGTTGGTATACACTAATGTGCCTTATTAGCAAAAACAATACACATAAGTGCATCGGTTATGCTTATATTGGATATTATCTACATTCGTGTTTTTTCATATTATTACATATTATTAATGATAATCTATAGAGAGGCAGAAGTTAGTAATTTAAAGTTGTTATACACTAATCCGTCTTATTAACAAAAACAATACACATAAGTGCATCGGTTATGCTTATATTGGATATTATCTACATTCGTGTTTTTTTCATATTATTACATAGTATTAATGAAAATCTATAGAGAGGCAGAAGTTAGTAATTTAAAGTTGGTATACACTAATCTGCCTTATTAGCAAAAACAATACACATAAGTACATCGGTTATGCTTATATTGGATATTATCTACATTCGTGTATTTTCATATTATTACATATTATTAATGATAATCTATAGAGAGGCAGAAGTTAGTAATTAATATTTGGTATACACTAATCCGTCTTATTAGCAAAAATACTACACATAAGTACATCGGTTAGGCTTATATTGGATATTATCTACATTCGTGTATTTTCATATTATTACATATTATTAATGATAATCTATAGAGAGGCAGAAGTTAGTAATTAAAATTTGGTATACACTAATCCGTCTTATTAGCAAAAATACTACACATAAGTACATCGGTTATGCTTTTATTGGATATTATCTACATTCGTGTTTTTTCATATTATTACATAGTATTAATGATAATCTATAGAGAGGCAGATGTTAGTAATTATTATTTGGAATAAACTATTCCGTCTTATTAGCAAAAATACTACATATAAGTACATTGGTTAAGACCTGTTAATTACACCTGTTTGTATTATTTTGGCTGAAAAACCACTACTTACTGATTTATTCAGCAGACACGTTTCGTGCTAGGTCAGTGCATTTTTCAATGATGTGAATTACTGACAAAATAAGACTGACAAGACCGTTGCTCAGGTCACGACCTGAGCTTGTCAGTAATTCACAGCATTGAAAAATTCACTGACCTAGCGAGAAACGCATCTGTTGAATAAATCAGTAAGTAGTGGTTTTTTTGCCAAGATAATACAAACAGGTGTAATGTAATTTTGTTTTCTAAGAATTGTATTTCTTAATTCCATACTGTAATATTACATTAGTAGCAAGTTTCCCAAGGTAATAGTGTGATTTTTTCAGGTTTTATTTAGTTGTTTAATATAGCATAACATTCATATGGTTTGTATACTTATTTTATTTACTTTTGATTATAGTTATAACTTCTCCACAAGACAGAAGCACTTATTGATAAATTTTTTAAAAATTTTGTCTAGCTTATGTCACCCATTCAGTGAAGCAATCAGCAGTTACCTGTTTTAGTGTTGTCATTTTCTTTGTGTATGCTGTACTTATCAATTGTATTCAAGTAAATAAATATTGTACTGTAGTGCAAGTTTGTAATGTATTTACACTGTTATATTGGTGTTAGTGATTTTTTCATTGCGTTATAATAACATGTTACAAATGGATTAACAGTTTTTATAGATTGGGGAGTGATTAATAATAAGGACTCTGGTGCAGATGATAGTCACGATATGTAAAGATGAAGCCATTGAAGATTATGTAAACAATTTCAGTGAAGGTATTGATAATTTTGATAGTAGCCCATTTTATTAATTGTAGAAACACGAATATGCCTAAAAATTGCTTGAGTGAACCCCAAAGATAATCAGCAACAAAAATATTAAAATCTTTTCATTTTAGTGGAATGCCAAGTGTGAAACTAACAATTTATAGTGATAAGACCCTTATGAGCTTTTCAAGGCATTTATGACTGACAAACTTATTGAACTGACAGTTGAAAATGAACAATTTCATGGTTTTAAACTTCAATGAAGGGTTTGGGTATATCATCTTGTCTCCAAAATCAAAATAAATGATTTTTCTGGCTATATTTGTCATGGGTTGTTGTGAAAACTTGACATTGATTCTTTCTCTAAACTATAGTAAAAATTTACTAGGCTATTGTTAAAAGATTGAAGCCACCCTCTCGTATCTTTAGTTTTTGCAGCCATTGAGACACCAGTTTATAGTTACAAAAAATCAATAAATTTATTCCCATTTCTAAGCTGTATACACTACAGAAAAGGTGATGAAAGTGTTTTGTTGTGGAAATTTCTTTAAGTTTTCTACAGTTTATTATAATCAGCAGAACCTGTCGCATCATAAAAAGCTGCCTTCTCTTAGAGGCCTGGTTATACATATTTGGAAGATACAAATACTGGGGTTTTGAGAATGAGATTAAGGAGAATGCAAATTTAGGTCATACTTCTAATAAAATTTAACCCTCCTAAATGGTTTAGGAAACAAAGGATAATGTGTGTACACTGTCAATTTTTACTGTAGTCTGGATTTGGTTATAGAACTAAAGAAAAATAAAACTCACCTATTAGGCACTGTTATCAGTAGCCAAAAAAGCCTGCTAAGAAACATTATTAAAATGAAGGATAAAAAATGTGCCATGAAGTCCTTGGACAGAAGAAAGGGGATTTGTCTTAGTTCCAGTTTGAGCCAGGTACACTTAAAGTACATTAAGGGAACAAAGCTCTTATTCCAAACCTTGAGTAAAAAGAGGTGTAGACATGTATAAATACTGTCTGTGTATTCTTTAAAACTGAGAGGACAAGAGAGTTGGTATAAAAAATAATTCCATCACTTGTTGAATATATGTATATACAATTCTCATGAATTTTGTAGTCCATTCATTTCGGTGAAACTAAATTACTCACTTTTACATTAGTTTATGACTATCCGAACTTTAATTTTGTCAAAACTTACTGAGACAGAACGTTTTCGATCGCTCCGTGGCTATCTTCATCAGTGTCTAAATTTTGTGCTTGGAGTTGTTGTTAGATTAAGCAGTGACGGTTTTAAAGGGAGGTTTTTTATAGTATCAAAGAGTATGTGCCATTTGTATTGGGTTTGTTCATTTAATATGTTTGTATTTTGTGTTTTTGTGTGTTTTTAAATTTCATATTATTCTAGTGAGTTGAGATTTGGTCCTTTATTGTTGATGTGTAAGATTCCTATGTTATGGTAAATGTCTATGTATTTGTGTCTTAGAAAAAACTACAATACAAAATACAACATGACACCAACAACAAAGATAAATTAAAAGCACAAGACATATGCAAATTAAACTGCACAAACTGCAATAAATTCTACAGTGGGCAAACAGGTCACAGCTTCAAACAAAGAGTCAGGGAACACACAAAATCACCCAAACAGAACTCCAACACAGCATTTCCAATCACCTAAAAGAAACAGGACACACAGACATTTACCATAACCTAGAAATCGTACACATCAACAAAAGAGGACCATATCTCAACACACTAGAACAATATGAAATTTACAAACACACAAAATACAAAAATATTATACAAACAAACCCAATATAAATCACACATAGTCTTTGATACTATCGAAAACCTGCCTTTAAAACCGGCACCGCTTAATCTAACAACAATTTTCAGCGGATAATTTAGACACTGATGAAGATGGCTAAGGAGCGATTGAAAACGTTCTGTCTCGGTAAGTTCTTATAAGTTTACAAAATTAAAGTTCGGATAGTCATAAACTAATGTAAAAGTGATTAACAATTCTCATGCTCTACATTAAAAAACTCATGAGGAAATTACTTCCACTTAGAAAGACTTCATTGTCAAATGTAGACAGACTTTATTTTAGTTCCTTGTAATGCAACATTTCAGTACAGACATCTCCTAAATTCGGATAACCATAGCTAAATGAGAGAGAGAGAGAGACTTCTCAGAATATATTTCAGCAACTGAATAAAAAGTAAATGCTTTTTAAAACAAGTAGTGTAGAAAGTTCATCCTTTCTCTTGGAACTGTATATGACAAACTTGTTACACCTGGAGAGAGAAATGCACTTACATGTATGTGTTACTCACACTTCATACTGTCTGTCTTATCTTAGGCAAGTGTATAAACATTTTAAAACATTTGTTATTAAGTGCATATTTGCAACTTTAAGTTTAGAAACATAAACAAACATACAAAATTTCATACTAATTTAATACCGCAATAATAGGAAATGCATTCTTTTTTTTTAATATTTTAAATTCCAAGTATGGAAAGTTGTTATAACTTGCAGTTTAATAATTAGTAAACACTTTAATTTTATTTTTTTTTAACTTTACAAAACAATGTTCTAGAAATCAATAGAATTTACTATTAAATTTTATATTTACAATGTAGAATTTTAATTCAGAATTTCCATCAGTTAGTTGAGTGGAATTTTAGAGTGTAATTCATACTTTGGCTTGATGACTTTAAATACAAAGAAAATCACAGTTTTTAATCAATAAATCAGATTCTGTCAATGCTTTATTATTTGTCAGTAATGCAGACAATTGAATATTGGTGAATGAAAGCAAATTGAATTGGTGGAAAAAATAAATCAACCTAAGAATAGTTGAATAAGGTTTGTACATTCATTTAAGTGTGTCTACCCCTACTGAAAGGTTTCTTACTATTACATACAAGTGCAGAAAACCTTTGAAATATATATTGCATGTATTAATATTCTTAAGAAGTATTTATTAATCAAGTAATTACTTGGTGGTTCATTGGGAAGGACTTTAATCATTTAATAATAATTGCAGCCAATCTAACACCTCTCTTCTTATAGCTTATGCATGAGGATCTCCAACACACTTAGAACTAAAGTTACATATATGTGAGTTAAAACCACTAAAAACACATATACTTTTGGCCACTTCATAATATTACGGATTTATTAAATTAAAACTCAGATATTGAATGTATGTCATCCAAATAATATTTTATTGAAATATGAAATCAATAGTTATGTTTCATTTGTTTTATTTTCTGTGTATATACGCGTATATGCACAGGCTCTGTTTTTTTTAACATAAACATATGGTTATGATGTTCTTATGATGTCATATAGTAAAGAAAACACATTTTACTGATATCTTTCAACAGACATGTTTTCCACTTGGACTCAAGTCTTGTCTGTGTTTAACATCATCGAACAATACACTGATCTACTGTGAAACACGTTTGCTGGAAAATATCAGTAAGTAGTAGCTTTTAGCCAATTGATATCATAAAAACTTTTTTAAAGTTTCAAGATGTACAACACAAAAACAACAAGTTTTAATACATTTATGTTTCCCATATAACATCTTCTGTTAGATTGTAGCAAATTCTAAATTTGATGATCATTAGGTTGCAGCTTTTATTAGACATTTAAAGGACAAATTCACTCTATTAAATATGACACTGATTTCTCTTTACCAGCCACATGATAGAAACAGGCTACACTTATATGAACATTATCCATAACCTGGAAATTATTCAAACCAACAATAAAGAATCACACCCCAATACAAGAAAATACTGTGACATTTTTAAACACACTAAAACAAAATAATAGGTTATTAAATGTACAAACTCATTATAAACCATTTGCAATATTGGACCATACGATACAAAAGCTGCCATTAATACTAATGTCAATTAGTTCAACAATGCTTTTTAGCAGCCAATCTACATACTGATAGATAACACTCAAAGCATCCAGATATGTTAGGTCCCAGTATTTTTTATAAATTTACTTACATTGTGTTACAATATTACTTGCATTGTTACTTATAACTGTTAAATTTAAAGTTGCTTATTGTAATCATCTTGAATTCAATGATTAAATTATAAGTAACTATAACTAAGTTAATACTTTAGGACTTATTTTGTAGAGAGTTAGGTTCTGTAAAAGAAATGATTGTTTTGACATACACCAGTAACTAAGTTCTAAAGTATTCACTCAGTTATGCAATAATTACTTATAGTAAATACAATTAATTAAAACATTGATACAATTCATGAAATTAGCATTATGATTTAAATTCATTTAAGTCAAAATATTTACCAGGCAATAATTTTAAACCACACAAAAAGACATTCAAATTGTTTACTAATACAAAAAAATACATATATTCTTATTGCAATTTTTTAAAGTGCGAAAACTGTTAACTATTTTAATTGATGTACACACCAAAGCCAAGCTAGGCTGGGTGATGCGATGTGATGCCAAGATGAACATGATCAGCTATGTGTTCGCACTAAAGCCGATTCGCATGTAGTAGGTTGTCTAGGATTTTAGTGAGAAGTGCTACCTTCTTCTCAGTCTCAGCTGCAATGAAGTGCAGTAATAACATCATTAACTTTGATGATGATGATGTTATTGAATAGTTCTTCACTTGATGAAAGAATTCGATACTGAACACACAATATCAATAAAGATCACAAGGCTAGTATGCAGCTCGTAATTCTATACGAGAAACTCAGAATTTTTAATTCACTCTGAAAGCTGTCCCTCAAGTTTTCATATTTCTTTGCTACAATATCTGAATTCGTTGTAGAAGAATCGAAAAATAATATTGGTAGCAAACTGTATTATTGTGAACATTAAAGTGTTAAAAATTATATTACATGATGTCGAGCAGCAAACTGCATTATTGTGGATATTAAATTGTTAAAAATTATATTTCATGATGTCGAGCAGCACACTGTATTATTGTGGATATTAAAGTGTTAAAAATTATAGTTGCTTGATTTAATCATCAATTCACTGATTAAACTAATTTTAAAAATACTTAACTAAGTGAATACGTAATATCTTACTTGCTGATGCGTTTCAAAATATTCGTTCCTTGTATGAAGCTAACCCTCTACTGGACGGCTTCGGGAAGTTTTAAAGGCTCTAACAGGAATGAATTTATGACTGTGGAGTGGGTGGGTTTTTGAGTTGTGTCATATAATAGAAAAGGCTGTTGGATTCAAAGTGTATGATCATTTATACGTTTTCTTTATCTGTTGCATATTGTTTGTAGATTTCATATTTTTCTAAGGTAGATAGTTTTTTACTTTGTTTTAATGTGTGTAGAACATTTAAATTAGTGTGTATGTGTGTTGGGTGCTTTTTAGGTGTTTCGTGCACCTGGATTTAGGGTTTGTTTTTTTTTGGGGGGGGGGGGGTAATGTGTTCTTCAAAGCCTGTATAGAATGACCTGCCGGTTTGGCCGATGTAATAGTTGGGATAATCGTTACAAGTTAATTTGTAAATACCTGAGAGTTTGTATTTGTCAGTTTCTTTTTGAAAAGGTTGTATCTGCTGTCTTAAAGTGTTTGTTGTTTTGTAGGATATTTGGTAATGGAGTTTTTTGAATGTGGAGGCTATTTTTTGTGTGTTTTTGTTGTGGTAGGTGAGGGATATGTATTTGTTGATTTTTGTGTGGTTTATCTGTGTGGCAGTGTGATGGTGTTTATGTTTAATTTTCCTGAGTTTGTTGCCTATGAGTGTGTGTTGGTAGCTGTTTTGTTGAGCGATGTATTTTATGGTATTAAGTTCTTCGTCGTAGTCTTTCTGTAGCATTGGTATGTTGATTAGGCGGTGTAACATATGATTAAATGCAGCGTGTTTATGTTGTATGGGGTCATTAGATGTATTATGTATGACCATATCAGTAGTTGTTGGTTTTCTGTATATTTTGAAATTATGCTGGTGTTGTGTTTGGTGATGGTAAGGTCTAGAAGTTTATTTTATTGTTTTATTCTAATTCAAGAGTAATAATGTGAGGTTTTGGTGTATGATTTGCCGTTTGTTGCCGTTTTATAATATTAAAATATCATCTACATATCTAAGGTAATAAATTATTTTATGTGCGTGATTATTGTTCTGTAGAATGATAATAACATTTAAAATATAATAAACAATAATCAAAATGATATGCATGAAAGAAATGGTGTATATAATATAAAATGTGTGTTCTGTTACTAGTTGTGTTATATTTTTGTTAGTGATTAGTGTGTTATGTTAAAGCAGTTTTTACTTTTGGGGTGTTATTTTTAATGATTTTTGTTTTGTTTGTTGTCTTTATAAGTTTTTTTGTGTATTTTATGCTTGATGTTGGTGGTATTATTAATTCCTCTTGGTAATTGCCATCTGTGCAGTCATTAATGTTTTTTTTCAATAAACGTTCTTTACTTACTAAATTCATGCAAGCAATGATATTACAAAGTTCCAATAAAAGTTTTTTTGAAGGCCGTAGACAACAGTCCTCAAGAAACGAGAAAGTTTCTCACATATTTGAACCTAATTGTAATGTATCTAGTGTAGTTAGCATAATTTTGTACACCAGGAAAATGAGCTAACTGTAAATACTGTATCAATAAAGTTTCTCTTGGTGAATGTAATAATTATTATAAATGTTAAACGAAATTCAGATGTTTGAAAATTTTGCTTGTGCAGTAAAAGCATTATTAAATAAAACTCCAACAGCTTTTAGCGCTACTGGTAACAGCCCTGGTGTCAGTATTGATAATTTATATGGATACAAAATATAAATACAAATATATCAGCGTTTAATATTTTCTATCGTATATATATATATATATATATATATATATATATATATATATATATATATATATAGGAATAACTTATGTTGTTTTAAAATATATATATATATATATATATATATATATATATATATATTTAGGTTAGTTCTAGTAGAGCTTAAAGCTTATTTAGGAATTTTTGGACTTGATAGGAGACTGACAGACTTACCTCAAGGCAATAGTCCAAAACTGCAATCTCTTGGAAATAAGCACATATAAAACACTTAATACACTTTTATTTGAAATATTTCGATCAACATGATCTTCTTCAGTCAAGAAAGCCCTCTCATGTTTAGAAGATCATGTTGATCGAAATATTTCAAATAAAAGTGTATTAAGTGTTTTATATGTGCTTATTTCCAAGAGATTGCAGTTTTGGACTATTGCCTTGAGGTAAGTCTGTCAGTCTCCTATCAAGTCCAAAAATTCCTATATATATATATATATATATATATATATATATATATATATATATATATATATATATATATATATATATATATATACTATAATATGTATTCTTGTGTATTAATAAAGAAATAAAACAATTTACAAATACAAGAATAATTTATTGAATTTACAATTCAAAGCTTTTCGTTGGCAAACAGTACGAAAATCCTCAGGAATACTAGAAATTTAACATCAACCATACATTTGCTAACTAGAAGCAACAAACAGCATTTGTTTGCCAAATTTTAAATTCATTTATCATTTATCATTTATAGTTTATACCAAAAATAATAATTCATTCCCAAGTGTGATTAGAATTACAACTATAAGTAATTATTGGGTAACAAGGTGAATACTTGAGAAAGTATTTGCTGACGTTTTTGGAAACAATCTTTTCATTAACAAAGCTGGCACTCTTCTTCTTTGTGATTAGAGTGTCGGCTTCGTAAATGAAATGATTGTATCAAAATGTGTCAGCTATTCACTTAAAAGGCAATAATTACTCATAGTTTAATCAGTGAATTTAAGATGGTTACACTCTTTAGTAACACTAATGGATATTGTTCCACAACTTGGAATTCTCTCTATCACACTGTACAATACGAGGAACTGTATTATTCCCTTAGTAAAATATAATGAACAGATTTTATATCAGAACTACAGTTTCAGAGAACGACAGCATGTTTAACTAAATACAGCATCACAAACAAAATGACATGTCATACTGTGCATAAAGTGGGAAATAGTGTGATGGGGAAGATGTGGTAAAAGCAGAGTATTAGTGAAAGCCAGTAAATGACCTTTACAGATGTCAAGAGTAGTGATTGCTATGATAGCTACACTGTTATATTGCCACAGTCAGTATTAAAGTATAAAGACTGCAGAAGTATTGAGTATCGAACTATTAGTCGCTTGCTGTATTTAAAAATCTTCACTCTTCAAGCTCACATTTTAAATGCTTCTAATCTTTACTTCCTCATTTCTTATTGTATTTATTCTTTTGAAATCCACCATTTCTAAACAAATTAAAAATCTTTTTGTTTTCCTTTGTAGTTTTTAATATTATTTACTTTTAATTCTACAATTCCATTTCTGAAACTCCAAACAATTTTAATTATAAATTCCAATTCTTTTCAATTTGCCTTCTTCACTCCATCATATTGTTTTCTTCTTTTTCAGATCTAATTATTACTGTTCTTTAAATTTCTGTACTTCACAAGTGGTTTTGTCAAAAATTTGGCTCTTTATCTCTTTAGTAAGCTCCTGATTTAAATTCAAATTTTAAATGCTGCTATATCTCTTCCAATAAATTATAATTTTACCAAACACTTCACAATTAAAAGTTAAAATGTAACAGACCTTCTTAAATAACTGATCAATGGTATATGTTTTTGGATAAGTAGGAATTAGGAATTTGGGATCTTGAGGCAGCTCACAAATCTAATATTCGTGGAAATTATATTGAACTTTATATATACACAGCTGATTATGACCGTCTTTTAGCAGAACACCTAGAAACTGATACTGCTTTTCAAGGGGTTGTTAACCTCAATCAAAATTATTTCAATGAAGCAGTGGCTTCTTCTCTTTTATTATCAATGAGTTGTAGGATGCACATTTTGTGGCTGTTTTAGTAGACATTTCGAATAAGGCTCAATTTTTTATTGTTAGTTATCTGGTTGGTGTGATGTATATTTGTTAAACATTGTTTGGATATTTCTTGTAAATAAATGTAATAACAAAGATTTAATAAAATTAATAATGATTATTTAAACATTATGCAACAGTAGGCCTACCATCTTTAATTGTATATTTTCCTAGTTTGATATTCATCTCACTTAAGGCTGACTTTAAACAATTAGAAAGCATGAATACAATACAGAAAACCTGAGTACAGCAAAAAAAGTAAACTGTAAAATATTGCACTTAATTCAACTGTAGTATACTAGTAGTTAAAACATTTCAAAAAACTAGAGAAATATCATAAAACCATGTAAAATCAATCTTAAATATTTTTTTGAAAAATTTACTGTTTGATAATATTTGACACATTTTGTTCTAATGTCCATCAACACATTTGATCAAGTATTTGGGATACCCCATACAAGAAGTACCGTAGTGTTGAAAAGTTTCCCTTTTTTTTTTTTTTTTTTTTTTTTAACTTGGGAGCGGGTTTGAGTTGCCCGAAGCGCTGCTACCTTAAGGTATATTGTACTTAGCTCCCTGATCTAGTCAAATAACCCCTTCCCTCTTACCAGGTTTAGGAGTCTCCTGACTAGAGTTTTACCTTCAGCATCCACCGAAGCCGTTCCATCACCAAAGAGGTTGAAGCGCCTCTCAGCAAGTACTTCACATCTGTAAATAATGTGTGTGGCAGTCTCGAGTTCCTGCCCGCATAATCTGCACACTGGTTCATCCTTGTAGATACCCATTTTATGCAAATGTTTCCTTAGTCCACAGTGTCCCGTGAGTAGACCTGTGGCTATCCTTAATTCCTGCCTAGACAGATAGATGAGACTCTTCTGCAGCCCCAAGGAGGGTTTCCTAAGGGTTAGCTTGCTGTGTCTCATCCCTTCGGCCCTGATCCAGTGCTCACAGTGTCTTTCAGCCATCCACCTTCGCACTGTCATCCTGACCATGGATTTGGAAATACCTACCGCAGGCTCCGGTCCAATCAGGGGAGTCGAAGACCCCTCCCTGGCCAGCGCATCTGCGGCTTCATTTCCAAGTATTCCCCTATGCCCTGGCACCCAACCTATCATGACTTGATTGTGCCTTGCCAGAGCTTGTAGGTTAATTAGGCACTCCCTGACTATGGCCGAGGTGACCACGTGTCCGTTTAGTGCCTTAATTGCTGCCTGACTGTCGGAGAAAATAGCAATCCGGGTCCCATGTGTTTCCCTTCTCGCTATCTCTCCCAGACAGGCATTTATAGCATATACTTCGGCCTGAAAGACAGAGGTATGCCTCCCCAAGGAAAAAACTAGTTCTACCCTTGGGTTTTTACAATACACCCCCGCTCCAGTGCCGAAGTCCATCTTGGAGCCATCTGTGTACCAGATCTGAGCTCCCGATGTTAATGTCCCTGACCATTCCATCACAGTTTGGTGTACCTGGTCAGGTGCAAACATTCGAGTAATGTGGTCGCTGCCCATTTCCAAGACGGGTTCTTTGACCACGCACTCGATACTCATATGTCCCGAGACATCTGGGAGGTTAGCCCAGTTGCTCGAGTTGCACAATCTCCATGCCGCTAGCCTCGCCTCTCCCCTAAGGACAAGCTCAAGGGGAGGGAGGTTAAGCATTACTTCCATTGCTGCACCTGGTGTAGTTGACATCGCTCCCAGTGTGCACAGACAGGCCAATCTCTGGATAGAGCTCAGTTTGGCTCTTGTCTGTGCCTGGTTGGCCTTTGTCTACCACACCAGAGCTCCATAGGTAATCATAGGTCTTATCACCCTCAGATACATCCAGTGCATCATTGATGGCTTCAGTCCCCATTTCTTACCCACCATTCTTCTCACAGTCATCAGTGCCCTTTTGGCCCTGTTAACTGTCCTCTCAAGATGTGGGTTCCAGGTGAGTTTCCTGTCCAGAGTAACTCCCAGGTACTTCACCTCCCCTACAAACTCAAGGTATTCACCAAACAAGCGGGGCATCCTGGTCGTCAGATCTTTTCGCTGTCTGGTGAAGTTAATGAGAGCAGTCTTTTTTGGATTTACCCTAAGGTTCTCCTTTTTACACCACTCTTCAATCAGTCGTAGAGGATTTCTGATTACCTCAAGGACTGTATCAGGGAATGTGCCCAGGATCAGAACAACTATGTCGTCCGCATATCCTAGACAGAAGTACCCCTGTTCATTCAGGAGTTCAATAAGGTTGTCAACCACTAGGCACCACAACAGAGGAGAGAGAACCCCCCCCCCCCTGTGCACAGCCAAGACTTGTCTCCGCCCTTCTGACCTCCCCTGCCACCTCTACAGAAATGCTTCTGTTTGTTAACATGGAACTTATCCAACCACAAGTGGTAGCATCCACTCCATGACGTCTTGCACCACTTACCATCGTCTCCACTGAGGGGTTATTGAAAGCCCCTTCAATGTCGAGGAAGGCACCTATGGCACAACCTTTCTTGGCTATCATTTGCTCAATCCTACCAACCACTTGATGGAGAGCTCCCTCGCAGGATTTCCCCGGTTGATAAGCATACTAGTTCCAATGCAGTGGTTTTATGGCCAAAGCACCCCCCCTAATATGCCTATCAACCAGTTTTTCAAGTCCCTTAAGAACAAAGGACATGAGTGTAATAGGTCTGTATCCTTTCCCTTCCGATTGGTTACCGGTGGGCTTAGGTATAAAGACCACCTTACTAGCTTTCCAGGCTGCCGGCACATGCCCTAAAGCAATGCTTAGCCTGTATAATTTAGTAAGTACCAGTACCAGCAAATCCATTCCCTGCTGCAGCAGCACAGGATAGATCCCATCTGGACCTGGAGATTTGTAGGGTTTAAATGTGCCAATAGCCCATCTTACCCTTTGTGGAGTTACTATCCTCCTTGCCACTTCCCAGTCCTCCCTCTTACCACGTCTTGTGGAGAGTTTGGCAACTGGTTCAGTGTCTGCTCCCCCAAGTTTCCTCAGGGTACTGGAAGGGAAATGTGTTCTGATTAATTCTTCCACAGTTTCCCCTGCAGTTTTTGTTATATTTCCCAGTGGGGTTCTTAGCATCCCCACTGGGTTAACTGGGTCCTTAGATAGCACTTTATGCAGTCGACCCCTTCCCGAGTTTTGTCAATCTCTTGACAAAACTCCTTCCAGGACTTCCTGCGTGCTTCTCTAATTGCCCTGTTGTATTCGGTTAATGTTTTCCTATACTGGTCCCACTCCCCGTTCTTTTTTGCTCTATTAAAGAGTCTCCTGGTGGTCTTCCGAAGTTTGGCTAGCTTCTTGCTCCACCATGACGGATCCCCTACTTTTCTCCCCTCACTAAGAGGGCAGTTATCAGTAAAGGATTCTACTATAGCCTCGCCAACCTTGCGGCAGAGTCTTCTAGCTCTCTCCTCCCACCATACTCCAATCCAGCCTCCTCAATCCGAACTCCCAGGTCCCTCCTGTAGGAGTCCCAGTCTGTTCTTCTTGGATCCCTGGTTGGCCGAAGCATGGCTGGATTTAGAGAGATATCATACCTAATATGTCTGTGGTCAGAAGAAGATGGTTCATCCGACACATGCCAGTTTAGTACATACCTAGCCGTCTGGTTCGATGCTGCCGTAATGTCCAGGACCTCCTGTCTGGCCCTAGTGACAAACTTCGGCTCTTCCCCCTGATTTAAGACTAGTAAATTCTTAGAGCTAAGATAAGCTAAAAGTTCCTCACCTCTAGTGTTGGTACCTGTACTTCCCCACGAAGTGTGATGGGAGTTAGCATCCGTCCCCATCAGCAGCTCCTCATCCACAGCCCCGCAGTGCTCGACCAGCCTCCTCAGCTCTTAAGTTGGTAGGGCCCCCGCGTAGTCAAAGGGGAGATATGCCGTGGCAAGGTTCAGCCTCTTCATCCTCCCCTCCGCCCGCAGCTCCACCGTCACTGCTATTAAGTCCCTGCAGCAGAAGTCCGTTAGTACAAAAGCACTCAACCCCCTCCTAACCAGGATACATGTCCTGGGAACACCGGAGTCCTTATCGTACAACAACTTACCTCTAGATGTCGCCAGCCCACATATTCGTCCTCCAGAAATCCATGGCTCCTGGATGAGAACCAAGTCCACCTCTCCCCTGTCCAGCATCCTACACACGACAGCACTCGCCGCCCTGCTATGCTGTAGGTTCACATGGAGGATCTTGATCATTGTTCTGCTTAATTTGCAGTCGCCTGGGTCCGCAGAGCAGCCCCAGGACTAGACATCGTGCTCAACTCTACAGCCACTTCACCGGTTTCTGCAGTCGGCAGCTTGACAGCCGCCCCCGCACCCCCAGTGATGGTTGCCATTGACACATCTGCTACAGACTCACGGTTTGCCGTCTCATTGGCTCCCACTGTTTGTGCAGTCTCGAAATAAATTCTTTTACTTACTTGGTCCATTAAAGTCCCACGAGTATGGGGGAAATAACGGTCGACCAGAGCAGAGCCCCCACTGCCCTGGCAAGACAACATACAATGAGGTTTTGTCTGGTTCCTCAAGGGGATCGTTTGGGACTGCATTTTATACCCTGCAGCCATTCATCCTTCGGCAAGATGCCTTCCACCTTGGATTGGGTATTCGGTCACTGACCTTGAAGCACACCCCAAGTTCAGGACATTATTAACTGCTCAGACGAACAGCCTGCTTTACTCTCTTTTTTACAACTGTGTCGTTTGGGTAGTTTCCCGCCCATACTTCACTGTCGCATTGCCCTTGGTTCACCCGGGAGGTGAGAGTAGCATTGTGAGGACTTAATTCCCAACTACCCCAGTCTCCCCGGTCAGTGCACTCGGTTATTTCTACCACACCCAACCGGTTGACTGACGAGGAGGGATAATTCCTCACCTTTGAACCATAGCCTTGGTCCAGGCCTGCATATTCAGAAACCTTCCGGAATCCTTATTCACAGGTAACCTACATTTCTGTAGGCCGTCCCACTATCCGCCACCTGTGGATCCGCCCGGTTGCTCAGGCCAGCTTGCCGGGTAAAGTTTCCCTTACTTAGAAATGTAAATTTCTTGTTCACAGTAATTTAATTACCCGTTGCAAAAAAACTGTACAAAATACTAAACAATTTCACATACTAGTTATTATGTCATATCTAAAATTGTGAATGGCAACCCATGGCTAGATTTATTACTTCTTATGGATTTTAGTGATCCCATGTTTATGACAATCAGGGGAATGGAATGTTAGTTTAATGTAAATATATTGGTTACTTATCTGACACTTTTAAAAACCATTACTTTTTTGGAATAGCTTAGGATTATTATAGACATTAGAGGAACAATCATCACCCAATATAAGCAAAAACCAGCTAATTGGATCCATCACAAATTAAATTCAAATAAAGCTTCAAAATGTGTATTTTTTCAGACAGAATTTATTATGTGAGCTATCTTAGTACTGTTCACAAATGACAACTTTTTCCTCCATTTCTCAGTTGGTTACATTATTTTCAAAGGGAGTATTGAAAACTGTGTTAATGTGAACACGTTAATACAGACAACTTGTAGGTTCATTATAGAATGTGAAATCTTAGGACCACAGAAAGCTTTTTTATCTTTATTAAGCAGAACTCTCATAACAATGCTAAATGATAACCTTTGACTGCCATTAGAGCTACATAATTATAAAGGGACCAGCAGAAAAAGTGAATGGTTTTTGATCTGACTGTACATCACATCAATGAGAGTAGGGAGAACCAGTTCAATGACTTTCATTCCCTCCCTTGATGCCATTACGGTTGCAATGTAGTCATGGAACGCACAGCATCATTCTTTTGTCGTAGGGACTTATTTTAGTAACACTTATTTAGTATTTGAAATATGATTTCATCTTTAAACTGTTCAAGAATCAAGCCAAAATGATTTCAAAAACTGAAGAGAGTGTGCACAATCAATTTTGAACATATAAACTAATGATTCAATAATCTTAATGTCAGATGAGGTCCACTTTCATCTATCTGGCTGTGTTGATAATCAAAATTTCCGGTAATAGGCAGCAGAAAATCCTCGTAGCCTACACAAAAAACCACTTTATTGTGAACGTGTGAGTTTGGTGTGTAGTTGCTATATTAGTCCATATTTTTATGAGAGAACGGTCGAGTGGTTTCATTTATTCAAAATCGTTACGTTGAAATGCTAAATAAATTCCTTGCACCAGAGTTACATCATGAAGTTTATAGTGCAGATGTTTGGTTTCAACAAGATGGGGACCATCTGCTCACACTGCAAGAGTGTCAATTAATGTGTTACGAGAAATGTTTCCAAAACATGTGATTTCAAGAAATGGTGGCCTTTCAT
Organism: Prosapia bicincta; assembly: GCA_036971475.1. NCBI lineage: Eukaryota > Metazoa > Arthropoda > Insecta > Hemiptera > Cercopidae > Prosapia > Prosapia bicincta. The sequence continues at coordinate 349,074,361 of JBAIZL010000002.1, forward strand.
GGCCTGCTTGCTCCCCAGATCTTTCGGCATGTGACTTTTGCTTTATGGTTATTTGAAATTGAAAGTGTATGTCATAAGGCCACAAACAACTGAAGATCTGAAGCTAGCAGTTCACAATGAAATAGCAGCCATACTGAGCGATATGAATGTGAAAGCAGTGAATAATACCCAAGTACGATTACATGAATGCGTGCAGAATAAGGGTCACATTACTGATTTAATTTTTAAAACAAAATAAGTAAATTTTATAAATTATGGGTTTTAATTTAAAATGGCAAGAAATGGAGTTTCAAATTGTATAATAATATCTTTTCAATACCTTATTTCTGAGTAGTTTTGTTTATTTCAGAAACATCCACTTTTTCTTTTCGTGCTTGTATTTTGAAATGTTCGTAATTTGTTAAATTAGGTCTAGTAATGAGTAATTACCAATTAATCATTTCTCAAATCAAAAATTTCTTCAAAATAAGTAATAAAAAAATAATTTAAAACAGAAATCCTGCTTTGGTCAAAACAGAAAACATTTATTTTAGTTACTTTATAATAAATAATTATAATAATAGTTACTATAAAATTATTACTATATTAATAATTAAAGTAAATAATTACTTTATGATTAACATATATATGTGTATGTATGTATGTATATTTATATATATATATATATATATATATATATATATATATATATATTTAACGTTATCCATTGTTTTTCCGTTTAACTTCATATATATATATATATATATATATATATATGTATATGACAGAATCACAATACTAAGTGGTAAAATTTATTATCCAAGTGAGGAATCAGTATTTCAATCAAATTCCCATCTAATGCAATCCACAAAAGGTTTTGATTAAAATAGTACTCTCCATATACCTCAGTAAGAAAAATATATCCAGCTGTCGATAAGTTAACTTAGTGCCGGATTTCAAACATTCAGTCATTCAGTTCCAGTCCAGCATAAGGACATCAGCTTTCTTAAATTAAAAATAAGTAATTAATATTTTTAAAAATCTGTAGTAACATCAAATGTCATTCACTATAAGTTTTAAAAATGTAGATGAATAAAAGTTTTGAACTTGAGTAGATGAATAAAAAGTATTTTATTAACGATTGAAAATTTGAACAAGATATAGAGAGAGTGTGAACTGATAGAAGAAATTGAAATGGTTAGCAATTTATGAATATAACTTCATAAAGGGTGGGGCACTGATAAAGATTCCAGTTTTTTTTAAAATAGGAATATTCATTTTCAAAAGTAAACTTTCAAGGGAAAAGTGTATTTATCACCAATACAGATTCTGTTGAATTAATCGCAATAAAATATCTGAAAGTTCAATATAGGTCATTTAATATTAACATTATAAACAAATGTCTATGTGACATCAGACAGAAATAATTTATTTTATACTTACTAAAACTTAAGATATATACTACTGGTATTGATTTCAACACATCATTGACATATGCTATAACAATGCAGATGTAGATGTTGACAATTTGTCATCATCAGTATTGTAGTCTAGTAAGAGCTGATGGTGACTCACTTGAATTGTTGAGTGGAAAGAAACTTCTTTTGACTTGTCACGTCTAGAAACCTATTTATGTGGGGTGATTTTTTATGACATATTTTCTTCCTTATAAAATTTTGCTTATTTGGTTCATTTACTACTTGATACTAACAACAGTCATTTAAAACTTATAAGGTGAGAAAGTTGAAGACCATTTGGAAAATTTCAAACATTATAATTCTATACAGTATAAAATCGAAGCATTTACATGAATGTAAAGTTAATATATATGTGTTTTCCTAAATTTTATCATGGTGACAATGACACATAAATATACATAAAATGTTATATCAAATATATATATATAACATTTTTATGCTAGTTATTCGTTTTCAATAATTTTTAAAATAGAAGTGCAGGACCCTGAACAAGCCTATTACGGTAGGATTGCTCCATTATGTAGCTGCTATAGCTAATAATTTATTTTTAGTATCTAGATTCTATTCTCATTTACATTTGTCAGGTTTGAAAGTTGTTATTGAAATTTTGGAAATGTTTGTGGTATTTATAAGAAACAAGTTAACAACATCAATACATGACATATGAAGATATTTCAGTTATAAATGTTTTTTATTATATATATATATATATATATATATATATATATATATATATATATATATATATATATATATATATATATATAACCTTAAATCAACTTCTTAGGTTTTGATACAGAGATGTCGAATTTCAGAATCCAAGTGTCATAATTCAGGATTTCAAACATGCCAAGTCGGTAATCTTTAAAAAAATTCATACAACATAATAGATTTCAGGGCCGTATCTAGGTTTTCTGGCGCCCTAGGCGAAAAATCTCCTGGCGCCCCATGTAAGGCGAGTGGTTTTCAAAAACTTTTAACATACACATGTTACTCATTAAAAATTAAAACGACTCTATTGTTTAGATATATATTTATTCATATTCTTATTCATTCAAAAATCAAGTAATTATTCATAGAATACTAAAATATTTTATAAATACAAATTACAACTTAATTATAAAAATATTTTGAAAAAAATATTAAATATTACAATACAACTTTACGAGCTTTGGATTCCGCAAAAGTTGTTATCACTGAATCAAAATCTACTTTTCGTGCAATTTCATTTTCTGTGCCATTGTTGATCTCAAATAAGTTTTTATGAGTTTAAGTTTACTGAAACTCCTCTCACCACTAACAACAGTAATAGGGATGACGAGAAAAATTCTTAAATCAATCCATAGATTGGTAAAAAAATTTTTCAAATCGAAAGCTTTAATTGTTCTGAGCACTACTATCGGGTGTATCGAATGAGTCTTTTCCTGGACTTGAACATTTGCAGGTTCACTCAAAATAACTTTCATGTGTCCAATTTCCTCATAGAGTTCAATGCCATTTATATCTGAGACCTCTCCTACTACTGTCAAATGATTTTGTAAATTTATGCAACATTTTTTAGGGGTTTCATTATTGGGTAATGTTTGCAAATTATACAAAAACGCACAAATATGCAGGGAATAAATAAATCCAGATTCTGTCACTAGGGACTAAAGTTGACTTACGCGATCAACGGTAAAAAAGTTTGCCTTGTGCCTTACACTCTAAATTTCATCAAGCGAAATTTACTCGTATTCGGGTGGGGCACATTTTGACTCGAGCTTTAAGTTAAAACTTACTTGTGTTCGAATGAATGTTACTCGAAGACAAGTGAATTTCACTTAAAGGCAAGTGAGCCTTTAACTCGAAGCTCGAGTCAAAATGTGCCCTATCAGAATACGAGTGAAACCCACTCGCCTTTGAATGAATTTCGATGAAACTCGATGGAATTTAGAGTATACGCTATGATCTACTGTTATGTTCAAGCAGCCGAATCTCCATACACCTAAGCGATGCCCTTAAAATCCCTCATGGTTCTAAAAAGCATCGTCCAGCAAAAAATTTTAAATTAAAATGTACAAGTGCCCGGCTTTGCCGAATTATTTCGTGGCGCCCCTAATCTGACGGCGTCCTAGGCGGTCGCCTAGTTCGCCTTACCCTAAATACAGCCCTGATAGATTTAAAACTAAAGATACGATCATAACTGCCTATTGTTAATATTTGTTAAGCATTTATGATACGTAAATCTGAAGATTTAAAACAAAATATTTGCTAAATTAATTAAATACTGGTCTCATATTGAGTATTTATAAATATGCATAGATTTTGTAATCATTGTTTAATTCCAATAAACTATGTATCAATATAATAGAAATGAAATGATATTTCATAAAATGTATACTGTTTTAAATCTAGTCTACTAATAAAATTTACAATATGTTTTTTACTGTTTTAAATCTAGTCTACTAATAAAATTTACAATATGTTTTTTACTATTTGAAATCTAGTCTACTAATAAAATTTAAAATATGTTTTTAAAAATGTAACAAAACTTAACAGAAACAAAAATGTGGTAATATATAAAGGTTTTATATTCCTATTACAGTTGTAAATCACATTGACAATAATTCTATCTATATTGGAAATATAAATAAACTAGAGAACACAAAAATACTACTTAAATATACAGTATTATAAATTAAGTTTGTGAAAGTCATGGAATATGTTTATAAATATGGATGTGACGGATAACTGACACTGCCTATTAAGGTAGTTACTTTTTTTTAAAGTTGTACAGCTGACGGGAAATGATCTACAATTGCTAAGAAAATATTGGAACAAACACAACTGTGCTTAAAATAAAAATTTATGAAATGAATTTTATCAGACTGAGCTTCATTAAAATCTTTTGTGTTTTAAAATAATTTAAAATGAACATTTATATAAAGTAAAAGAGGTATATAATCCTGAGATTTATAAACAACAGTCGAGATATCTCAGAAGTTTCTGAAGATTACAAATTTACTATTGTTAAAAATTTTTAAATTACCTTAAACCAGTGAAATTTTATAATGTTTGTCTTTATTTTGCAATTGGCAATAATTACATTAGTAATAGTAAATTTTTGTATTATAATATTTAAGTTTAACCAAGCAACATGTGACTTGTATATTTTTGTGTTGTTTGGTATGTATTTACATTAATTTACATTTAGAATTTATGTTAAATTTATGTACAATTAGGAATTTATGATTTATGTAAATTAACAATTTTCTCAGTTTCTTATTTTTGTTTCAGTTGTTGAAGGATTTTAGAAGAGAAATTTTACGCTTGCAGAAACAACTTAAACTTGAGCACAACATTGTTGAACTTAAAGAGACATTGGAAAACATGCAACTTTGAAAGTAAAAACATATCGTTACCAGTTTTTTTTTATATCTACTGGCAATCAGGTGAAGTGCAGGCACTATTTATAAAAAAACAATAAATAGAAGAAAGTTAAAACTAGTAGGAAATATTTGTGTTTTTTTATATCCTGACTCAAATCTTTTTATATCCAAGTCCTGATTGTACCTCAAACCCATTGTAATTTTCTTTGGTTCCCTAAAGTGGAAATTATCTCACTAACTCTTGAGACCAAAGTATTAGAACTTTATTATACTAGTAATTTTGTTAACCGAAGAATGATTTAGCAGCTAAATGTTATATGAACAACCAAATTTTAGTAAAATAGTTTAGAAAGAGAATCAAGTGAATCAATTATCTTTAATTATTTTGTTGAGTAGCTCCATTCAATAAACATCTTCTAAACAAGTGAAGACACATTATTTAGCTAATAAGCTAATAATTAAATCAAGCAATCTGTAAGTTTTGAAAAATGTTGTTCTCTTGCAGTAAATATTTCACTTCTATAATGAAATAAATAGTTGAATTTCTAATTAAAATATATAAAAGCGGCTTGTTGTAATCATCTTGAATTCATTGATTAAAATATAATTAAATAATACTTAACTAAGTGACCACTTAAGAGCGTACTTGCTGACGGATTACAAAACAATTGTTCTTTTTATGAAGCAAAGTATCTATTCAAGCATTTACGAGTAGAGCCTATGTAAAAGGAAAGATTGTTTTGAAGCAAATCAGCAAATAAGCTCTCAAGTATTCTCTTAGTTAGGTATTATTTAATTAAAGTAAATCTTTATGTATGAGTGTTTTTAAAATATAATTTAGTAGGAAGAAGATTGAGAACTGACTGTAATTTTGTAGTTTTTGTGTTGTACATCTTGAGGGTTTTATAGAAATTACACCTGTTTGTATTATTTTGGCTGAAAAACCACTACTTACTGATTTATTCAGCAGACACGTTTCGTGCTAGGTCAGTGCATTTTTCAATGCTGTGAATTACTGACAAAATAAGACTGACAAGACCGTTGCTCAGGTCACGACCTGAGCTTGTCAGTAATTCACAGCATTAAAAATTCACTGACCTAGCGAGAAACGCATCTGTTGAATAAATCAGTAAGTAGTGGTTTTTTTGCCAAGATAATACAAACAGGTGTAATGTAATTTTGTTTTCTAAGAATTGTATTTCTTAATTCCATACTGTAATATTACATTAGTAGCAAGTTTCCCAAGGTAATAGTGTGATTTTATCAGGTTTTATTTAGTTGTTTAATATAGTATAACATTCATATGGTTTGTATAATTATTTTATTTACTTTTGATTATAGTTATAACTTCTCCACAAGACAGAAGCACTTATTGATAAAATTTTTTAAAATTTTGTCTAGCTTATGTCACCCATTCAGTGAAGCAATCAGCAGTTACCTGTTTTAGTGTTGTCATTTTCTTTGTGTATGCTGTACTTATCAATTGTATTCAAGTAAATAAATATTGTACTGTAGTGCAAGTTTGTAATGTATTTACACTGTTATATTGGTGTTAGTGATTTTTTCATTGCGTTATAATAACATGTTACAAATGGATTAACAGTTTTTATAGATTGGGGAGTGATTAATAATAAGGACTCTGGTGCAGATGATAATCACAATATGTAAAGATGAAGCCATTGAAGGTTATGTCAACAATTTCAGTGAAGGTATTGATAATTTTGATAGTAGCCCAATTTATTATTTGTAGAAACACGGATATGCCTAAAAATTGCTTGAGTGAACCCCAAAGATAATCAGCAACAAAAATATTAAAATCTTTTCATTTTAGTGGAATGCCAAGTATGAAACTAACAATTTATAGTGACAAGACCCTTATGAGCTTTGCAAGGCATTTATGACTGACAAACTTATTGAACTGACAGTTGAAAAAAAATGAACAATTTCATGGTTTTAAACTTCAGTGAAGGGTTTGGGTATATCATCTTGTCTCCAAAATCAAAATAAATGATTTTTCTGGCTATATTTGTCATGGGTTGTTGTGAAAACTTGACATTGATTCTTTCTCTAAACTATAGTAAAAATTTACTAGGCTATTGTTAAAAGATTGAAGCCACCCTCTCGTATCTTTAGTTTTTGCAGCCATTGAGACACCAGTTTATAGTTACAAAAAATCAATAAATTTATTCCCATTTCTAAGCTGTATACACTACAGAAAAGGTGATGAAAGTGTTTTGTTGTGGAAATTTCTTTAAGTTTTCTACAGTTTATTATAATCAGGAGAACCTGTCGCATCATAAAAAGCTGCCTTCTCTTAGAGGCCTGGTTATACATATTTGGAAGATACAAATACTAGGGTTTTGAGAATGAGATTAAGGAGAATGCAAATTTAGGTCATACTTCTAATAAAATTTAACCCTCCTAAATGGTTTAGGAAACAAAGGATACTATGTGTACACTGTCAATTTTTACTGTAGTCTGGATTTGGTTATAGAACTAAAGAAAAATAAAACTCACCTATTAGGCACTGTTGGCAGTAGCAAATAAAGCCTGCTAAGAAACATTATTAAAATTAAGAATAAAAAATGTGCCATGAAGTCCTTGGACAGAAGAAAGGGGATGTGTCTTAGTTCCAGTATGAGCTAGGTGCACTTAAAGTACTATAAGGGAACAAAGCTCTTATTCCAAACCTTGAGTAGAAAGAGGTGTAGACATGTATAAATACTGTCTGTGTATTCTTTAAAACTGAGAGGACAAGAGAGTTGGTATAAAAGATGATTCCATCACTTGTTTAATATATGTATATACAATTCTCATGAATTTTGTAGTCCATTCAATTCGGTGAAACTAAATTAATCACTTTTACATTAGTTTATGACTATCCGAACTTTAATTTTGTCAAAACTTACTGAGACAGAACGTTTTCGATCGCTCCGTGGCTATCTTCATCAGTGTCTAAATTTTGTGCTTGGAGTTGTTGTTAGATTAAGCAGTGACGGTTTTAAAGGGAGGTTTTTTATAGTATCAAAGAGTATTTCTCATTTGTATTGGGTTTGTTCATTTAATATGTTTGTATTTTGTGTTTTTGTGTGTTTTTAAATTTCATATTGTTCTAGTGAGTTGAGATTTGGTCCTTTATTGTTGATGTGTAAGATTCCTATGTTATGGTAAATGTCTATGTATTTGTGTCTTAGAAAAAACTACAATACAAAATACAACATGACACCAACAACAAAGATAAATTAAAAGCACAAGACATATGCAAATTAAACTGTACAAACTGCAATAAATTCTACAGTGGGCAAACAGGTCACAGCTTCAAACAAAGAGTCAGGGAACACACAAAGTCACCCAAACAGAACTCCAACACAGCATTTCCAATCACCTAAAAGAAACAGGACACGCAGACATTTACCATAACCTAGAAATCTTACACATCAACAAAAAAGGACCATATCTCAACACACTAGAACAATATGAAATTTACAAACACACAAAATACAAAAATATTAGTAAACACTTTAAATTTATTTTTTTTTAACTTTACAAAACAATGTTCTAGAAATCAATATAATTTACTATTAAATTTTATATTTACAATGTAGAATTTCAATTCAGAATTTCCATCAGTTAGTTAAGTGGAATTTTAGAGTGTAATTCATACTTTGGCTTGATGACTTTAAATACAAAGAAAATCACAGTTTTTAATCAATAAATCAGATTCTGTCAATGCTTTATTATTTGTCAGTAATGCAGACAATTGAATATTGGTGAATGAAAGCAAATTGAGTTGGTGGAAAAAATAAATCAACCTAAGAATAGTTGAATAAGGTTTGTACATTCATTTAAGTGTGTCTACCCCTACTGAAAGGTTTCTTACTATTACATACAAGTGCAGAAAACCTTTGAAATATATATTGCATGTATTAATATTCTTAAGAAGTATTTATTAATCAAGTAATTACTTGGTGGTTCATTGGGAAGGACTTTAATCATTTCATAATAAGTGCAGCTAATCTAACACCTCTCTTCTTATAGCTTACGCATGAGGATCTCCAACACACTTAGAACTAAAGTTAAATATATGTGAGTTAAAACCACTAAAAACACATATACTTTTGTCCACTTTATAATATTACTGTTTTATTAAAATAAAACTCAGATATTGAATTTATGTCATCCAAATAATATTTTATTGAAATATGAAATCATAACAGTTATGTTTGATTTGTTTTATTTTCTGTGTATATACGCGTATATGCACAGGCTCTGTTTTTTTAACATAAACATATGGTTATGATATTCTTATGATGTCATATAGTAAAAAAAACACATTTTACTGATATCTTTCAACAGACGTGTTTTCCACTTGGACTCAAGTCTTGTCAATGTTTAACATCATTGAACAATACACAGATCTATTGTGAAACACGTTTGCTGGAAAATATCAGTAAGTAGTAGCTTTTAGCCAATTGATATCATAAAAACTTTTTTAGACTTTTTTCAAGATGCACAACACAAAAACAACAAGTTTTAATACGTTTATGTTTCCCATATAAATCTTCTGTTAGATTGTAGCAAAGTCTTAAATAGTTCAATAGCTTGTACAATGATCATTAGGTTGCAGCTTTCATTAGACATTTAAAGGACAAATTCACTCTATTAAATATGACACTGATTTCTCTTTACCAGCCACATGATAGAAACAGGCTACACTTATATGAACATTAACCATAACCTGGAAATTATTCAAACCAACAATAAAGAATCACATCCCAATACAAGAAAATACTGTGACATTTTTAAACACGCTAAAACAAAATAATAGGTTATTAAATGTACAAACTCAGTATAAACCATTTGCAATATTGGACCATACGATACTGACCATACCATTGACATTAATACTAATGTCAATTAGTTCAACAATGCTTTTTAGCAGCCAATCTACATACTGATAGATATCACTCAGAGCATCCAGATATGTTAGGTCCCAGTATTTTTTATAAATTTACTTACATTGTGTTACAATATTACTTGCATTGTTACTTATAACTGTTAAATTTAAAGTTGCTTGTTGTAATCATCTTGAATTCAATGATTAAATTATAAGTAACTATAACTATGTTTATATTTTAGGATTACTTTGTAGAAAGTTAGGTTCTGTAAAAGAAATGATTGTTTTGACATACACCAGTAAGTAAGTTCTAAAGTATTCACTCAATTATGCAATAATTACTTATAGTAAATACAATTAATTAAAACATTGATACAATTCATGAAATTAGCATTATGATTTAAATTCATTTAGGTCAAAATATTTACAAGGCAATAATTTTAAACCACACAAAAAGACATTCAAATTGTTTACTAATACAAAAAAATACATATATTCTTATTGCAATTTTATAAAGTGCAAAAACTGTTAACTATTTTAATTGATGTACACACCAAAGCCAAGCTGGGCTGGGTGATGCGATGTGATGCCAAGATGAACATGATCAGCTATGTGTTCGCACTAATGCCGATTCGCATGTAGTAGGTTGCCTAGGATTGTAGTGAGAAGTGCTACCTTCTTCTCAGTCTCAGCTGCAATGAAGTGCAGTAATAACATCATTAACTTTGATGATGATGATGTTATTGAATAGTACTTCACTTGATGAAAGAATTTGATACTGAACACACAATATCAATAAAGATCACGAGGCTAGTATGCAGCTCGTAATTCTATACGAGAAACTCAGAATTTTTAATTCACTCTGAAAGCTGTCCCTCAAGTTTTCATATTTCTTTGCTACAATATCTGAATTCTTTGTAGAAGAATCGAAAAATAATATTGGTAGCAAACTGTATTATTGTGAACATTAAAGTGTTAAAAATTATATTACATGATGTCGAGCAGCAAACTGTATTATTGTGAATATTAAAGTGTTAAAAATTATATTACATGATGTCGAGCAGCAAACTGTATTATTGTGGATATTAAAGTGTTAAAAATTATATTTCATGATGTCGAGCAGCAAACTGTATTATTGTGGATATTAAAGTGTTAAAAATTATAGTTGCTTGATTTAATCATCAATTCACTTATTAAACTAATTTTAAAAATACTTAACTAAGTGAATACGTAATTTCTTACTTGCTGATGCGTTTCAAAATATTCGTTCCTTGTATGAAGCTAACCCTCTACTGGACGGCTTCTGGAAGTTTTAAAGGCTCTAACAGGAATGAATTTATGACTGTGGAGTGGGTGGGTTTTTGAGTTGTGTCATATAATAGAAAAGGCTGTTGGATTCAAAGTGTGTGATCATTTATACGTTTTCTTTATCTGTTGCATATTGAGTGTAGATTTCATATTTTTCTAAGGTTGATAGTTTTTTACTTTGTTTTATTGTGTGTAGAACATTTAAATTAGTGTGTATGTGTGTTGGGAGCTTTTTAGGTGTTTGGTGCACCTGGATTTAGGGTTTGTTTTTTTTTTTTTTGGGTAATGTGTTCTTCAAAGCCTGTATAGAATGACCTGCCGGTTTGGCCGATGTAATAGTTGGGATAATCGTTACAAGTTAATTTGTAAATACCTGAGAGTTTGTATTTGTCAGTTTCTTTTTGAAAAGGTTGTTTCTGCTGTCTTAAAGTGTTTGTTGTTTTGTAGGATATTTGGTAATGGAGTTTTTTGAATGTGGGGGCTATTTTTTGTGTGTTTTTGTTGTGGTAGGTGAGGGATATGTATTTGTTGGTTTTTGTGTGGTTTATCTGCGTGGCAGTGTGATGGTGTTTATGTTTAATTTTCCTGAGTTTGTTGTCTATGAGTGTGGGTTGGTAGCTGTTTTGTTGAGCGATGTATTTTATGGTATTAAGTTCTTCGTTGTAGTCTTTCTGTAGCATTGGTATGTTGATTAGGCGGTGTAACATATGATTAAATGCAGCGTGTTTATGTTGTGTGGGGTCATTAGATGTATTATGTATGACCATATCAGTAGTTGTTGGTTTTCTGTAAATTTTGAAATTATGCTGGTGTTGTGTTTGGTGATGGTAAGGTCTAGATAGTTTATTTTATTGTTTTATTCTAATTCAAGAGTAATAATGTGAGGTTTTGGTGTATGATTTGCCGTTTGTTGCCGTTTTATAATATTAAAATATCATCTACATATCTAAGGTAATAAATTATTTTATGTGTATGATTGTTGTTTTGTAGAACGTATTGCTGTTCGATATGGTCTGCGATACATTTGTAGTTCTATATATTTCTACTAGGATGCCTGAGACGGGGTATCCATATGGAGGCCATCTTTCTGTGTCTAGTATTTGTGTTGGTATGTGAAGTAGTTTTGTGATGGTATGAGTTTGATGAGTGTGATTATTTCATGTGTGAGTTTATGTGGAGTGTTGTTTGCTGTGAGCATATTTTGTAGTGTGTGGAGTGATTGTTCTATTGGCACATTAGTGTAAAGGTTTTTTATGTCGAATGAGGCAATGGTGGAGTTGTGAGGTATGTGGATGTCTTGAATTATGTGTATGAAGTCAATGTTATTTTGTATGGATGTGTGATTGTGAAAGTTTATGTTGTCTCTGATAAGTTTGTCTATGTATTTGGCTAGCTTATGTGATAGTGCATGTGTGTAATTGATTAGTGGACGGATGGGTGTGTTTTCTTTGTGGATTTTAGGTAAAGCATTTGATGTAGGGCCTTGGTGTTTTATTTTTTTGTAATATTTCTTTTGTTCATTTTTCATAATTTCGGTGCATTTATTTAGAAGATTTTTAATTTCTGTTTGAAATTTAGGTGTGGGGTCTGATCGGATTTTTTGTTATTTTGTTTTCAGTTATGAAACTGTTTACTTTCTTGTTGATGTCTTGTTGGTGCATTATTACGATGGAATTGCCTTTTTCTGCTTTTAAGAAATTTAGGTTGTGTTTGTCACGTTTATGTATAATAGATTTAAGGGTTGAATGTTCCTTATTTATGATGGGTTTATTGTTTAAGTTAGGCATTTTATGTTTAATGTCTTGTCTAATATATTCGTGGTGTATGGGATCTGTGTATTGCATTGCTATGAATTGTAGTTGTTTATATGAAGAAATAATTCAATATAGTAACTATACACATAAACAACTACAATTCATTAGAAACAAGCAAAATCTAAAGCTACACAAAAACACAACACAAAACAATATCACTATCTAGACCGACCACCAATTTCAACCGCTCACCATCAACACCACAAATATCATTTTCAGAACAAATGAATTAATACTATTAAACAAAGGTCTAAAATATAACCTACACCCCAAAAAAAACAACCACAAACAAATGTCGAACATCCTTTTGGACACTGAAACAGCAATACAATACACAGATCCCATACACCACGAATAAATTAGACAAGATATTAAACATAAAATGCCCAACATAAACAACTTAAACAATAAACCCATCATAAATAAGGAACATTCAACCCTTAAATCTATTATACAAAAACAAGAAAAACACAACCTAAATTTCTTAAAAGCAGACAAAGGTAATTCCATCGTAATAATGCACCAACAAGACATCGACAAGAAACTAAACAGTTTCATAACTGAAAACAAAATAACCAAAATCCGATCAGACCCCACACCTAAATTTCAAACAGAAATTCAAAATCTTCTAAATAAATGCACCGAAATTATGAAAAATGAGCAAAAGAGATATTACAAAAAAATAAAACCTAAAGGCCCTACATCAAATGCTTTACCTAAAATCCACAAAGAAAACACACCCATCCGTCCACTAATCAATCACACACATGCACCATCACATAAGCTAGCCAAATACATTAACAAACTTATCAGAGACAACATAAACTTTCACAATTACACATCCATACATAATAACATAGACCTCATACACAAAATTCAAGACAACCACATACCTCACAACTCCACCATTGCCTCATTCGACATAAAAAACCTTTACACTAATGTGCCAATAGAACAAACACTCCACATACTACAATATATGCTCACAGCAAACCACACTCCACTTAAACTCACACATGAATTAATCACACTCACCAAACTCATCACATCACAAAACTACTTCACATACAAACACAAATACTATACACAGAAAGATGGCCTTCCTATGGATACCCCATCTCAAACAACCTAGCAGAATTATTCCCTCACCATATCGAACAACAATACATTCCACAGAACAATAATCATTCACATAAAATTATTTATTACCATAGATATGTAGATGACATTTTAATATTATACAACGGCATCAAACGGCAAATCAAACAACTACACAATTACATTAATACCATACACCAAAACCTCACATTTATCCTCGAATTAGAAGAAAACAATAAAATACACTATCTAGACCTTACCATCACCAAACACAACACCAGACATGATTTCAAAATATAAAGAAAACCAACAACTACCGATATGGTCATACATAATACATCTTATCACCCCACACAACACAAACACGCTGCATTTAATCATATGTTACACCGCCTATCAACATGCCAATGCTACAGAAAGACTACAACGAAGAACTTAATACCATAAAATACATCGCTCAACAAAACGGCTACCAACACACACTAATAGAACACATACTCAGGAAAATTAAACTTAAACACCATCAAACGGCTACGCAGATAATCCTCACAAAAAACAAGAAATACATATCCCTCACCTACCACAACATAAACACACAAAAAATAGCCTTCACATTCTATAAACTCCAATACCAAATATCCTACAAAACAACAAACACTTTAAGACAGCAGAAAAAACCTTTTCAAAAAGAAACTGACAAATACAAACTCTCAGGTATTTACAAAATAACTTGTAACGATTATCCCAACTATTACATTGGCCAAACCGGCAGGTCATTCTATACAGGCTTTGAAGAACACATTACCCCAAAAAAAAAAAAACCCCTAAATCCAGGTGCACGAAACACCTAAAAAGCTCCCAACACACATACACACTAATTTAAATGTTCTACACACATTAAAACAAAGTAAAAAACTATCAACCTTAGAAAAATATGAAATCTACAAACACTATGCAACAGATAAAGAAAACGTATTAAATGGTCACACATACTTTGAATCCAACCGCTTTTTCTATTATATGACACACAACTAAAATAACCCACCCATTCCACAGTCATAAATCCATTCCCGTTAGAGCCTCACAACTAGCCGAAGCCGTCCAGTAGAGGGTTAGCTTCGTAAAATGAACAAATGTTTTGAAATGCGTCAGCAAGTAAGAAATTACGTATTCACTTAGTAAAGTATTTTTAAAATTAGTTAAAAATTATATTACATAACGTCGACCAGCACATTTGTATCCATGTAATTCTTGATAGATTGATCCCCCAATGGAGGTCTTCCTTGAATCGAACTAATGTAATAGTACTTTTGAATTAACAAAATATAAAGTAAAAAACCAATTGAAACAATAAAAAAACAATACATATATTGTATTGTTATAATATTTCTTAACTCAGTAGGCTGGAACACTGAAATGGACTGAGTGAAGGCCAAATCCACTTGAATTGATGGGATTACAGAAAACAGTTTGGCATTACTCGGAACAGCCTTGCGTTGTATTTTAAAACTCCTATATAAACACTTTGTATTTAGTGACCAGGCGATTATTGCAAGGTCCAGCTTTGTTGTGAAACCCCACTTATTGATAGTTTTATATTAATATATAATACTTTATTGTAATATATAAACTATTTATCATAAATATATGATGCATCGGATTTTATGTTGTATTGAGAATTCATATACCTAGTTATCCCATACTATATACTGTAATTTTACGCTATAAAATCCATTATAAATACAATTCAATTATAGAGCATAAATTGTAATTTAGGATTTTTAAACCCTAGCTACAAAATTAAATGTTCAGTTGTAATCTTCTAATTAGGCCGTGTTAGTAAAATATATACAAAGGTTTGATACCTATTTAAATTTTGTTTTCTGGGGTTTTAAAAGTTTAATAGTAAATTCATTTTTTTATTTTGGAATAAGAAAGTATTTTCATAGTAAAAACTTACCTAGTTATGATAATAAAGATTGAAATTTATATATGACACCAAAATTAATCTTTGTTTTCTATTTTAAACAGTGTAATTACATGAAAATCTAAGTTTTCCTGGATGCTGTGAGATTTCATTGATTGCTTTATTAGCATAAAATTATTGATATATCAAAATATCCCACTTGGTAAATGGCATGTCAACATATTATAAAGTAATTTTATAATCCTGTTATTATGAAGTACAATAGTTTCATAAAAACTTGTACAACTAAAAGGAGTAACCTGTATATAAGAATATTACCTTTTTACCCCTGATTCATTACGTTTTATGAGAAGCTGTAAGTATAATCTTCGTCCTTCCTCTTTACCAGCTAGTTGCTCTATCTGTTTCATGGTTAGATTTAATAAGTCCTCACCATTTAATCCTTTCAACTGATTAATTGCTCTGAAAAAATTATATTATTCAGACAAATATTTAAAAATGAACCCTTTCAGATAATTTTGGTCCTTTTTATATAAAAAGACTGAAATTAAATATTTGTAAATATGTAGAGGTCAGAAAAATTAGAGAACTTGAAAGTTATTAAATCACAGCTTTCTGCAATGACAAACATCAAGTAACATAAATATTCACATAAAATAAAACTTTATTAAAAAACAATAAAACAGCTCAAACTGGACTTACAAAAGCAAAATGAGCCTTCTCTAGAAATAACAAAAAATTATAACTAAATTAAAATAAAAAATTATACTAGCTTGTTTCATTTTCTCAGAATAACTACTTCTAGAATTATAAATAGGCAAATTATGTATCATTTAAGGAATTTTATTTTTGGAACATCACACAAATTATTAAAGAGAATTTTACTTAAAATGAATTTTAAAACAGTTTGATAGTTCTGTGTTTTACAATATTGTACATAATATAATTTTAAATACTATTGTTTAACAGCTTTAAGAAGAATTTGATTTTAGCATACATCATTTTTGAAATTTTATGAGTAGCCAAAAATTATATTCAGTAACTAATGCACCTCTAAAGTATTTTATTTGTTCAGTAAAGCTAAGTTTACCTTTTTCAAACTCACAAATTTGAAAAATCAAGGACATTTTTTAAAATTATTTTACCAAGCCTAAATTTTATCTGATTAATTTTAAATTCCTTCCAACAAATTATTATCACTGCAGACAATACACTGAACATATATCTGTGAAAAATATCTACAATTTAATTGAAGCAGAACAACTTATATAAAAACTTGCAGTTTTTGTGTTGTACATCTTGAGGTATTTTTTATAAATTACACCTATGCTATCAGCTTGGCAAATACTTAATGCTATTTTTTAGCAGACGTGTTTCCACTAGGTCAGGGCATTGTTCAATGCTGTGAGTCAGGGACAATGAGTCTTGTCCATGACACGCAGCATTGGGCAATGCCCTGACCTACTGAAAAATATTAGTAAGTAGTGGTTTTTTTTGCCAAGTTGATAACAGATAGTAAATTCCCTATATATATTTATGAATGTATAAATAACGTGTAGTAACTACTATTCAGAAAAAGCTTTTTGTTGAAGCCACTGTTGTAAATCTTTAGGAGAAGATTTTCCATTAATGAGTACTAATGGTGTGTGTAGGAATTCCCAGTTTGGTTTCTTCTTAAATATTGTAAGTATATCCTGTAATTCTACTGTAACTAATTCTCCATCTATTATTTCATTTGCAATAGTAAATTGTTTTAAATTAATACAGTTTCTCTAAAATATTATTCAATTACCTGATTAAAAGCCAGTTTTAAATTATAAGTAGCAAACAATAAAGAGTTCTTAAAACAAGTTAAATACAATATTTTATTATATGTTTACTTAATTGAATAGTAAATTATTTATTTGACAGTTAAGAAAATTCAGCAAGCTAATGGAATTTGTAAGTTATGGCATATTATATTTATTTAGGTCTTCAAAAAATTACTGGGTTGTATTATTTTCTGATATGGTTATTTATATGGACCAGGGAAACTAAACAAAAAAAATACTAACAATATAACATTATTACCTGTTGAAAATTATGGAAAGTCTACAAAAGTGATTAAAAGAGAAGTAATAAGTTATAAATATAAGTTTTAAACATTTATTGATCAATTTCCTTATCTAAAAATCAGTGTTTACTGATATTCTCAGCAGATGTTTTCACACTTGGGCAGTGCAATGTTCAATGATGCATGTCCCATACAAGACTCTGTTTTGTCTCACAGCATTGAATAATGTGTGTCTGCTGAAAAATATCACTAAGCAGTGGTTTTTAGCAAAGTGAATCAATAAATGTTTATTCAAAAACCTCAACCCAACTGCAATAGTATAGCATACCTATTGCAAGTTATAATTTTTCAGAAAGGCCATAAAAGGTTAAAGTGAACTTTACACTCCATGGGTAGTCAGTGCAATTGAATCAGACAAGTTTAAAACTTTATATTAATTGAAAAATTACCTTTAGTGATTTGTTCAATTAATTTGTAATTGATTCTGGGATTGAGAATTTTTTAAATAATAATTTTTTTATAAAAATTAGGTTTGTTACAGAAAGCTTTTCTATTCCAAATCTTCCACATAAATTGGAAAATTAAATAGCAAGAGTATCCGAGATTCCTTCTACTATAATTAAGAAATCAAATTTTCCATTAAGAACCTAAGCGTGTTTTCTTTGTCAAAGAAACAGCAGAAGAAAGAAAATTATGTTGTTTTTGCAGAAAATTGATTTCATCTCCAGTTTTATATATCTGTCCATTATTTCTAGAAAATTTATTCATAGCGAACTTAATGTGATTAAGTATGAATTGTTTTAAGCCTGTCTCTAATTACACTGGTTTTTCATCTTAAAATAATTATTTGACATTAGTTAAAAATTTGTGTTGATTACATTGATAATTACTTAGGAAAACAAATTATTCATATTTCAAATTTCATAGATTAAAATTTGTTTAATCTCTAGAGAAAATGTCTTTTTTGTCATTTTTTAGAAATACGTAATAACAAAATCTTTCACTTAAGAGAAATTCTTCCTCTACAACCAACATTGTGTTTGTCTACGAAGCAAACAAAATGATAGAACTACAAAGCATAGTTCCTCTTTATTTTGAATTTTTAAATAATCCTATGGAACTAAATATTTATTTGTGTTTAAATAACTCTACATAATACCAAAACATTTAAAACAAATTATACCCATAGTTCCAATTTAAATGCCCTACCCAAACTCCATAATATAGATATCCCTATACATTCATTACTCAACAATAAATAGCCTGCATTTAATCAACAAAATAAAAAATGTAAATATTCCCCATAGCTCCCCTTAGTTTCCTTCCATGTTTCAAACCTCTACACCAACATCATCACACCAGAAACACAGATTAACTAAACAAAATTAATCTCACAAAATTACTTAACCTACAGAATTTTTTTTAATGACATTTTCCTCATCCAAAAAGATGGCCAACCTATAGAATCTTAAATAGCTAGCATCCTCTCAAAAATATTCACACACCATATAAAAAAACCACATTTTATATAATAATAAATATTTAGACATCATATTTTGGTATAGGTATGTTGTCAACATTATCTCATTGTACAAAGATGATAAATGCCGAAAACAAATATTTTTAAAACATCTCAATTCCATAACCTAAAACTAACACACACCATCGAAACATAATAAAACAACTCCCTTAATTTCTTGGGCCTTACAATTATGTATACAGACAAACCAATACATAAATTTAACATACGTCAAAACCCACTAACACAAATATTACCATTTACAACTCTTTAAGCCACCCACATGAACACAAACTATCTGCTTACGACACCATGATACATCGCCTATTAAAAACGCCGTTAGGTAAACAAGAACCAACACATTTCGAAAAATACAATTACAAAATCACCTACTCCACACACAACACCAAAAACCATTTAAACGCAGCATCATAAACAAAGACATATACAACTCTGCCAGTGTTTACAAACTAACTTGCAGCTTAATAAGTTTTTACATAGGCCAAACAGGAAGGTCATTTTACACTGGCTACCAAGAACACATTAAGTCACCCACAAACAAAAATGACAAATCAAACTTTGCTGGACATATCATATCCACAAACAGTAACTACACAAACAACATCAACCCTACAAATTCTTCTCAAACAAAACAAAAATAACAAATGATACACAACCCAACAATATGAAATACAGAAACATTTTAAACTACACCCAACACTCAAACTCAGAACCCAACTACATTATAACTCACATACAATTTTCGATATTTTAACCCCCAATACTTCTTAAAAATAATCTCAGTATCCCTATCTTAATATCCACCCCAACCTAAAACAACCAAGAGGTCAGTTACGGTCTGAATTGACAATGAAACACATCTCTTTTCCCTAAACAGTGGTCCTCAATAATTAAAAAAAATAAGTATTACTATAGCCAAGTGTAGCATATCTGCAGATGGTTTTAGTTAGAAATAAAAGGGTCCAAATCTGCTTGTTGATGATTTTCACTAAAACAAAACTCATTTGATCCTATCTTTAACTTGAGCTAGTACTTCACTTAAACACATGTACATATATTAACCCTACAGTGAACGGGCTGGGTCTGTGAGACCCAACCGTTTCTATATTAGGTTATTTATAAAGCCAGTTGTATTGTAGATAGCTGTTTTCCTCTGTACCTTCCTAAAATAGTCCACAGATAGCGACAGTGTCATTGTTTTTGCCAACTTGACTCTTAGTCATCGTTTGTCACGCGATAAATTATAGTGTGGGTCAGTTGGACCCGGCCCATTCACTGAGTGACTTTTTTTCAACACTCACCAATTATTGTTTTATGTTACTTTTTGTTATTTACTTAAGGTCTTTTAGTGTATTAACGTGTTTCAAGAAGTGTATAGTGTAGTGCTTTTTTTATCATTATGAGTAGCAGAAGAGTGGAAACACCGAGTGAAATTGAACGTATTTTAGTAGAGGTATATATATATATATATATATATATATATATATATATATATATATATATATATATATATAAGAGTGTTTTTAGTTAAAAACTAGTAGCTCAAGGGAAGATGGAATCGACCAATATTCAAATTTTACCATGTATCTACCATCAGAGATTGTTACACCTTAGAATACGTTATTATACTTACTCTGATATAAATCATTTAATCCCATAGGGGTTGTTGGGGGTAAAGATTTGTGAAACACATTATCTTCTACAGAACCTTCTGATTCTTTAAAATATACTTATATTAACTGATTAATAATAAACCACTTCCAAATATCAATTCAAGGTTGATTAAGGATATGCATGCCATTTCAAATGTGCATTAATTAAAAATGTGTAAGTACTATACCTTAAATTGAGCTTATGAATATTTTATCTCATTTTTCTTCTTCTTTCAGGCATATTTCAGAGTTATGTCCCCATCAACAGTAGATAAAACATGTAAATGAAACAATGCACCACAAATAAACAGGATACTCATATCAAAATAAGTGAATAATGTGTAGCAGTAAGTTATTTTAGTAGTATGCTAACATTTTAACTTCAGACATAATGAAGTATAACAATAGTTTAATAGTTAATTGTAGGAGTTCAAATCAAATATAGAAATGAAGAATTAGCTTTAAAATTAAGTCATTAATTATGAGATATAACAATCTCTTACTATACAGTTTAAACCTAATAGTACTAGTGCAAATGTAGACAATTCCACTGTTTATAAAATGTTTTGTACTTCCTAACCCATTATATATATATATATATAGGCGAAATAGGAATATTATTTTACAGAATAAGAGGTTTATATTAGTTGATTCCATCTTGACGTGAGCAACTAGTTTTCACTGAACACTTGTAAATATTTACAAACTTGCCTATAGTAGCACTTAGTTATATTTGGTGAGGACGAGATGTATCCCATTGTTAACTCAGACTGTAACTGATCTCAAGGTTTATGTAGGTTAGGGTATTAGGATGGGGTGGGATATTATGGTCGTGTGGGTGTATTTTGTGAGTATTAGGAGTTATGATGTCAAAAAGTGTGTGTGAGTTGCAATGTAATTGTGTATTGAGTATGTGTGTAGGGTGTAGTTTGAAGTGTCTGTATATTTCGTATTGTTCGGTTGGGTAGCGTTGGTTATTTCTATGTTCTTCATGAAACAACGTGAGAGTTGATTCGACATGGGCATAAACAAAATGTTTATTGTTTATGGGTGTGTATTACAAGGTAGAACAAAATTTATTAAATTTTTTTTAGGTAATACTAGATATTATACAACAGTTTTACAGGTAATTATTTTCAGGAAATGAAATTCTACTTTTATTTGCTATGCACAATATTCATAAAATCTATTCAAGTAAGTTAACCATTACTCAAAACATATTTCTTCAAATGTTACTTCAAACATTTTGGATCAAGCCAAGCTATATAGCATATTATATATGTAAAGTCATGTATTGTGAAGTGATTTTTTAATTGACTTAGATATCTTGATATATGAAAAATATCTTTTTTCTGGGTGTGTAGTATCATGAGTTGATGTTTCTCAATTTAAATAATACAGCTTTCTATTTCTGTAGTAGGAAACTCTTCTTTACATTGACCAACTATTATCTAATTCTTCATTTGCCTATTGTGTAAAACTTCTAGCATTTCTGCAAGGACTGTCAAATCCTCTTAAAATAGTGCCAATGGCCAAATTTTCTGATCCTGCAGTTAGTAAATATAAAGTAGTAAATTGTAAATAAATATAAATTGGTTCAATTATTTCACATATTTCATTTTAACTTTTGCAGGGAATATTGTTCCAATTGTACACATTTTAAAACAATTCCTGTTATTTGTATTGATTTGTTTTGGATAGGTATTTCTGATAACACTATAATAAGTTCCATATATCGTCCTCCTTTGTGAGTTTCACAAATACCAAATATTCTACCTAAAACACTTTCTTGGGATCCTCTTATTATATCACCAATTAAATTTAACTCCTTGTTGAGCCCTTCAAACAAGAGAAACCAACCTATAGCAAATGTTACAGAGCACCAGTTTACAAAGCTCCCAATGAAAGATAAATGAAGGTTTATAAAACCTAGTGTAATGCATTCGCCAGTCCATAATTCATGGAAGTGGCCTGCAGGCCGGTGCAATACTACAGTAAGAATTTCAAAATGATTTTAAAGTCTGTTAGCCATATTTTTCTATCCAACATTTCTGTTCGCCATTATGCCTCCTCCTTCACAAGATATCGTATTGTTTAGGAGTTCAGGTTTAGTTAAATCCACATTTTAAAGCTTATTCAATTTTTATTGTATGAAATCAGCATTCTTTTACTTTAAATAAACAATTTTTCAGTTCAAATTAAGATGTTTAGCCACTAGAACGTATCATGTAATGACCGTCCTAGGACTGTGTGTCAGGCACAAGAAAAAAAATTTCTTTCGTTACTATGCCCACTGTAATAGATCAACAGCGCCTATATCCGTATAGAATGCTAATACAAGGCATATGATACCTGTTTGGTAGCTGTTGAGTCCTGCATCTGTGCTGAGCATTTCCTGTGTCAGGAGACTACTTTAGTAGTACAGTGTCTAATGTTTTAATGTTAATTATCTTTATTAATTGAATTAATTTTTATATTTTATTTTGCCGTGTTGTGAATTGTGAAATAACTTACGTTAGTTGTTTTTTGTGAAAACATAGTATATGGCTTTTAGGAGATTGTTATTAACAGAATTGGAAATATTTGCCATTATTTTGTATGAGTAAGGTTAAAATGAAAACAAGACTCAGAGGTGCTATTGGATTCACAAATGTCTAGGAAAAAGTAAACTGAGGGAGAATGTTGGATTTTATATATGCATCTAGTTGATGATGAAGATATGTTTTACCAGTATTTTCATATGACGTCATTCCAGTTTAATGAATTATTGAGAAAATGTTAAAATTTTTTATTCTAGCATCTCAGTGACGAAAAAGTGATTTAAGTATGTCTTGCTGATACTTAATTATGAAAAAGAGACATATCTGTGTCAGGATACACCCTAAATATGTATTCGGTTCTACCCTCAGAATACTATTCTCCATATTTTCACCAGGCCATGAAAAAACTAATATATTTCTCAATATAAAGGAAAAACAGAACTTGTGAGAAGCTCCTGTAACTGTACAGAGATCTGAACTTTCCTAAATGAATTAAAAAGAAATGAAAATAAATGGAGCTATAGTTTTCAATATTAATGAAGGAAGCAGATTAGCCAAGTCGTGAGTGAAGTTCCAAGAATAAAGGTGACCATGTATAAGAGGAAACTTTAGACTCGGAGTATTAATAGCATAAGTTTACCAAATATTTAGTCGACTTCTAACTGAAAGCAATATACCATCTATGAACCTACCACCCCAGCTACGCAAGGTACAGTCACTTTAAAATAAATCAGAAGTTAGTAGAAGAAGATATCTATCTGTAATTCCATGAAGTTCTTCCATAGTTACAGGTGTTAAGTACTACACATAGCAGAAATGGTACAAATGATTATAATACAACCATTGATTGGATGAATTTGTTAAACTTTTTTCATTATTATGACTCAAGTTTTGCTTGCATTCTGTTGTATATTCTATAACATTGGAGCAGTTTATTGAAGAGGTTTTTTAACTGTCAATATATGAGGATTAATATTCAAAGAAATTGTATAAAAAATATGTGAGAATGCGATTCATACAACAATAATTTTTAAAGTTTTTCTACAATTCTTTGTTGTTTTAGAAATTATATAAGTAAATTATATAAACTACTGGAATTGAAATTTCTCATTAATATAAACTTTGTACTACATTAGTTGGGAACATTTATAAACATATAATTTTGTGACTTAAAAGTAGAATTACATTTTGTTATGAATGTAGGAAAGAAATGATTAAATATCAATTTACGGATCATATTTACAGTTTCTTAGATCCCCAACTTTAGCAGGATTCTATACTTCATTTTTTCTTTTCGTTTACTTCTGTCTTTAGTTAATAACAATTTATTATAGATGAAAAGGGAAATCACATAAAATATGCAAAATAAAACTTTTAGTTTTGTATAGTTCTGTAAACGTCAGTATAGTTCAATATATATAACTTTATGCCAAGTGTTATGTGTAGTCTCTAATAGTCCGTCAAATTAGTAATTTCTGGTATAATTGTGTAGTTTTTCAATTCACATAGTAACTTTAAGGGGGTCTGTTTAAATGAAAATGTCTGTGATATAAATATGTAGGGCTCTTGGAGTAGTTTTGTCTCATAATTAACTCTAATTAATTTAGAGAACTGTTCATGTATTTAGGATCTAATAACAATTTTACAACAAATATATATACAGAGTCTCAGTTGATGCTAGAAAATGAAAACACGTAATTAAAGTCTTTGAAAGTTAACTCACATGTATACCAAGTAAGATTTTTGTTTAAGTACATTATAGTGTAAGTGATAAGCAAATACAAGAAAACAGTTTAGCAAAGTTAAAAACGTGCATGTAGTAATTTTTGAGCTAGGTAGGAGACTGACAGACTTACCTTGTGGCAATAGTCCAAAACTGAAATCTCTTGGAAATACAAATAATCTCTTATTTCCAAGAGATTGCCGTTTTGGACTTTTGACACAAGGTAAGTCTGACAGTCTCCTATCTGATTCAAAAATTAATAAATAACCTTTAAGCTCTACCACAACTATCTTAAAATATATATACATATTTAAATAATTATTTACAACTCATTTTTTAAAACTATTTACAGTTCAATGTAACATATGTTGAAAGCTGTCATATATTGCTATTATGCAGTGTAATGTAAATATAATGAACATCTAATACATACACCATGATATCCTTCTAGTAAAAAAAAATATTTTGGTAAAAGAAAAATAGAATTTTTTCATACTAAGCTCTTGTGTTTTGGTACCCCTGTAGTAGTTACAGCATTGTTCTAAAGTGGAACTTGTGGATGGCAACTCTTATTGGTTTTCTGCCATCGCTGATCATGCAAAATTAAACTGACTTTCAACATAAGTATTTTATTTTAATATGCCTATAATGTAACATTAACAATTGACTTAATTATACAGTTAATGTATTTTTAATAACTATTAACTGTGTAGAAGCCAAAGAATGCCTTATACTTAATTTAAATTTTCATGCAAAGGGAAACTCACTTAGCACATGATTGAATTTCATGTTTACAGTTTTATTTAAAGAAATAAATTATTTTTTAAATTATAATACATGAAAAATCTATTTTCGGAGCTTATATAAGACCAGCATTATTTCAAGTACCTAAAAACATAAAGTTAAAGTTATATACATAAGTAATCGCAACAGAGTTTTTTTTCATTCCAATTATATTTTCAATATTTCGGTACCAGTTTTAAAATATGTAATGGTGTAAATTTTCAGTTTTGAAACATTTCTATTACAAATTTTTAAAATAATAACTAAGTGAATACGTAGTTGCTTACTTGCGGATGCGTTTCAAAACATTCGTTCCTTTTACGAAGCTAACCCTCTACTGGCTGCATCGATTAAGTGTAAAAGCTCTAATGGGAATGGATTTATGACTGTGGAATGGGGTGGGTTGTTTTGGTTGTGTGTCATATAATAGAAAAGGCTGTTGGCTTCAAAGTGTGTGTGATCTTTTATACGTTTTCTTTATCTGTATATTAGACAAGATATTAAACATAAAATGCCCAACATAAACACCTTAAACAATAAACCCATCATAAATAAGGAACATTCATCCCTTAAATCTATTATACAAAAACAAGAAAAACACAACCTAAATTTTCTTAAAAGCAGACAAAGGTAATTCCATCGTAATAATGCACCAACAAGACATCGACAAGAAAGTAAACAGTTTCATAACTGAAAACAAAATAGCCGAACTCCAATCAGACCCCTCATCTAAATTTCAAACAGAAATTAAAAATCTTCTAAATAAATGCACCGAAATCATGATTAGTGAACAAAAGAAATATTACAAACAAATAAAGCCCCAAGCCCCTACATTAAATGCTTTACCTAAAATCCACAAAGAAAACACACCCATCCGTCCACTAATCAATCACACACATGCACAATCACATAAGCTAGCCAAATACATAGACAAACTTATCAGGGACAACATAAACTTTCACAATCACACATCCATACACAATAACATAGACCTCATACACAAAATTCAAGACATCCACATACCTCAAAACTCCACCATTGCCTCATTCGACATAAAAAACCTTTACACTACTGTGCCAATAGAACAAACACTCCACATACTACAAAATATGCTCACAGCAAACAACACTCCACATAAACTCGCACATGAAATAATCACACTCACCAAACTTATCACATCACAAAACTACTTCACATACCAACACAAATACTACACACAGAAAGATGGCCTCCCTATGGTCTCAGGCATCCTAGCAGAAATATATCGAACTACAAATATATCGCACACCATATCGAACAACAATACGTTCTACAAAACAATAATCATACACATAAAATAATTTATTACCATACATATGTAGGTATGTACATTTTAAAATTATACAACTGAAACGAACGGCAAATCAAACAACTACACAATTACAATAATACAATACACCAAAACCTCACATTTACCCTGAATTATAAGAAAACAATAAAATAAACTTTCTAGAAATTACAATCACCAAACACAACACCAGACATAATTTCAAAATATACAGAAAACCAATAACTACCGATATGGATATCATAATACATCTAATCATCCCACACAACATAAATATGCTGCATTTAATCATATGTTACACTGCCTAATCAACATTAAATGGCTACAGAAAGACTACGACGAAGAACTTAATACCATAAAATACAACATACTCAGGAAAATTAAACAGAAACACCATCACACGGCCACGTAGATAAACCACACAAAAAACAACAAATTCATATCCCTCACTTACCACAACAAAAACACACAAAAAATAGCCTCCACATTCAAAAAACTCCATTACCAAATATCCTACAAAACAGCAAAGACTTTAAGACAGCAGATACAACCTTTTCAGAAAGAAACTGACAAATACAAACTCTCAGGTATTTACTAATTAACTTGTAACGATGGTACCAACTATTACATCGGCAAAACCGGTAGGTCATTCTATACACGCTTCGAAGAACACATTACCGAAAAAAAAACAAACAATCCCTAAATCCAGCTACGCAAAACACCTAAAAAGCTCCCAATGCACATAGACCGACATACCCACTAATTTAAATGTTCTACACACATTAAAACAAAGTAAAAAACTATCAACCTTAGAAAAATATGAAATCTACAAACACTATGCAACAGATAAAGAAAACGTATTAAATGATCACACATAGTTTGAATCCAACCGCCTTTTCTATTATATGACACACAACTAAAATAA
Organism: Prosapia bicincta; assembly: GCA_036971475.1. Classification (NCBI taxonomy): domain Eukaryota; kingdom Metazoa; phylum Arthropoda; class Insecta; order Hemiptera; family Cercopidae; genus Prosapia; species Prosapia bicincta. Next base: position 349,102,773 of record JBAIZL010000002.1, read on the forward strand.
CCCACCCATTCCACTGTCATAAATCCATTCCCGTTAGAGCCTTCACAACTAGCCGAAGCCGTCCAATAGAGAGTTAGCTTCGTAAAATGATCGAATGTTTTGAAATACACCAGCAAGTAAGAAATTACGTATTCACGTAGTAAAGTATTTTTAAAATTAGTTAAAAATTATATTACATAACGTCGACCAGCACATTTGTATCCATGTAATTCTTGTTAGATTGATCCCCCAATGGAGGTCTTCCTTGAATCGAACTAATGTAATAGTACTTTTGAATTAACAAAATATAAAGTAAAAAACCAATAGAAACAATAAAAAAAACAATACATATATTGTATTGTTAGAATATTTCTTAACTCAGTGGGCTGGTACACTGAAATAGACTGAGTGAAGGCCAAATCCACTTGAATTGATGGAATTACAGAAAACAGTTTGGCATTACTCGGAACAGCCTTGCGTTGTATTTTAAAACTCCCATATAAACACTGGGTATTTAGTGACCAGGCAATTATCGCAAGGTCCAGCTTTGGTATGAAACCCCACTTATTGATAGTTTAATATTAATATATAATACTTTATTGTAATATATAAACTATTTATCATAAATATTTGATACATCGGATTTTATGTTGTATTGACAATTCATATACCTAGTTATCCCATACTATATACCGTAATTTTACACTACAAAATCCATTATAAATACAATTCAATTCTTGAATTTTGTAGTCCATTACGTTCGGTGAATCTTATTAATCACTTAAACAATAGTTTATCACTATCTGAACTTTGAATTTAGTAGATTTGTTAAAACTTATTGAGACAGAACGTTTTCGATCGCTATGTGCCGATCTTCATCAGTGTCTTCTGCTTGGAGATGTTGGGTCAAGCGGTGACGGTTTTAAAGGTAGGTTTTCGATAGTATCGAAGAGTATGTGTGATTTGTATTGTGTTTGTTCGTTTAATATGTTTATACTTTGTGTTTTTGTGTGTTCTAGTGTGTTGAGATGTGGTCCTTTTTTGTTGATGTGTAGGATTTCTAGGTTATGGTAAATGTCTGTGTATGTGTGTCCTGTATCTGGTTGTAAAATTATATGTGGTTGTAAAATGTTGAGTTGATGATCTGTTTGCGTCCTTCGACTCTTTCTTTAAAGCTGCGACCTGTTTGTCCAATGTAGAATTTGTTACATTTGTTGCAGTTCAGATTGTATACAGTTGGTGCTTATAGTTTATCCTTGCTGTTGGTGTTGTGTCGTATTTTGTATTGTCACTTGTTATTAGTTTTGTATGATATTTTGTATCCTATTTTTTGAAATTTGCGAGCTATTTTGTTTGTTGTTTTGTTTATGAATGGTAATGTGATGTATCTGTTTACCCTGTCCGTAGTGTTAATTTTAGTGTTTTTTTTGTATTTTGTACCATAGTCTGTCTATTATTGTGGTGTTGTATCCATTTGTGTATGCTAAATATTTAATTGTGTCTAGTTCTTTGTTTATGTTTTCTGTGGTCATTGGGACTTCTTCAAGTCTATGGAGCATGGATCTGAAGGCAGCATGTGTATGTTGGATAGGGTGGTTTAAAGTGTTGTGGATAAGTGTGTCTGTCGTTATGGGTTTCCTGTAAATGTTGAAACTGTGTTTTTGTGTAGGGTTTTTGTTATGGTTAGGTTGAGGAAGTTTAGGGATCGGTTGGTTTCAAGCAGAAGACACTGATGAAGATCGGCACATAGCGATAAAAAAACGTTCAGTCTCAGTAAGTTTTAAGAAATTTACTAAATTCAAAGTTCGTATAGTCATAAACTATCATTTAAGTGATTAATACAGGTCAATTATAGAGCATAAATTGTAATTTAGGATTTTTAAACCCTAGCTACAAAATTAAATGTTCAGTTGTAATCTTCTAATTAGGCTGTGTTAGTAAAATATATACAAAGGTTTGTTAACTATTTAAATTTTGATTTCTGGGGTTTTAAAAGTTTAATAGTAAATTCATTTTTTAATTTTGGAATAAGAGAGTATTTTCATAGTAAAAACATACCTAGTTATGATAATAAAGATTGAAATTTATATACAACACCAAAATTAATCTTTGTTTTCTATTTTAAACAGTGTAATTACATGAAAATCTAAGTTTTCCTGGATGCTGTGATATTTCATTGATTGCTTTATTAGCATAAAATTATTGATATTTCAAAATATCCCACTTGGTAAATGGCATGTCAATATATCATAAAGTAATTTTATAATCCTGTTATTATCAAGTACAATAGTTTCATAAAAACTTGTACAACTAAAAGGAGTAACCTGTATATAAGAATATTACCTTTTTACCCCTGATTACCCCTGATTCATTACGTTTTATGAGAAGCTGTGAGTATAATCTTCGTCCTTCCTCTTTACCAGCTAGTTGTTCTATCTGTTTCATGGTTAGATTTAATAAATCTTCACCATTTAATCCTTTTAACTGATTAATTGCTCAGAAAAAATTAAATTTTTTAAACAAATATTTTAAAATGAACCCTTTTAGATACTTTTGGTCCTTTTTATATAAAAAGACTGAAATTAAATATTTGTAAATATGTAGAGGTCAGAAAAATTAGAGAACTTGAAAGTTATTAAATCACAGCTTTCTGCAATGACAAACATCAAGTAACATAAATATTGACATAAAATAAAACTTTATTAAAAAAACAATAAAACAGCTCAAACTGGGCTTACAAAAGCAAAATGAGCCTTCTCTAGAAATAACAAAAAATTATAACTAAATTAAAATAAAAAATAATACTAGCCTGTTTCATTTTCTCAGAATAACTACTTCTAGAATTATAAATAGGCAAATTATGTACCATTTGAGGAGTTTTATTTTTGGAACATCTCACAAATGATTAAAAAGAATTTTACTTAATATGAATTTTAAAACAGTTTGATAATTCTGTGTTTTACAAAATTGTACATAATAGAATTTTAAATACTATTGTTTAACAGCTTTAAGAAGAATTTGATTTTAGCAAACATCATTTTTGAAATTTAATGAGTAGCCAAAAATTATATTCAGTAACTGATATTAAGCACCTCTAAAGTATTTTATTTGTTCAGTAAAGCTAAAATTACCTTTTTCAAACTCACAAGTTTGAAAAATCAAGGAAATTTTTTTAAAATAATTTACCAAGCCTAAATTTTATCTGATATTCCTTCCAACAAATTATAATCACTGCAGGCAATACGCTGAACATGTATCTGTAAAAAATATGTACAATTTAATTGAAGCAGAACTACTTATATAAATCTTGCCGTTTTTTGTGTTGTACATCTTGAGGTACTTTTTATAAATTACACCTATGCTATCAGCTTGGCAAATACTTAATGCTATTTTTTAGCAGACGTGTTTCCACTAGGTCAGGGTATTGTTCAATGCTGTGAGTCAGGGACAATGAGTCTTGTCCATGACACACAGCATTGGGCAATGCCCTGACCTACTGAAAAATATTAGTAAGTAGTGGTTTTTTTGCCAAGTTGATAACAGATAGTAAATTCCCTATATATATTTATGAATGTATAAATAACGTGTAGTAACTACTATTCAGAAAAAGCTTTTTGTTGAAGCCACTGTTGTAAATCTTTAGGAGAAGATTTTCCATTAATGAGTACTAATGGTGTGTGTAGGAATTCCCAGTTTGGTTTCTTCTTAAATATTGTAAGTATATCCTGTAATTCTACTGTAACTAATTCTCCATCTATTATTTCATTTGCAATAGTAAATTGTTTTAAATTAATACAGTTTCTCTAAAATATTATTCAATTACCTGATTAAAAGCCAGTTTTAAATTATAAGTAGCAAACAATAAAGAGTTCTTAAAACAAGTTAAATACAATATTTTATTATATGTTTACTTAATTGAATAGTAAATTATTTATTTGACAATTAAGAAAATTCAGCAAGCTAATGGAATTTGTAAGTTATGGCATATTATATTTATTTAGGTCTTCAAAAAATTACTGGGTTGTATTATTTTCTGATATGGTTATTTATATGGACCAGGGAAACTAAACAAAAAAAATACTAACAATATAACATTATTACCTGTTGAAAATTATGGAAAGTCTACAAAAGTGATTAAAAGAGAAGTAATAAGTTATAAATATAAGTTTTAAACATTTATTGATCAATTTCCTTATCTAAAAATCAGTGTTTACTGATATTCTCAGCAGATGTTTTCACACTTGGGCAGTGCAATGTTCAATGATGCATGTCCCATACAAGACTCTGTTTTGTCTCACAGCATTGAATAATGTGTGTCTGCTGAAAAATATCACTAAGCAGTGGTTTTTAGCAAAGTGAATCAATAAATGTTTATTCAAAAACCTCAACCCAACTGCAATAGTATAGCATACCTATTGCAAGTTATAATTTTTCAGAAAGGCCATAAAAGGTTAAAGTGAACTTTACACTCCATGGGTAGTCAGTGCAATTGAATCAGACAAGTTTAAAACTTTATATTAATTGAAAAATTACCTTTAGTGATTTGTTCAATTAATTTGTAATTGATTCTGGGATTGAGAATTTTTTAAATAATAATTTTTTTATAAAAATTAGGTTTGTTACAGAAAGCTTTTCTATTCCAAATCTTCCACATAAATTGGAAAATTAAATAGCAAGAGTATCCGAGATTCCTTCTACTATAATTAAGAAATCAAATTTTCCATTAAGAACCTAAGCGTGTTTTCTTTGTCAAAGAAACAGCAGAAGAAAGAAAATTATGTTGTTTTTGCAGAAAATTGATTTCATCTCCAGTTTTATATATCTGTCCATTATTTCTAGAAAATTTATTCATAGCGAACTTAATGTGATTAAGTATGAATTGTTTTAAGCCTGTCTCTAATTACACTGGTTTTTCATCTTAAAATAATTATTTGACATTAGTTAAAAATTTGTGTTGATTACATTGATAATTACTTAGGAAAACAAATTATTCATATTTCAAATTTCATAGATTAAAATTTGTTTAATCTCTAGAGAAAATGTCTTTTTTGTCATTTTTTAGAAATACGTAATAACAAAATCTTTCACTTAAGAGAAATTCTTCCTCTACAACCAACATTGTGTTTGTCTACGAAGCAAACAAAATGATAGAACTACAAAGCATAGTTCCTCTTTATTTTGAATTTTTAAATAATCCTATGGAACTAAATATTTATTTGTGTTTAAATAACTCTACATAATACCAAAACATTTAAAACAAATTATACCCATATTTCCAATTTAAATGCCCTACCCAAACTCCATAATATAGATATCCTTATACATTCCTTAATCAACCAAATAGCTTACATTTAATCACCAAAATAAAAAATGTAAATATTCCCCATAACTCCACCTTAGTTTCCTTCCATGTTTCAAAACTCTACACCAACATCATCATACCAGAAACCATCAACATCCTAAAAAACATACTCATAGATGCAAATACACCAGAAACACAGATTAAGAAAACAAAATTAATCTCACAAAATTACTTTACCTACAGAATTTTTTTTTAATGACATTTTCCTCATCTAAAAAAATGGCCAACCTATAGAATCTTAAATAGCTAGCATCCTCTCAAAAACATTCACACACCACATGGAAAAACCACATTTTATATAATAATAAATACTCAGACATCATATTTTGATATAGGTATGTTGTCAACATTATCTCGTTGTACAAAGATAATAAATGCCGAACACACATAATTTTAAAACATCTCAATTCCATAACCTAAAACTAACAGACACCATCGAAACATAATAAAACAACTCCCTTAATTTCTTGGGCCTTACAATTACGTATACAGAGAAACCAATGCATAAATTTAACATACATCAAAACCCACTAACACAAATATTACCATTTACAACTCTTCAGCCACCCACATCAACACAAACTGGCTGCTTACAACACCATGATACATCGCCTCTTAAAAACACCGTTAGGCAAACCAGAACCAACACATTTCGAAAAATACAATTACAAAATCACCTACTCCACACACAACACCAAAAAAACATTTAAACGCAGCATCATAAACAAAGACATATACAATTCTGCCAGTGTTTACAAACTAACTTGCAGCTTAGTAAGTTTTTACATAGGCCAAACAGGAAGATCATTTTACACATGCTACCAAGAACAAATTAAGACACCCACAAACAAGAATGACAAATCAAACATTTCTGGACATCTCATATCCACAAACAGTAACTACACAAACAACATCAACTCTACAATCTCTTCTCAAACAAAACAAAAATAACAAATAACACAACCCAACAATATGAAATACAGAAACATTTTAAACTACACCCAACACTCAAACTCAACACCCAACCACATTACAACTCACATTCAATTTTCGATATTTTAACCCCCAATACTTCTTAAAAATAATCTCAATATCCCTATCTTAATATCCACCCCAACCTTAAACAACCAAGAGGTCAGTTACGGTCTGAATTGACAATGAAACACATCTCTTTTCCCTAAACGGTCGTCCTCAATAATTAAAAAAAATAAGTATTACTATAGCCAAGTGTAACATATCTGCAGATGGTTTTAGTTAGAAATAAAAGAGTCCAAATCTGCTTGTTGATGGTTTTCACTAAAAGAAAACTCATTTGATCCTGTCTTAACTTGAGCTAATACTTAACACTTAAACAGGTGTAGATATATTAATAATATCTGACACCTTCTTATAATAGCACAAACTCTTTTGTTTAATAAGGACACCCTTTTCGGGAAATGTTTCCTATTGTTAACTCTGAGAGTGTCACTTACTATTATAAGTTCAAGTATTTAAGCTGTAAGAAGAATAGTTCCTAAGATTACTTTTCAGTGATAAAATATTATTTTTGTAAAAAAACATAGCAGGGCTTCCCAGAAAGTATACACATTTTCAAACTCCAAGTTAATATTACATGCTTTATAATTATTATTTGCAACATGCAAGCAAACTACCACTTTTATCAATGAAATAGATACCAGATGTTTGTTGGACTTTTGTCAGATTAACTTAACTTTAGGTGTGTAACTAAAAACACTTGTACATATGTTAGTTTTTACTTTTGCCTATTGTAGTATTTACTGTTTTGATTATTGGTGACGACTGTTTCAGGACAAGTGTCCATTGTCAATTCATACCAAAACTGACCTCTTAAAAAAACCAAGAAGTCTGTTTCGGTGTGAGTTGACAATGGGAGACATCACCCGAAGCAGCCAATCTCAATAATCAAAACAGTAAGTTCTAATATAGGCAAGTGTTTGTTAGTTTGTTACTATATACTATATATATATATATATATATATATATATATATATATATATATATATGTGTATGTGTGTGTGTGTGTATATATATATATATATATATATATATATATATATATATATATATAAGTGTTTTTACTTTAAAACTAGTAGCTCAAGTGAAGATGGAATCAACCAATATTCAAATTTTATCTACCATCAGAGATTGTTACACCTGAGAATATGTTATTATACTTACTCTGATATAAATCATTTAATCCTGTAGGGGTTGTTGGGGGTAAAGATTTTTGAAATACAATATCTTCTGCAGAACCTTCTGATTCTTTAACAAATACTTATATTAACTGATTAATAATAAACCAAATCCAAATATCAATTCAAGGTTGATTAAGGACATGCATGCCATTTCAAATGTGCATTAATTAAAAATTTGTAAGTACTGTACCTTAAACTTGCCTATAGTAGCACTTACTTATATTTGTTGAGGACGAGATGTGTCCCATTGTCAACTCAGACTGTAACTGATCTCAAGGTTTATGTAGGTTAGTTTATTAGGGTGGAGTATTATGGTGGTCTGGGTGTATTTTGTGAGTATTGGGAGTTCTGATGTTAAAAAGTGTGTGTGAGTTGCAATGTAATTGTGTATTGAGTATGTGTGTAGGGTGTAGTTTGAAGTGTCTGTATATTTCGTATTGTTCGGGTGTGTAGTGTTGGTTATTTCTGTGTTCTTCATGAAACAATGTGAGTGTTGATTCGACATGGGCATAAACAAAATGTTTATTGTTTATGGGTGTGTATTACAAGATAGAACAAAATTTATAGAATTTTTTTTGGTAATATTAGATATTTTACAAAAGTTTTACGGGTAATTATTTTCAGGAAATGAAATTCTACTTTTATTTGCTATGCACAATATTCATAAAATCTATTCAAGTAAGTTAACCTTTACTCGAAACATATTTCATCAAATGTTACTTCAAACATTTTGGATCAAGCCAAGCTATATAGCATATTATGTATATAGAGTCATGTGTTGTGAAGTGATTTTTTAATTGAGTTAGATATCTTGATATATGAAAAGTATCTTTTTTCTGGGTGGGTAGTATCATGAGTTGATGATTATCAATTTAAATAATACAGCTTTCTATTTCTGTAGTAGGAAACTCTTCTTTACATTGACCAACTATTATCTAATTCTTCATTTGCCTATTGTGTAATACTTCTAGCATTTCTGCAAAGACTCTCAAATCCTCTTAAAATAGTGCCAATGGCCAAATTTGCTGATCATGCAGTTAGTAAATATAAAGTAGTAAATTGTAAATAAATATAAATTGGTTCAATTATTTCATATATTTCATTTTAACTTTTGCAGGGAATATTGTTCCAATTGTACACATTTTAAAACAATTCCTGTAATTTGTATTGCTTTGTTTTGGATATGTATTTCTGATAACACTATAATAAGTTCCATATATTGTCCTCCTTTGTGAGTTTCACAAATACCAAATATTCTACCTAAAACATTTTCTTAGGATCCTCTGAAGTAACTTACATTAGTTGCTTTTTGTGAAAACATGAAATATGACTTTTAGGAGATTGTTATTAACAGAATTGGAAATATTTGCCATTATTTTGTATGAGGAAGGGTAAAATGAAAACAAGACTCAGAGGTGCTATTGGATTCACAAATGTCTAGGAAGAAGTAAACTGAGGGAGAATGTTAGATTTTATATAGGCACCTAATTGATGATGAAGATATGTTTTACCAGTATTTTCATATGACGTCATTCCAGTTTAATGAATTATTGAGACAGAAATGAAAAGAAATGAAAATAAATGGAACTATAGATTTCAATATTAATGAAGGAAGCAGATTAGCCAAGTCATGAGTGAAGCTACAAGAATAAAGGTGACCATTTATAAGAGGAAACTTTAGACTCGGAGTATTAATAGCATAAGTTTACCAAATATTTAGTTGACTTCTAACTGAAAGCAATATACCATCTATGAACCTACCACCCCAGCTACGCAAGGTACAGCCACTTTAAAATAAATCAGAAGTTAGTAGAAGAAGATATCTATCTGTAATTCCATGAAGTTCTTCCACAGTTACCGGTGTTAAGTACTACACATAGCAGAAATGGTACAAATGATTATAATACAACCATTGATTGGATGAATTTGTTAAACTTTTTTCATTATTATGACTCAAGTTTTGCTTGCATTCTGTTGTATATTCTATAACATTGGAGCAGTTTATTGAAGAGGCTTTTTAACTGTCAATATACCAAGATTAATATTCAAAGAAATTGTATTAAAAAAATGTGAGAATGCGATTCATACAACAAAAATTTTTGAAGTTTTTCTAATATTCTTTGTTGTTTTAGAAATGTAAAGTTGTAAATTATATAAACTACTGGAATTGAAATTTCTCATTAATATAAACTTTGTACTACATTAGTTGGGAACATTTATAAACATATAATTTTGTGACTTAAAAGTAGAATTACATTTTGTTATGAATGTAGGAAAGAAATGATTAAATATCAATTTACGGATCATATTTACAGTTTCTTAGATCCCCAACTTTAGCAGGATTCTATACTTCATTTTTTCTTTTCGTTTACTTCTGTCTTTAGTTAATAACAATTTATTATAGATGAACAGGGAAATCACATAAAATATGCAAAATAAAACTTTTAGTTTTGTATAGTTCTGTAAACGTCAGTATAGTTCAATATATATAACTTTGTGCCAAGTGTTATGTGTAGTCTCTAATAGTCCGTCAAATTAGTAATTTCTGGTATAATTGTGTAGTTTTTCAATTCACATAGTAACTGGAAGGGGGTCTGTTTAAATAAAAGTGTCTGTGGTATAAATATGTAGGTCTCTTGGAGTAGTTTTGTCTCATAATTAACTCTAATCAATTTAGAGAACTGTTCATGTATTTAGGATCTAATAACAATTTTACAACAAATATATATACAGAGTCTCAGTTGATGCTCGAAAATGAAGACACGTAATTAAAGTCTTTGAAAGTTAACTCACACCTATACCAAGTAAGATTTTTGTGTAAGTACATTATAGTGTAAGTGAAAAGGCAAATACAAGAAAACACTTTTGCAAAGTTAAAAATGTGCACGTAGGAATTTTTGAGTTAGATAGGAGACTTACAGACTTACGTTGTGGCAATAGTCCAAAACTGAAATCTTTTGGAAATACAAATAATCTCCTATTTCCAAGAGATTGCAGTTTTTGACTATTGCCACAAGGTAAGTCTGTCAGTCTCCTATCTAGTTCAAAATTTCCTAAATAAGCTTTAAGCTCTACCAGAACTACCCTAAACTATATATACATATTTAAATAATTATTTACAACTCATTTTTTAAAACTATTTACAGTTCAATGTAAAATATGTTGAAAGCTGTCATATACTGCTATTATACAGTGTACTGTGAATATAATGAACATCTAATACATATACCATGATATCCTTCTAGTATAAAAAAATATCTTGGTAAAAGAAGAATAAGATGTTTTTTCATACTAAGCTCTTGTGTCTTGGTGCCCCTGTAGTAGTTACAGCATTGTTCTAAAGTGGAACTTGTGGATGGCAACTCTTATTGGATTTCTGCCATCGCTGATCATGCAAAATTAAACTGACTCTCAAAATAAGTATTTTATTTTAATATTTCTATAATGTAACAATAAAAATTGATTTAATTATACAGTTATTGTATTTATATTACCATTAACTGTGTAGAAGCCAAAGAATGCCTTATACTTAATTTAAATTTGCATGCAAAAGGAAACTTACTTAGCACATGATTGAATTTCATGTTTACAGTTTTATTTAAAGAAATTAATTGTTTTTTAAATTATAATACATGAAAAATCTATTTTAGAAGCCTATATAAGACCTGCATTATTTCAAGTACCTGAAAACATAAAGTTAAAGTTATATACATAAGTAATCGCAACAGAGTATTTTTTCATTCCAATTATATTTTCAATATTTTGGTACCAGTTTTAAAATATGTAATGGTGTAAATTTTCAGTTTTCAAACATTTCTATTACTAATTTAAAACATAATAACTAAGTGAATACGTAGTTGCTTACTTGCGGACGCGTTTCAAAACATTCGTTCCTTTTACGAAGCTAACCCTCTACTGGCTGCATCGATTAGGTGTAAAAGCTCTAATGGGAATGGATTTATGACTGTGGAATGGGGTGGGTTGTTTTGGTTGTGAGTCATATAATTGGAAAGGCTGTTGGCTACAAAGTGTGTGTGATCATTTAATACGTTTTCTTTATCTGTTGCGTAGTGTTTGTATATTTCATATTTTTCTAAGGTTGTTAATTTTTTACTTTGTTTTAAAGTGTGTAGAACATTTAAATTAGTGTGTATGTCGGTGTGTGTGTGTGTGTGTGTGTGTTGGGTGTTTTTTAGGTGTATTTAGGGTTTCTTTTTTTGGGTAATATGTTCTTCGAATGACCTGCCGGTTTGGCCGATATAATAGCTGGGACAAACGGTACAAGTTAATTTGTAAATACCTGAGAGTTTGTATTTGTCAGTTTCTTTTAGAAAAGGCTGTATGTGCAGTCTTAAAGTGTTTGTTGTTTTGTATGATATTTGGTAATGGAGTTATTTTGAATGTGGAGGCTATTCTGTGTGTGTTTTTGTTGCGTAGGTGAGGGGTATGTAGTTGTTTTTTGTGTGGTTTGTCTCCGTGGCCGTTTGATGGTGTTTATGTTTATTTTTCCTGAGTAAGTTGTCTATGAGTGTGTGTTGATAGCCGTTTTGTTGAGCGATGTATTTTATGTTATTAAGTTCTTCGTCGTAGTCTTTCTGTAGTATTGGTATATTGATTAGGCGGTGTAACAAATAATAAAATTCTTGAATTTTGTAGTCCATTACGTTCAGCGAATCTTATTAATCACTAAAAAGTTCTGCCTCAGTAAGTTTTAACAAATTTACTAAATTTAAAGTTCGGATAGTCATACAGTATTGTTTAAGTGAATAATATAATTAAATGCAGCGTGTTTGTGTTGTGTGGGGGGGGATTAGATGTAAGCCCTATTATGTATGATAATATCGGTAGTTGTTGGTTTTCTGTATATTTTGAAATTATGTCAGGTGTTGTGTTTGGTGATGGTAAGGTCTAGAATGTTTATTTTATTGTTTTCTTCTAATTCGAAGTTAAATGTGAGGTTTTGGTGTATGGTATTATTGTAATTGTGTAGTTGTTTGATTTGCCTTTTGTTGCCGTTGTGTAATATTTAAATACCATCTACATATCTATGGTAATAAATTATTTTATGTGTGTGATTATTGTTCTGTAGAATGTGTTGTTCTTCGATATGGTGTGCGATATATTTGTAGTTCGATATATTTCTGCTAGGATGCCTGAGACGGGGTATCCATAGGGAGGCCATCTTTCTGTGTGTAGTATTTGTGTAGGTATGTGAAGTAGTTTTGTGATGTGATGAGTTTGGTGAGTGTGATTATTTCATGTGCGAGTTTATGTGGAGTGTTGTTTGCTGTGAGCATATTTTGTAGTATATGGAGTGTTTGTTCTATTGGCACATTTGTGTAAAGGTTTTGTTATGTCGAATGAGGCAATGGTGGAGTTTTGAGGTATGTGGGGGAACGCATAAGGAATCCGTCTTTCTGCGTGTAAATTTGTGTTGCTATGTGAAGTAGTTTTGTGATGAATGTCGAAAAACCCCTGCTGTAATCTATGAATGGGCTACACATGGGACTGGGTAGACATTGTTACTTTTTTTTAATCGGGTTTGGGCCCCCAAAACCAGCTGAGCCCTAGTGGCAGCCAACCTCTAGCAAGCTACCTCCGTCTCATATGCGAATGAAGTTAGTATCCCTTCCGCGAGTGAAGGAAACAGGTTTTATTGCCCATATACTAAGCTCATAAGCTCTTTCCATGGAGAATCAAGAAATAGTAAAATGAAACCCTGTCAAAATAAATCTTCCGACAGATCATGCAGGAATCCTGGGGGCTTGGATCACCTTATGCTAACGGATAAGAAGGGGTATTACCTAACAAATACCTTGTTATTGAGACTATGGCAGGAATGACATACACCTCTTCTTCTGCTGCCTACTCGAAACTGAAAATGCATGCAGTCGAAATTAGTAGCCTACTTCCGTTGGGCTAGGCTGCGACCTCGGGGATGTGCTAATCTGTCACCTGGAACATAACTGTGAAGCAGAATCGATTAGTATGTAATTTTTTTATTTTTAGTGTATATATTTTCATGTTTATTGATAAAACATTGTTTTGAAATAACTGGAGTCTGCGTGTGGGGGCTCCTGGCGGGGGAAGCGTACGTGAGTATGCTGCGCAACAGTGGTACGTATATAGTAGTGGCCGCCCGTAATGAAAGTGGCCTCGTTCTGTTAAGCATGGGATATGGTTGGGGTAATCTATTTGTTGCTTTTTTAACGTGTTGGTAATATTATTGTCCCAAGTCATGATGACTCCAAGATACTTGACCTGATTCCATTGTATTATAAAAGGATGACTATATGCAGGAAAAAAACTATAGGTATATTCTTTACTTATCACAGAAAGGCCAAAGTTCAACGCACTGTATTATAAAAGGATGGCTATATGCAGGAAAAAACTATAAGTATATTCTTTACTTATTACAGAAAGGCCAAAGTTCAACGCACTATATTATAAAATGATGGCTATATGTAGGAATAAAACTATAGTTAAATTCTTTACTTTTCACAGAAAGGCCAAAGTACAACGCAATGTATTATAAAAGGATGGCTATATGCAGGAAAAAACTATAAGTATATTCTTTACTTATTACAGAAAGCCGAAAGTACAACGCACTATGTTGTAAAAGATGGTTATATGCAGGGATAAAACTACACATTAATTCTTTACTTATTAGAGAGAGATCAAAACACAATGCACTATGTTGTAAAAGGATGGTTATATGCAGGAATAAAACTACAGATTAATTCTTTACTTATTAGAGAGAGACCAAAATACAATGCACTATGTTGTAAAAGGATGGTTATATGCAGGAATAAAACTATAGGTAAATTCTATATTTATTACAGAAAAGCCAAAGTACAAACCATTATATTATACAATAATGGTTATATGCTGTAATAAAATTATAGGTATATTCGTTAAATATCACAGAAAGCCCAAAGTACAATGCTATAGCTTAGCCTATTGTAAAAGGGTGGTTTTATGCAGGAACAAAACTATAGGTATATTCCTTACTTATTCCACATCAAGACCACTTAATGGTTGACAGAGGAGAAGTACTAGATGTTGGAGGTTATCTATTTTGAGGTTTTTGGGTTTGAGGATAGGAATTTTAAGATGTAATTACCCTGATTGTTTGTAACGTCTTTGGAGCAGAGTTAATAATTCTCATTAAAGACCCAAAGTTTTTAAACTCTTAAGAATCGCTCAAAGGCTGCTTACGTTTAGTCTGAATCTTTGCACAAATTTTATGGTGACAAAATAAAAATTTGCCGTGACCAGGAATCGAACCTGGGCTATTGCGGCCACAATGCAATGTCCTAATCACTAGACCATCACGGCTACAAAGCCCCTTACGATTATTAATAAAACCATTTGGTTTTATAGTGCATACTAACAGGGACAACAAACTCAAGTAATGCCTAATTAACCATATCGTTATTACAACTAAAAAAAAATGTTCTAACAGTGTATCATACGCGGTTTAAAATACCATAGAAGTATCTACATACCTTAAAAGAACAAATTATTAGTTGTAAAAAAAGCTATGGATATAAAAAACACTATTGATATATTCAACTACCTTAGTTTATGAGTTGTCGATATTGTGTGGTACTTTATAGTATTTTATGGGTTTGTAGTGTCGTTTTTTTTTTATTTCACAGGGAATATTCCAACACAGAGCTAACTGTTTTACGTCAGTTAGGAATCCGGAAAAATCTTTTCTCCAATCTTTCAAATTGTCTGAGGCGAGTTTCGAATACTGACATGCTTGATTTAAACCGACTGTTTTTGTTAAACATTTGAAATTTTGTCAATATTCTGAAGTACTCTACATTCAAGGCAGAGAAAAAAAATAAATTCAAACTTTTCTAAGTGGTTTCTTATAGCTAACACCTCATCTCTTTCCATTTTCTTAGAACTAGGTAGTATTTCTGTAAGACACCTCATAACAGTTTTGAAATCATTTTGAATAGCTAAGAGGCAATCATTTCGAGATGACCACCTGGTAGGACAGAGTTTCTTTAGAGTAAGGTTTTTGATAGAAGCCATCTTCTCTGATGACACTATTTAAGTCCTGCCAGCGAGGCATACTTTCACTAAAGTACACATACAATTTCTGCACTATGTCATAGAACTGTTTAGTCTCCGAAGTAGGGGAAGCAGAATCATTAATTACCACGTTTAAGTAATAAGCCACGCAATGCACGTACACTGCACTGGGGACTAGATCTTTAATCCTCTTTTGTACTCAAAATAAGGGCCTCTCATTGTGGGTGCTCTATCGTAGCCTTGACCTCTACATTTATTAATATCCACTTCATTTGTCTTAAAAAATGTCCAAAATCTTATTTAAACCCCTCACTACTGATGTCACGAATTACAGCGAATACCAAAATAGATACATTTATGACAGCCCGTGCTTTTCTTGGTTTTCTCCTTTCTTTTCTTATCACAAAACGTTTTTAGTCTGTTTTAGAAATGTCCATAAGTACTGAGTACTGTCAATAAGAATTGAAAAAAATGGAGCAGCTGAAGTTTTTTTCTAACATAGAATTCACTACTGATTTCCCTAATATAACCTGAGTTTGAATGTCATGGTGTAGGTATTTTGCTCTAGTTTTTTCGTTTTCTAAATGTGCGCTTAGAAAGGAGTCATGTCGTGACACTAGGGATATTAACTTCAAGACATTTCCACGCTGAGGAGATATTTTGTTCAACCCCTCTCTCTGTGACCGCGAAATGGCAGAGAACACATCGCCATAGTGCGAATAACATCTACGATGCGCGTGAAAATGTCAGTGCGAATAACATCTACGATGCGCGTGAAAATGTCCTTCCACCTTTTACGCTCATTCGACATTTGATCAGCTATGGTCTTATTTTATGACCAAGTATCATACGTTAAAGATGCTTGCATGGGAGCACTACTGTTTTCATGGGTTTTAATTTTTTTAGAAAGACCTTACTAGTCTCGTATACTAACGTCACCTCAAGTTCTTGCGTCAACATTTTCGCTGAACAATCAACAAGCGAAACAAAAATGCTATCTAAGGAAGCGGAGTAATATAGCCAAAACCAAGCAACCTTTAGACCTGTAGCAGTTGTAAAAGAATAGTACTCAGAACTAGATCACTTAGAAATCGGATCTTTCGGAAAGATATGTTAAAGATGCTTGCATGGGAGCACTACTGTTTTCATGGGTTTTAATTGTTTTAGAAAGACCTTTCTAGTCTCTTATACTAACGTCACCTCAGGTTCTTGCGTCAACATTTTCGCTGAACAATCAACAAGCGAAACAAAAATGCTATCTAAGGAAGCGGAGTAATATAGCCAAAACCAATCAACCTTTAGACCTGTAGCAGTTGTAAAAGAATAGTACTCAGAACTAGATCACTTAGAAATCGGATCTTTTGGAAAGGCCACTTTGGTTGACATTGATAGGCTACTAAAATGATTTTTTTCATTTCATCAGTCAAAATTGTATTTTTATAGAGCCCAATGTCAGATGTAAGCTTTAAATGACCGCTTGATTCAATTGGTTGTTCTAGTTCACAATGTGTAATCTTTGTGATTGTTTAAGTCTAACATTTCATGTTCACGACTACATTCACCTCGACGTTCTGGTTCTGCTGCCTGTGATAAATTTTACTCGAAATAGTTTCAGTTTCAATACGCTCCAGAGACATCTATTTTTGTGTGTTCTTTAAACTGTTCACACTGTTCTTATTGCAATTTTCCTATTTTGTGAACCAGTTTTATACTTTTGGTTTCGTTCATTATCCTCCATTTTGTTATTCAAAGCCAATCTCAATCTTTTGAGTTAAGGTAGTATAAATTACACGCTAACACCTAGATTAATATGCAACACAACACTATACCATCAAGGTAAAACTAAGAAGACTGAATCAAAACCGACAATACCAGCAATCGTTAAAATAGTCAAGATGTGACCCAGACTCAAATAACAAGCACACTGCACAGGTTGTAGGTTAGGAATAACCAGAAAATAGTTAAGGGAGCCGCGACGCGATTCGGCTTTCTGCAATAAGTAGAGAATATACCTATAGCTTTATTCCTGCATAAAACCATTCATTTATAACAGCGCGTTGTACTTTGAGCTTTCTATAATAGGGTAAGTCTAGGAGAGATGGCCACCTTTTTGTAAAATCATTATAAAATCGTTAATTTCAATATAATACGTTTGAAAAATATGATTTAGTCGCTTTGTTAATATACATTTCAGATTTAAAAGTTTATAATGTTTTTCCTTCAATACATTTTTTTTTAATCGCATTTAAAAAAAAAATGCAAAGTAGCCATCTCTCATAAGCTTCGAGGAGATATGGCCACGAACCTTAGGAAAGATGGCCACTGGGGCTTAATAAATAAAGTAAGGCTAAAATGTAAGGAAAAAGCATTTTTGCTGAAATTCTCAAGTTTATTAACGTTAATAGCATGTAATATAAACCAAATTGTAACAAATATTACAAAATAAGTATAAAAGGTATAAAAATATAATTAGGCTAAGAAATGGAACAAATTGTTATAAAAGTATAAGCTTAAAAGTTACAAATAAGTAATTAGGCTGATAAATAAAACAAATTGTTACAAAAATATAAGTATAAAAGATACAAAAATATAATTAGACTAACAAGTACCCAAACACCAAAACAAATGCCAGAGAAAATATTTACTTGAAATAAGAACTACTGTCATGAATGAAATAATTCAAATTAACAAATCAAATTAAGTAAAAGTTCTTAATATTATTATTAAAATTATTAATTAGTCCATATCTTGATTAGAACTATCCTAAATTTTTTTTTTTGAAACAATCAAGCCACATGGGTTGTAAATATCTTGGTAAGAGGAGTAGTTTAAGGTCTAATCGATTTTTTCCAGGAGACGGTAATTGGATGGCTTTTTCAGATTTGGAACTTTACTTTTGTAATTTAGCTTTATTTTCCTCAATATTATTGCAGATGTTAGCTCTAAGCCAGGGGTCCTCACTAGGAATACTTTGAGAGCCAAACATTTTGCATAACATTTTCCTATACTGTTTTGCGCATAAAAAAGCTTGAAAATGTCTTTTTTTTACTTAGTTAATTCTTTGAAGTTGATGGGCGAAATCTTTCACAGTCCTCTAATATGGCATCCATGTTGGCAGGTTGGGAATAAACTGAAATTCTTAAAATGTTCTCAACATTCTCACTTGTTAGCCTAGATCTGTACTTGGTTTTTACAAACTTCAGCTTACTGAATGTAGATTCACAGACATAAGTAGATGAAAAAACACAATATTTTCTGAGCACATTCAAGTAAGTTAGGAAATTTGTCCTTTTCAACAACCCTCCGAAACTCATAGTGAGCTTTATTCTACATCTTTTCTTCAAAAATACTTTTGAGTTCCGTATCGTTCTGAAGATCGATTAATTCATTTTTCAAATCCCTTCATATCCAAAAACAGAAAGATGAGCTACATTAGCTGGTTTCATTGCCCATGGATTTTCTACCAAGCGAAATGGTACAGTTTCACGACATATCAAACATATGGTAGTGCCTTCTTTCTTACCTTTTGCACGTCTCCACCGTCACACGTTAAGTTGCGTTGCGTTGCGATGTTGCCGATACTATTGCTTGCTAAACGTCAGTAAAGCCCGAGACAAAGATACAGCGGGCGGGGTTTTTAACTTCAGTAGTTTGAGTAATTAATTAAGTTTAGTAAAACAATGACAGATTTTCAAAACACTCAGTAAATAAATATAATATTTATTTAAGTTATAAAATATTTTGACTTCAATCCTAACCGTCTAAGGGCCGCAAAAATCGTCCCGAGGGCAGCATGCGGCCCGCGGGCCGCTTAGTGAGGATGCCTGCTCTAAGCCATCGATTCTGCGACGAGAACGTGCAGAAGAGGAGATAGCGATAGACGGCAATGGTGAATGTTTTTTCAGTAGTTTAGATGGAGTTACTGTCGGTGAGATTTGAGTGGAACTAATAATCTATTCAAATTTTATCATTAAACTAGGAACACTACTAGGTCCTTTAGATCATTTTCATCTACCACATTTTTAAAGTGTACTATATCATTTATAACTCAAGTCCTAACTAATGATATATTATCCTGCATTATTGAAAATTAAAAATTAACTAAAATTATTTCGGTGTAATCATTTGGTAAACAAAATAAAATTACAGCAGCGACAGGTTTTTTCTTCATTCATTCCTTGTAATCTAAGTACCAGCCAGTACAGCAACAGCCTACTCGTCTAGTAATAATAACAACAAATATTCAGTCTGGTATTCGTTTATCAGGTGTTATTAGCTACTATCTCGATCAATGGTTAGTTAGCCTAAACAAATCTCGGGCAGTGTCTGTGTCAGCACTTGGACGGACACAGACACAGGAAGTTGATACTCCTGGAACATTTGCAAGGAATGCATTTATCTAAGAAGGAAAGTTTGTGAGTCAAATGGAAATCGCTTTTATAACATTAGATGCTGATTCATTAGTAAAAGAAGAAAGTGTGTTGTTGCATAGACGCGCCCGCTCGAAGGTTAAACTTCGAAATGGGCGAGAACTGCAGAAGTCCGGGTATGGCCATCTCTCCTTTTTGTCGAGGAGAGTTGGCCACCCTAGCAGTTCCCCCCCAACGTGAACACATGGACATTATTTCAAGGTATGAATATTCCTTGAGATATGGTACAACAGATAATACCACGAAATTAGAAAATTCATACGGGATCAATGTTGAAACCCATTTAGCTTAAACCATATTATAATTTCAACAGCCCAGGTAAACTGTTTTCTCCTCTAGAACCGCAAATATCCACACAAATTTTACAAAAAACTTTTACGGGACGTTATATACACTATAAACACTGACTGAGTCACATCACTATTCAGCGTCAGATCACGGATCTAAAGCTTGTGGCCATCTCTCCTCTATGGCCATCTCTCCTCGACTTACCCTAAGTAAAGAGCATACCTTTATTTCTAATCCTTCATATAAACATCCTCTTATAACATAGTGCCTAGTATTTCGTGTTCTCTGTGACAAGTAAAGAATATACCGACGTGTTAGTACCCTTAGAGTTGTGTTATTGCACACTTTTCCCCCTTTATGCTAAATGCTATATAAACATATTTTATATACTATGAATATAACTTATATTTCGTAAACCTTAATTAAATGATTCGTTCATCAACTGGAAAAAAAGGGAAATATATCCAGCCTACGTTTAATTAAAAATGGATATCCCAAAACCAAAAACGAAACTCTTCACACCCATAAAATACTATAAACTACCAGACACAGTATCGACAACTCATAAACTACTAGTAGTCGTATGGGGCTTTGTAGCCGTGATGGTCTAGTGGTTAGGACATTGCGTTGTGGCCGCAATAGCGCCCAGGTTCGATTCCTGGTCACGACAAATTTTTATTTTGTCACCATAAAATTTGTGCGAAGGTTCAGACTGAACGAAAGCAGCCTTTGAGCGATTCTTAAGAGTTTAAAAACTTTTGGTCTTTAATTAGAATTATTAACTCTGCTCCGAAGACGTTACAAACAATCAGGGTAATTACATCTTAAAATTCCTATCCTCAAACCCAAAAACCTTAAAATAGTTAACCTCCAACATCTAGTACTTCTCCTCTGTTAACCATGAATAGGTTTTGATGTAGAATAAGTAAGGAATATACCTATAGTTTTGTTCCTGCATAAAACCATCCTTTTACAATAGGCTAAGCTATTGCATTGTACTTTGGGCTTTCTGTGATATTTAACGAATATACCTATAATTTTATTACAGCATATAACCATTATTTTATAATATAATGGTTTGTACTTTGGGCTTTCAGTAATAAGTATAGAATTTACATATAGTTTTATTCCTGTATATAACCATCCTTTTACAGGTTTTACAGCTATCCTAGCCCCCAGGTTTCCTCCACAAGAAAGTGGCATTATGAGATTATGTTGGGGCACTACAGGAAAAAGTCTTTACTGCCTGGAAGGGACATTTGTTTTTATAAAGGGACAGGAGGGAAATAAGGGAACTCTTCTATTACTCTTTTTTCTCCAATATTCAAATTTGTTTAGTAGTGATACGTCACTCGATAAACGCTGGTAAGCTTAAGTGGAACAGCGAGTTAGAGGCAAGACGGAAAGAGACTAGAAGGCTCTTTAATAGGGCAAAGAAGACCTGGCAGGCATATAAAGACAGCCAGGGTCTCTCTAAAAATCTTATTAAAGAGGTTAAACGTGCTTCTTGGGAAAAGTGGTGCTCAGAGACAAGCACACTGTGTGACACTGCTAGGCTGTTTAAGGTGTTAACAGGTGGACCGAGGGGAGAGCTTAAGTTTGTCAAGAAGACTGATGGTAGCTTTACTGACACCCCGGAGGAAACTCTGCGTCTGCTTATGAGGAACAGTTTTCCCGATATTAGACCGGTAGGGGACGGAACTCAAAACCTCCGACATACTGGGCTAAGGACGGACTGGAATATTGCTGGGCAGGTGATCTCAGCGCAAAAGGTGAGAGAGGCGATTCTGTCTTTTGTGCCATTTAAAGCGCCTGGATTAGATAATATTACTCCAGCACCACTACAAAATTGTTTAGAGGAAATAATAGGGCTACTGACAGGATTACTCAGAGGCTGTGTTGCTTTGGGTTACACGTCCGCGCAGTGGCTCAAAACGAAAGTTATCTTTATCCCCAAACCGGGGAGGAAAGGTTACACAGAGGTAAAGGACTTCAGACCTATCAGCCTTACATCTTTCTTGTTAAAGACATTGGAAAGGCTGGTGGACCACTATTTGAAGGAGGCACCTTTGAAGCAGTATCCGCTTCATCAGAACCAACACGCCTACCGACTGGTAGGTCAGTGGAGACTGCGCTGTTGTCGGTCGTGGACTTTATTGAGGGTAGATCAACAACAAGGGGATATGTATTGGGGCTTTTCTTGATGTGGAGGGGGCTTTTAGAAGCACCTCTAGACTGGCCATCAAGACAGCAGCTATGGATCACAGGATTTCTGATGGAATTATAAATTGGATTATGATTTCCTTGGAAAACCGGATAAGTACTGCATCCTGGATGGGGTGCACGATAAATGGGATGGTCTCGGAGGGCTGCCCGCAGGGTGGAGTGTTATCCCCTTTGCTGTGGAGCCTTGTCGTGGACGGCCTACTAAGGTCACTCAGTGGAATGGGTGTCAAGGTGGTAGGATATGCGGATGACATAGCTATACTTGTTAGGGGACCATTTGAAGAGGTCCTCAAAGACCTGCTTCAAGAGGCACTCAAGGTAACTGAAGCATGGTGCAGGGAGAATGCACTATTCATTCAAGGAGAGAAATCTGTGGCACTCATCTTCACTAGGCTATATAAAACTAAATCGCTGGAGATGATGGAAGTTGGTAATACCAAAATAAGCTACGTTGAGAGCGCTAAATATCTGGGAGTTATTCTGGATAGGAAGCTACTCTGGCGTGACCACTTGGAGGATAAGTGCAAAAAAAGCCATAGCTACGTTCTGGCAATGCAGAGGAGCAATAGGCACGAGATGGGTTTGGGTCCACGTCCGATGAACTGGATTTATTCCGCCATTGTGGTGCCGAGGTTGGTCTTTGCCTCAATCGTCTGGTGGGACAGGGAACAGAAAGAAACAAGTAAAAGAATGCTGGACCACGCGCAGGGGATCTTCCTTAGAGGCATAACAGCTACAAGGAGAAGCACACCATGTGCGGCCATGAGGGTTATGTTGGGTTTTCCATTCTTGAGTCTTCAAATTAGGATGAAGGCAATGAAAACTGCATACCGGATAAGTTGTACCGGGCAGTGAAGACAAGTAGCAAACTTCATAAACAACTATTTGGGGATTCACTGAAGGAGCTCTGGGTAGAACCTCAGGATAAGATACTGTCTCTTAAAAGGGAAAAAGGAAACTACAAAATCCATATTCCTGCAAGAGAGGGGCGGAGTATAGACGCAGACATGGTGAAATCTGGTTCACCGATGGGTCCAAGATGAAGGAAGGAGTGGGAGCAGGATTTAGTGGACCGAGACACCAAAACAGATTTTGTCATCGCCTGGAGGACTACAACTCTGTCTTCCAGGGGGAGGTGCTCGCGATCAAACTATGTGCTGAGCAAATAATAGGGTCTGGCAGGAGGGGCAAGACCATCTGGATTTGCTCGGACAGTCAGGCAGCTCTGAAGGCTTTAGGTAAGGCTAGTACCAGCTCTAGGCCGGTGGCTGAGATTATAGCTTCTCTAGTAAAGCTGAGTAAGTATAATTCACTCAACCTAACCTGGATTCCAGGACATTCTGGCTGGATAGGGAATGAGAGAGCTGACGCCTTAGCAAAATAAGGGTGTATAACTCAAGGACCGTTGCTGAAGGCAGTGGTCATGCCGCCTCAGGAGGGGCGCAAGAGGATCACGGCACATATAGACAGGGTTTGCAGGGAAGAATTTAATGTAACCTTGGTGTGGAACAAATCCAAAGTACTGTGGGGTTACTCAGGAGATTTGTGGGGCAAAGAGCTACTCTCCTTAAGTAGACATCAACTCGGAGCTACTGTAGAGCTGTTTACAGGCCATGGGTATCTGAGGGGGTTCCAATACAAATTTGGAAAATCTAGGTCCCCTATGTGCAGGAGATGCGACGAGGACCAAGAGGAAAGCCCAATCCACGTACTCTGTGAGTTTCCTGCTTTGGGAGCTGCAAGGAGAAAGTGGTTTGGCTAGCAGGTATGTACACCAGAGGATATCAGAAGATTCAGCATCCGGTGGGTACTTAATTTCTGCAAAGAGGTAGGTATCGACTAAGCTAGTCCTGTGGTAGGGATGGGAAGAGAGTACAAAGGCTGCAGCTAAGTGCTCTACACCGATAAGGTCCCTCCGAGTTTTAGTAATAAAATTAAAAAAAAAAAAAAATACGTCACTACCCTATACACACACAATAACGAATAATTATCAGTTTCAATTCCAAACAATTAACGAAATCATTACAAGAAACTTATTTTTGAGAAATTTTAGCAGTGTTGTACAAGGTAATTCATGGGTAGAGATCATCGTAATATCAGGCGTTATAATTATATCAGCCACTGTATTTAACAGTAGAAGAATATATTCTATGAATAACTGGTAAGTTGTGAAACGAACTAACCTAGTAGGAAATACAGTATTAATAATTTATCACAAGGGTGAAGGGTAGCTTTAAATTTTTAGGATTAGGAGTAATGTATAAAATAAAATTTCATAAAGATATTTTATATCAAGGCCCAAAAAGGGAGAACACAGTCGCTTCTAAGGCGTGATATTGACTAGCATAAGGCTATCCTAGCCTCCAACGTTCCTCCAATATCTGTAGTCCGATTTTTCCTGGCAGGGTTTCTATCTTGCCAGGTTTTTCATCCCGCTTTTAGCGCGACACTTACCGTACTGTTTCATCTATCCATCTCCTGATTCTCCAATGAAAGAACCTGTCAGCTTGGTATATGGGAAATCAATCCCGTTTCCTTCACTCGCGGTAGGGATACTAACCCCATGCGCATGTGAGACGGAGGTAGCTCGCTAGAGGGCTGGGCGGGTTTTGGGGGCCCAGACCCGGGTGAAAAAACGTCTACCCAGCGCCGTGCTTTGACAAGTCTTAGTCTACAGTATATACGAACGTGTTCAGCCTTTATCCATCTTTAAAAGTTGTATCCCTAATTTCTGATTGTGCATTATATACAATATATATATATATATATATATATATATATATATATATATATATATATATAGGTTATAAGTTATTATATAAATATATATTATAACATTAAATATGAATCTCTTAAAACAAAAGGAAAATGTTTGAAATTGAATTAAGTATTTTAATATGTTACTAAAATAATTGATAGTTTGATATACATAAATATATGTGGAATATTAGTAAAAGACTTTTGATGTACAAGTCCAACATTATTTTTAAAATAGTGGCACTTTTCGAGAGGTAGTTTTTCATCTTCGTCAGGGCAATAATACTGTGTGAATATTACGCGTGTATTGTTGGACTGATGAAGTTAGCAAACTAGATGTCCAATCATCGCCATTATTTAAAAAAAAATGTTACTGATTTAATGTCAATTGGTTAATGTTATTAATTTTATACATTAATATATTTTTTTAAAATGTAGGCGTTCAGTCTTAATATTTACAACAATCAATTTTAATTTATAGTATCACTGTTTAATGCATGCTTTGGTTTGACAAGTAGTTATAATTTCCTTCTTCTCTAATACATTAATATTTAGGTCTCAGTATTTTATTAAATCTAGAATTGTCTTAAAAATAATCACTACATCATATTACTATCGTTTTGTTATTACACTTAATGTTTAAATCGATGTTTAATATTAACAAAACTAAAAAGGTACTTATGATCATTGGTACAGTCAAACCGAAAAATATTGCTATGTTACATTTACTCAAGTAACGATAAATTTAAACCGTAATATTTTCAAAAATTATTTAAAGGCAGTAGTAAAAACTATTTTGCAAAGACAAAGATTACTTTCGTTTTACTAATTATGTGTTAATTACTTTTAAAAGAAATCTGATATAATTTTTATGATATTATTTATCGTTTTGTAATTACGCTTTCATTCATCACGACGTTTAGTTATTTACAGAAATATTATTAAACATTTATCAATTTCAGCTACTAGTTGTGCGATGAACGCCTACGAAACGGCCATCAGATAACCCGCAACATTTCTTTCAACTGAAGTCCGTGCACTTTGGTTAGCTGAAATCCGTACACTTTTGTTCAGTTAATCGTCGCGTATTTTGGTTAGTTGAAAGTTGTGTATCTTTTGGTTGGTTGAATTTTGGTCATTTGAAGGCTACCTAATAAGCCCATTTTCACTACGAGTGGCCACTACGATATACGTGTCAATGTTGAGCACACATCTGAGGCCATCCAGGTAATTCATGCATACGCAAACTACAGTTATTTCAAAACAAGGTTTTGCGAATAACCACTAAGGCACCTAGATGCACAAGATTACCACTGATTTATAAGTACTTTTTATCAAACAACACCTCCGACATTTAGTAACAAGGCTCTACAAACAGGCTCACACACATACAACATCCACGCTCTTTTTCTCATTAGGTATGTTTGACCCCATCCACGTCAAAGTGTAGAATCAAACTAATAATTATACAAATATTATTACGATTTCTGGTTGACAAATACAATTAGTTTATTGTGTTTTCTGCATTCTATTTAGCAGTGATATTCATTGAGGATATTTGTCAATTTGTTATATTTAAGCGAGTAGGCCAAATATAAAAATTCCAAACCGTGTGTAATCAATTAATAGAAATACGGTGTTAGAAAAATGAAACATAAAAGCGCAAGTAGTTAGTGCTTATAGGGAAAACACTGCTCACAATTTGTTTGACTCATTCGCTGTTGATGATAAACTGCAGGGTTACTAATGGTGCGAGGCAGAGAGGGTCGCAGTTGTGTTACATTCTAACAAATTTAAGAATTATTCTTAGTATAATCTTGTATTTTTCCAAACAAGTTTGATTTTCCATGGGCCATTAGAATTGCGTTGCTTCTTTGTTTGGATAGCATCATTTTCCCCACTTATGGCTTATGTGTATAGTTTGCCTTATATTTTTATTAGCGGATATTGAAACAATCATTTCAATGTCGAAGCCGACGAACCCTACGGGTAGCGGATCGGTTTCTTCATAGAAATTATTGTTTCGAAACGCAGCAGGAATTAAATTCAAAATTATTTACTCAGTTATGTAATAATTACTTATCACTCAAAAAAAGCTTTACTACATATCACATAGAACAATAAAATAGCATACAAAATTTAGATTTATTAATGCTTATAGAAGCCAAACATATACACATATCACTAATAAAAATATAAGACAAAGCATACACAAAAGCTATAGTTAATAACATTAATCAATTGACATTAAATCAGTAACATTTAAAAAAAAAAAATAATGGGGACGATTGGACATCTAGTTTGCTAACTTCATCAGTTCAACAATACACGCGTAATATTCACACAGTATTATTGGCCTAATGAAGATGGCAAACTACCTCTCGAAAAGTGCCACTATTTTAAAAATTAATGTTGGACTTGTACATCAAAAGTCTTTTACTAATATTCCACATATATTTATGTATATCGAACTATCAATTATTTTAGTGACAAATTAAAATAGTTAACTCAATTTCAAACATTTTCCTTTTGTTTTAAGAGAGTCATATTTAATGTTATAATATATATTTATATAATAACTTATAACCTATATATATTGTATATAATGCACAATCAGAAATTAGGGATACCACTTTTAAAGATGGATAAAGGCTGAACACGTTCGGTAGACGTTTTTTCACCCGGGTCTGGGCCCCCAAAACCCGCCCAGCCCTCTAGCGAACTACCTCCGTCTCACATGCGCATGGGGTTAGTATCCCTACCGTGAGTGAAGGAAACGGGATTGATTTCCCATAAACCAGGCTGACAAGTTCTTTCCATGGAGGATCAGAAGATAGAGAAATGAAACAGTACGGTAAGTGTCGCGCTAAGAGCGGGATGAAAAACCTGGTAAGATAAAAAAACTGCCAGGAAAAATCCGTCGACACATCATGGAGGAACGTTGGAGGTTAGGATAGCCTTATGCTAGTCAATATCACGTCTTAGAAGCGACCGTGTTCTCCCTTTTTGGGCCTTGATTTAAAATATCTTTATGAAATTTTATACATTACTCCTAATCCTAAAAATTTAAAGCTACCCTTCACCCTTGTGATAAATTATTAATACTGTATTTCCTACTAGGTTAGTTCGTTTCACAACTTACCAGTTATTCATAGAATATATTCTTCTACTGTTAAATACAGTGGCTGATATAATTATAACGCCTGATATTACGATGATCTCTACCCATGAATTACCTTGTACAACACAGCTAAAATATCTCAAAAATAAATTTCTTGTAATGATTTCGTTAATTGTTGGGAATTGAAACTGATAATTATTCGTTATTGTGTGTGTATACGGTAGTGATGTAACACTACTAAACAAATTTGAATTTACTTTGAAAGTTGGAGAAAAAAGAGTAATAGAACAGGTCCCTTATTTCCCTCCTGTCCCTTTATAAAAACGAATGTCTCTTCCAGGCAGTAGAGAATTTATCCTGTATTGCCCCAACATAATCTCATAATGCTACTTTCTTGTGGAGGAAACCTGGGGGCTGGGATAGCCTTATGCTAAGGGATAAGGAGTAATAGATGTTGAACAATACGGGTCCAATAATTAAGCCCCACTGGACTCCGGTCCGTATAGTCCGTAGTGTAGATTGAGTTTAGTCTACATCAACCTTAAACTTGCGGTTGGATAGGTATGAGCTAACTAGGTGTATAAGACCGTCTGGAAAACCATAGTGTCGTAGTTTCACTAAGAGCCCGCTGTGAGAGACGCGGTCAAAGACCATTTTAATGTCCAGGAATGCTACCCTAGTCGAACAATAGTTGTTGAACCACTTGGTTGCATGCTCCACCATTCTCATCAGCTGATGCGTGGCCGAGTATTCTGTCCTTCCAAGCGTCCAGGGAGTATTGTGTCTGGAGTATAGCATTGTAGATGTTTGAGAGATAAGTGATCGCTTTCTCCGTGAGATGTTTCAGCCTTGTGTTGGTTATGGTGTTTGGTCCAGGAGGTTTCCTGGAGTTTGTTGTGAAATCACCCAATCTATCCACTACTTTAATCGTCCTTGTATTTTCGAGGCACAATACATGGTGGGGCAGTTTTGGTCCCCCCAAGATATCTCCGGATGTTTATAAAGTCATTCGATTATAAAGAGAGCTTCACTAAATCCTTCACCTTGGTTGCCATGTAAATAATATTAAGGATTGTATTTGGATTTGAACTCCTTACTTATGTCTATAAAGCGATGTTGATCTGGGTAGGGATCTATAATGGCAGGGAGTTTGTCCACTGCCTGGTAGTGTTTGTGTTTTTATTTGTAGCTAAGTAGGTCTTTGGCGAGTCGTCTACCGATTTGTGGACATCTGTGACCTTCTACGCTGGCTACTGCGCAGACAACCTTCACAGGGTCGACGATCTTGCGTTTCGCCTCGGTTTCGGTTCCGGAGTCGGGCTGACGACTCTGTTTCTTCCTCTTCTGTGCCTTACAACGGACCGATATCCGGCATCTTCCTAGGCTAATTAGGCAGTAGACCCCTCCGTCATAGTGTCATCAGTTCCTAGCTCTGATGGGCAGTATGCGCTGACAGGAGTAACTGGTCGAGATGGGTCCTTAGAGGTCTTCTGTAGTCGCGGAAGACCCCTCAGAGTCCTATACTCCTTCAAAGAGGTGGCCGTGCCCTGAGAAGGAGCTTGTCCCCATTTACTCGGCCCCGCCGCTTAGGGTTTCATGTTGTCCCTCTTTAGTCGCCAAGCCTATGAGAGGAAAGATAGCAAGTCGGTCAATAGGCCCAGCTTGTATAGAAAGGGGAGTTATTGCAGGGACAGAGGTTATCTATTATTAACCTAAGTAATAGAAATAAATCAAAGTAGAACAATTGAATTAGACTGAACTTAGACTGCTACAAGCCAGGCATTATCTGGGGCTCTATTACTAAATTTAAAACCTAAAGAGTTTGTCACTTGATTTAAGTCTTTACACTAACCTAGCACTAGTCTATAAACACTGAAGCTATGGAGAATTTGTTGTAAGTTGCTTTAATTCCTACCTCGTTTGTATATAATGTAGACCTAGACCAGACGAATTCACTACGCGGCCCGCGGTTCGCATTCGGCCCTAAGAACACTTTTTTTGCGGCCCTCAGAGTGTTAACATTTTGAGAAATTCTGTTTCTTCGCAACCTGTTAACATATATGCAATTTTAGAGTTTTAAAGATATACCGCCCATCGGTATCAAAGAATTAACAAATTCAGATAGGCTATTCCTGCATTTAAGTGAAATACATATTCCTACATTTTTAAATGCAAAACCTTTGAATTATTTTAGTGATGTAATACATGTATGTTATGATAATATTGTTTGTAAGGTATTCAATGCAACTTGTAGGCCCTAAGGAAACCTTTATGCAAACTACTCTGCCCTCTAAGTAGGCTATGTGTAGATGTTTGTGGCGGGGCACAAAAATACATCGGCGGGCCACAGGCATCCCGCGGGCCTCATGTTGCCGACCCCTGGTTTAGGGTTATTAGTTTATAGCTACTATTGCTTGTGATCAGTTATTTTGTAGGACCTTGGGTATAATTTGGTAACAAGATAGGAATAATAATAATGCATATACTGTATAGGACACCAATAAAAGTTTGGGCTAAATTTATTTAAAGGTAATTTATTACATACCATTACATTATAGCTCATATTCTCCTAGATTTCGTTGTGTAAACTTGTTTCTGCATTTCTCTTTGCATGGATAGGACTAATTCGAACGGCCTAAACTTTCCTTTTTGAAGCACGAAGAAGATGGTTTACACAGTTTGCACATTTGCAAGAATCAAGGTGTGTAGTAGAGGTTTTCTTAAAAGATTACGACAATCATTTTGAAAAACCTGTTCGAAAAATACTTTACATATATGGAAGATGAAAATGAATGCCAGAAACCCTGATTCCACCGTGAAAATGAACATACTGTTCTAAGCCATCTTTTTCGTGCTCCAAAAAGAAAAGTTCATGCTGTTCGTATTATCCTTGCGAAGAGAAATGCAGAAACAAGTTAACACTACGGGATCTAGAGGAAAATAAACTATAATGGTACGTAATAAATTCACTATTAAATAAATTTAGCCTAAACTTTCATTGGTTTCTTATACATTATATGGATTTGTATTATTCGTATATGGCTACCAAATTATATTCAAGGGCCTACAAAACAAATGATCACAAGCAATAGTAGCTATAAACTAATTACCCTAAATCCTTTTCTTAGCCTAATAAATATTAAAAAACTTTAAAACCATACTTTAATTAAAGATATAATGGTTTTAATCAATACTGACATCGAAAATGAATGCTGTTTTTGGACGGCGACACTATTCAGTATTTTAATTATACTTTAAAATCTTATATAAAATTGTGTTTCTCCCGATTTTATTTTAATCTTTGTAAATGCGTTTCAGAAATAAATAACATTTTTGGTAGAAAGTGAATAATCCATTTTCCTTATTAAAAAGGTGGGCGAAAAGTCAACTTCTGATTGATCGATTCTTCCTACGAGTATTAACATACATAGCTTATTCCTACAAATGACAAATTACATGTACTTACCAAATTTGATCGGACACGATTTTGGACACGGAAATTATCGTGATAGTAGTAGGCCTATATATTTGTGTGTATGAATTTGAATACTTTTTTTTAAATTCCAGTGACCTTAAAACAAACTTTTATCTTAGTTTCAGCCATACGTTTACCGCAATAAGTTAGTTTTCCAATGGAAATTCACTGAAAAACCAAAGTAAAAGTTTAAGTTTTAAGAAAAATAATTTTGTACTCAGTAGATATTATAGTTAGCCATTTTTAGGTAATAGCCATTATTGAAGCCCTTATTTTCGTGAGTTTAAAAACATTGTTTTGGCTGTTCTATCTTTTATAGTTTAAAATTATTGCACTACGAATGTACATATTGTATTTAAACTTCAGTTAAACTCCATTGTAATTTATATCTCGGGGAACAAAACCTATAATCATTGGGCGTTAAACTTTTTGAGCCGCGTTCATGCCGTAGTCTTTTCAGTATAAGAAGCACAAAACATTACTCACATTATTTTGTTTATCTTTAGGTCTTGGACATTTTTATTGTTGTGTTATACTTTTTACGTACCATGGTAGGCCTACTGTACTTATTCGATTTGTGCTATTTATTTTTCTTTTATTCTACTTCAAAATCGTTTTAGGTTAACCGGAGATACAAGTATAACTATTGGCGCTCTATATCTATGGGATCTATTTTAAGATTTGAGAATATTACCATATCAATGGCCTACCCATGTCACAATTGAATATTTGTAAATAGTTTTTACTAATAACTTTGTTTCTATTTTAAATAGTTTTATTTTTGTAATGATATTTTTATTTGTTATTTATATTGTGCGTATTTTGTCCATTTGTTATTTGACAAAACTAAAGTCGTTTAAAAAGACATAGTCCGAAACGTTTAAAAATGAGGAAAGTTCCAATGCCTATCTCGACGTAGGTAAATGTCCTAATTTATTATGCGGTCTTTTCCCCAATTTTATGTGAAGACAATGATAGTCTATATAGGCCTACAATAATATAGTTGAGTGTGTTATGAATTATCATAATTTTTATAAATAGGCCTACCTGTTGCTCTAGGAGCGAATCAAGTATTAGCTGTAGGATTACAGGATTTTCAGTTTTGGGACTAAATTTGTCAACATTGTAATAGATTTGACAACACTGTTTGTTAGATCTAACATTTGTATGAATGACTTTCTTTATTACTCCTGATGATGTTGGTACTGTTTACCAACGAAAAGCTTTGAATTGTATAAGTCAATAAATTATTCTTGTATTTCTCTTATTTTTCCATTATTACACAAGAATACAAATACATTTTACTACACACACCACACACACACACACACACACACACACACACACACACACACACACACACACACACACACACACACACCTCTCTCTCTCTCTCTCTCTCTCTCTCTCTCTCTCTCTCTCTCTCTCTCTCTCTCTATATATATATATATATATATATATATATATATATATATAAATATATATATTATAACATAACGTTTGAGGCTAAAGAATAAATTCAGCTTATTCCAAGTGTCAGTAAGGTTAATCAGGGTTAAAAATTGTTAGTAAAATTAAGGGAAATGTAAATTTTTTAATTTGTATAATTTGAAAGGTAAAAGTGCGACGTAAGTAAATTAATAAAGATTTAGGAAAATTAAAAGAGTTATGTGAAAGTGCATTGAAGCTGTATCAACGGTCAAGATCCAAGGAATCGACAAACAATAAGTAGTATTTTTTTTTTCAGTAAATTTAGCCAACAGAACCTGAAAAAAACCCAGTAAATTCAGAACAATTTTAAATTCTTTTGTATAAAATAATAATCTAGTTTTTTTGTACCATGTTCTAGTTTATGAAAAAGATCCATAATAACGACCCCAGAAAAAAAAATTAACACTGTCATTTTAAAATTTATTGTAATAACCTAAAGCCTCAAGAGTCCACCTTTGTTTTTTTTTGGTAATTGTAATATCAGTTAAGGAGTAAATCTTGTCACTAAGTAGTATTAAGTTAAATGGGTATAATGTGTGTTAATTAAGTGTCAGGAATAAATGCAAGTTATGTTAAAATTGATATTGGTGTTAATTAATTAGAATCCTGAAAGTGAGACAAAAGAGTGTTACGGTAATTAAATATATAACCTAAAAGAAAAGTAATATTTTAAAATAACTTAGGCTATAATATATATATAAGTTATATTGAAAACAATTCATTCATTTATACTGCTTTCATAAGAAACGTGGTATAATACTTCAAGATTTACTTTGCAAGGTAAATTTTAACAGATAATATGAAAGTCTGTAAGGGAGATGGATGAGCTTGCATTTTTTCACTAGTATACCAGGTCGTAGTTATTGCGGGTATTTGAGGTCGTATTTCAGTAAAGGAACAACACAAGTCATTAGCAACTTCAAGTTTGTTCCTTTATTTTGTTTTTATTGCAACAAGTGCTGAAAATGCTACTATTCCTTTCAAGCTGTCACGTTGGATTAGTTTTAAATTTTAATAAATTGTGTATTTAAGTTTTAGCTAAATGAGAATTTATCTTATTTTTTTTCAACTGGTTCCGCTCCTCTTTCCTTGCTTGCCTACATGCCCCCCCCCCAGTTTGGGTACCCATGGTCTAAGTATTTATTATAAAATATGTTTAAAGAAACATGTTATCATACATGAGTTAAACCAAGTTGATTTTGAAAGGATTCGATGAGCAAATCCAACAACCGTTTTTAAAATTTACTCGTATCCATCCCCCATCAATTTATTCACCTAAAATATTTTAAAATAATCCTTCAGACAAATTTTAAGGATGAAAGGCATTTTAAACACTCGTATTCATTGAATACATCGTGCGTGAAATATCGAGGTTATTGTAATTTGTGATTTAAAAATTCCTGTTGACAATAATTGCAAAGAAGTAAATAAAACCAATTTTAAGAGTTTATGTAACTTGTTTAATATGATAAATCACCATTGAATACATAATAAGCCTAATTCTTGTTTCTTATAAAGTAACACTACGTTTAACATACGACTAGGAAACTAATCCTAACTATTGTAATGTAATAATATTTCAAGTAATAATCCTAACAATTTTAGTATAATAACCCTAAATTGTGTACTGTAATAATCTTGGGTATTGTAATGTAGTAATCCTAAATATTACTAAATAATACTAATAATTATTGTGATGTAATAATCATAACTAAAGTAGTGTAATAATCTTAACTATTGTAGTATAATAATCGTAACTATTTTAGTATAATAATCCTAAATAATGCTAATTTTTAATTCTATCGTAGTCTAAATATTCTAACTATAGTAGTGTAATAATCCTAACTGTTGTAGTGTAATAATTCAAATGTTGCTAAACTTTAATCCTATTTATTGACGTATAGACTAATAATTCTAACTATTGTGTAATAATCCTAATTATTGCTGAATAGTATATTATTCCTAATCGTCCTGTAGGTCTTTTCATCCTGTTCTTAGTGCGACACTTACTGTACTGTTTCATTTCATTATCTCCTGATTCTCCATGGAAAGAGTTTATGAGCTTGGTACATGGGCAATCAATTCCGTTTCCTTCATTCGCACTAGAGATACTAACCCGATGAGCATGTGAGACGAAGGTAGCTCTCTAGAGGTTGGCTGCCACGAAGGCTGGACGGGTTTTGGAGGCCCAGACCCGGGTGAAAACAAAATCGATTTTCCATGGAAAGAGCTTATGAGCTTAGTACATCAGCAAACAGTTCCGTTTCCCTCACTGGCGGTAGGTAACTTATACAGTTTTATAAGATAATAATTCAATATCAGAAAGCCGATCTACGATCGAGTCAGACTCCAATTTATGAAGAAATTTTATAAAAAATATTTAGAAAATATTTATTTTAGTAAATAAATTGAAGTAAGTAAGACTTTGTATCATTTATAATAAATTAATAACGTTTAAAAGTCAATACGAATTTTAAAATCTATCATAGGCTATCCTTAACCACTTAACGATTATTCTCACATTTCCTTCCCAAAAAAAGTCATATTTTTTATTGTAAATTTCTAATCCTCTCTATATTTCATTAGAAAACTGCCTTAATTGAAAAACTGTTTTTTAGTATAATAAGGGTTGAAAAATCTGTCATAAATACCACTAAAATATTAACCCGAGTTAATTCGGAATTTTACAACCGTATTTTAATAAATGATATATAACATGCAATAGTTATTTATCTACCATCTTATATAATAAAATGTTATATATGCATATAGGTTAGAACTTTGATGTGATTGTACAGCGAAAAAAATGTAAGATACGTTCTCAAACATTGCTGCTTTTGGATGTAGTTTGACAGTTACACGGTAAATGTTTCACTTTTACACTCGTAAAAAAAATTAATTCATTTACACAAAAAAATATGCACTAAATATATACACTTTATCAATACATATCTACATAAATGTACATAGAATGTGTAAAAATGGTTTTATATATTTTCGAGAGTAGATGGTAAATTTTGAAACATAGATTAACACAAAGTGCTACATAACGATCAGGGCAGAAATATCTGAATTCCCTCCTTTTTTTTGCCGTTTGCGTCATATGGTCGAGCATAATTTACACATTGTTTCGTTGGATTTGTTTTTTTGGTAGTTTGTGGTAGTATCTTTGAAAAGTGACGCCGTGTTAGCCTTATGGGTGTTGTTTTAGTCTTATGGGTGTTGTGTTAGCCTTGTGGGTGTTGTGTTAGCCTTATGGGTGTTGTGTTAGTCTTATGGGTGTTGGGGACTTATAGGTTTGAAGAAGACAAAACAAATTTGGAAAAGTGACGCCGTGTTAGCCTTATGGGTGTTGTGTTAGTCTTATGGGTGTTGTGTTAGTCTTATGGGTGTTGTGTTAGCCTTATGGGTGTTGTGTTAGCCTTATGGGTGTTGGGGTTGAGCTAGGACTTATAGGTTTGAAGAAGACGAAACAAATTTGGAAAATTGACGCCGTGTTAGCCTTATGGGTGTTGTGTTAGTCTTATGGGTGTTGTGTTAGCCTTATGGGTGTTGTGATAGCCTTATGGGTGTTGGGGTTGAGCTAGGACTTATAGGTTAGAAGAAGACGAAACAAATTTGGAAAAGTGACGCCGTGTTAGCCTTGTTGGTGTTGTGTTAGTCTTATAGGTGTTGTGTTAGCTATATGGGTATTGAGGTTGAGCTAGGACTTATAGGTTTGAAGATATCTAGTAAAAAACAACGCGCATAAAAATTAACTAAGCTTTGTGAACTAAAGGAAGAATTAACGACAACTGTCGATAAGAGTGAGTGAATGAACTGACTGTTAGTGTCAATGACAAAATGCTTGGACACCCAAAAATGTAGTTGGCATAATATTGTAAACAAATGTCAGTTAATCCCGGCTCTAAATAGTCTGTGACATGACATGGAACCTTAACTATTCCTGCGTTTACATTATAGATAAAAGTTTTGTGAATTACTAATATTAGATTTTAAAAATTGAAAAGACTTTAATACGTAATTATTTTATTATAAATGTTAAAAAATGTTATTTTCATTTATTCGCTAAAAAATATTTCCTGATTTTTAAATATCTTAATTTTAATTAATAATAATAATAAATAATAAATAATTTAGTAATTATTTTTAATTAATGTTATTAAATATAATGTTTTAAATTTCAGACTCAAATGGAGTATGACCCGATCGTAGACCAATTTCTATATAGACCTATAGACCACAAAATATAGGCTATGAAAATTTTTGTGAAACCAACTTGGCCTACTCAATCTAATCTTTATATGATTGGTTTTGTTGAAATAATCTGCCATACGTTTACAGCAATTAAAATATTACATTTTGTGTGAACATTTCATTTATTAAGTATTGATTTACAATTAAATGCTTGAACAATTGCACATTGTCCTCTTTATACTTTATTGATAGTCTATAATGTTTGTACCTCTTTTATGTAACTCGGCACACGAGTAATTATTTTCGATTTCCGCAGGAAAAAAACACCAATGCTCACAGCATTGAATAATGCACTAATCTAGTGGGAAACGCGTCTGCTGAAAAATATCAGTAGGTATTCGTAGTGGTTTTTAAAGTGAAAACGTCTACAGTGAGGCCTACAAAAACTTATTGGATGGACACAAACATACAATTTCACGACAGTAGCGCCTACAATTCCCATCAAGTTACCCTTGATTTAATATATCAGCTGATTTTATGTTATAGCCTATGTTATGTTGTAAAGAACTGTTTTAAAACTAAGTTATATTACATTATATATTAAACATTTTAAAGTAATAAGGTTATTATTAAATAGTTTTGATCAATTCATATATAAATAGCAATTTATTTAATTTTTGATAAATCTCAATACAAATAATCTAATATAACGATAATAATAAGTTGGACTATGCATTTTTAATATAGTTGTTAAAATGAAAGCATCCTTAGCTGCTTATAATACGTTTTAAGAACTGATTTCAACTGAATATAATTTTTTTAATGTGTATTCAGTTGATATATAAAAAAATGTTTTTTTTTAATAGTAATAAAGTATTCATAGATTCATATTTTTGTTGATAATTTTGTAAAATTAGCCTATTATCTCCAATTTGTTACTTGTAGGCCTATTTTTAAATTTGGGGTTATATGTAAACAATCTGAAGGCCTATTACTGTTTATTATAAAATTAATGTTTATAAGCTTATATTTTCATTTCATTTGTTTGAAAAAAGTTTTAGCTCAATTGTAGTCTATTATTTGTAGTTCAAATTTTGGTGTTTTACGTAAAACGTCTGTATTATTGTTTGTTATATCACGCAATTCTGTCGTCTCACAGTGTTTTGTAGTTTAAGGTTATTTGATAAAGGCAATCTGCATAGGGCAATTCTTTCATTTTTTTGTTTATAACTGCTTAAAAATTGTTACTTTTTATGTATGACAGTGGGTCTCATTCTAGGTGGTATAGAAGGTTTTATGAGAGGGAGAAGAGGATAAGGCACTGAAACTGCCTACAGACAGAGTAGTACGTTCTTACGTAGGCGTACCAGCGGTTAGACTCATTGTAATATTCTTCTCCACAATGAAAAGAAGGAAAGAAATATACAATAAATTAAGACTCTTGCCTTTGCTCCAAAGACGTCATCTTTGAGCACAGAGACCATAACTCAATAACAACGCTCTATCAAGACTAAACATTCTAGAAAAACGATGTCGTAGTTCAGTAAGTACATGTCACGTCAGTTTACCAGCTGATACGCCTAATTTGGGACGTAACCCTATCCTCTGTAGGCAGTGGTGGTCCGAGGTGAAGGGATAGGGGGATATATCCAGCCCCCCGAAATATTAAACCAACATAATTAATTCTAAACAATAAGTTATGATACCAAAATTCTACTTTTTAGTGAACTGAAAATGTGAAGAAAAAACTTTATTGAACGGTGTAAAGTTGAAACAGTTCTCATGCCAGAGGATCATAGTTCTGCTCTTAATGCTTTGTTGCCCACGCATATACGACATAATAATAATTAGCAGTGTACGTCCATTAAACACAGTTCCTGCGGAAAGATCTTTCTCTTGTTTGCGATATTAAAAAAAAAAAATATATTTAAGAAATACTATGGGTGCAGAGAGGCTCACCATCCCAGCCCTCCTTTTTTCATTCACATATACATTGACGTCAGGGCTAAAAGTGTAAATAAATAAAATGGCTAAATTCGTGCCGTTTACGTTTAGTATGGAATTGTTATAGTTTTGTACAGACAGAGTTAACTAGTCACACATGTACTACTCTATACACAAAATGTGGGCCTATAGCCATTTACTGTTTGTTTACGTAAAAATGTAATAATAGTAAAATAATGAAATTTCTATATATATATAGTAGGGGGATCTCTCTCTCTCTCTTTACATACATACATACATACACACACACACACACACACACACACACACACACACACACACACACACACACACACACACACACACACACACACACACACACACACACACATATATATATATATATATATAAAGAACAAAAGTCTAAATACAAATACAAGAATTATAATTGAATTTACAATTCAAAGCTTTTCGTTGGCTAACAGTACCAACATCATCAGGAATATTAAACAATATGTACTGTTTGTTAAACATATGTAGAATTGTTTAATATTCCTGATGATGTTGGTACTGTTAGCCAACGAAAAGCTTTGAATCGTAAATTCAATTATAATTCTTGTATTTGTATTTAGACTTTTGTTCTTTATTAATACACAAGTAAACATACTGCGATATATATATATATATATATATATATATATATATATATATATATTAAACCAACATAGGTTATTCAAATACAAGAATATTTGTTAATTTATTTTCAAAGATTTTCGTTGGTAATTATTACCAACATCATCATAAATAATTATTGTAATATTCATTCCTGATGATGTTGGTACTGTTTACCAACGAAAAGCTTTGAATATAAATTAATAAATATTCTTGTATTTGAATAACCTATGTTGTTTTAAATTATTAAACAAGAAAACATACAGGGTGCGGCAGCATAACTTTCTTTTTTTAAATGCTCGCCATTCAGTTAGTTGATGTCATAGCGAAGCGAAATTAGTTTCGTTCAATTTGGAGTACAGCAAAGTTTTGTATTATATATATATAGGCCTATATAGGCATATAGATGACACATCTTGAATGAAATCAAACAAATTTTTAGTTACTGTTAATCATCTAACATACATTAACTATTGATCGTAAAATAGTTATTTACTAAACTAAAAAAGCAGGGATGTAAATTAATCATTTATATATAAATGTCAATTATTAGCTTTGCCCTGGTACCCTGGACAAAGTGAATAATGTAACCGAGCAAAGTGAATTTTGTACTAATTAACCTGAAACAGGAAAAATGTGATAAAATGAACACAAGTACAAAATATCTCCATAACATTTAATTTTATAAAATTACTCCTAATTATAGTGTACACAATACCTAAAAAAACCAAAAAAATATAACCTTACACTCTTTAAATGTTTATTTAACATTAAGTATAATCAAAAGAAATTATAGTTTTCGTCAACTTTAACTGTCGTGACACAGGTCAAAGAAATATGATTCCAATCCACAATAGTCTGAACAACCTTCATGAGTCCATTCAAGACAATGCCCCCGCTATATCCAATCATTCAGAGCGGGTCGTCGTATTTTCCCTGCAAATTAAACAACGGCAATCTTTTTTCTCTTTTAAAATTTTGTACTAATTAACCTGAAACAGGAAAAATGTGATAAAATGAACACAAGTACAAAATATCTCCATAACATTTAATTTTATAAAATTACTCCTAATTTTAGTGTACACAATACCTAAAAAAACCAAAAAAATATAACCTTACACTCTTTAAATGTTTATTTAACATTAAGTATAATCAAAAGAAATTATAGTTTTCGTCAACTTTAACTGTCGTGACACAGGTCAAAGAAATATGATTCCAATCCACAATAGTCTGAACAACCTTCATGAGTCCATTCAAGACAATGCCCCCACTATATCCAATCATTCAGAGCGGGTCGTCGTATTTTCCCTGCAAATTAAACAACGGCAATCTTTTTTCTCTTTTAAAATTGTGAGTTTCTTCTTATTATTGACAACTGGTATTGTTTTTTAAGTCTTCTTTAAATCCCGTTTCTTGCAATGAGTAGCAAGGTGAAAATTTTAAGATGTTGACGAGCCGGAAATGGAATTGGAACCATCTTGAATAGTTTATATGACTAATTTTAAACTTTCTTCAAACCATCTAGCTTGTCTTGTCTTCCTTTCATATTTGTATACCATTTGAAAAAACCAAATTTGGTTTAGGTTTCCTTTTTAAATAATTTATTTGATAGTTTTGTTGTATGATCAATGAAGTATACATGTATAAAATATACCCGGGCTAAGTAACTGCCACCCACTTTGCCCTATACACTTTGACCGGCCTGCACTATTTTTAAAAGAAGTACTGAAATAAACCATAATCGTCAAACTGGTTACTTTGCAAGAAACGTTATGGAAAGAGAAAGAAATAAGCAGACAAGTAAGGTTTAAACATAAACGTTTTTTTCATAATTACGTCTTATGCAAAGAAGATACCTTGAATTATTTTCAGAAGCAATGAATACTAACAACATACAGCCCACATGTTCCAAACGACACTAGGTGCTTGGTCTTGTGGTGATGCTTTGTCTCCTTCATTTAGCTCACATATTAAGCGCTTAGAGCATTAGTGACACTGGATAGGAAATT
Organism: Prosapia bicincta; assembly: GCA_036971475.1. Classification (NCBI taxonomy): domain Eukaryota; kingdom Metazoa; phylum Arthropoda; class Insecta; order Hemiptera; family Cercopidae; genus Prosapia; species Prosapia bicincta. The sequence goes on from JBAIZL010000002.1 coordinate 349,144,989, forward strand.
ATCGCATACAGAAATTAGAATCGAAATTTGGTTATATATTTAATTACCATAACACTCTTTTGTCTCACCTTTAGGTTTCTAATTAATTAACACCAATATCAAATATAACATCACTTGCATTTATTCTTGACATTTAATTACTACACATTATATCCATTTACCTTAATACTATTTAGTGACAGGATTGATTCCTTAACTAATATTACAACTACAAAAAAGGTGGACTCTTGAGGTTTTAGGTTTATTACAATAAAGTTTAATAATTACAGTGTTAATTGCTCTTTTTCTCAGGTCGTTATTATGGATATTTTTATAAATTAGAACGTGGTGAAAAAACTAGATAATTATTTTATACTAATGAATTTAAAATTGTTCTGAATTTACTGTTTATAAAGCTCTGTTGGCTAATTTTAATGTAAAAAGAAAGTACTTATTGTTTGTTGAGTTCCTGGGATCTTGATCGTTGATATCTGCTTCGCTGCACTTTTCACCTAACTCACTTATTTTCCTAATTTATTATTAAATTATGTACGTCGCATTTTTAAATTATACACATACAAAAATGACAATTCCCTTAATTCTATTAAACAAAATTTACCCCTTATTAACATTGCTGACCCTTGGTAACCCCCAAATACGTCTGCCCTCTTCTGAAGTTCCTCCAAGACTTCCAGATCACTTCCTTTTTCAACCTCGCATCATTTCTCCCACCTTACTAATTTTAGTTAATTTGGTTATCCCCACACACATTAACCAAGAGCCTTCTCTAACGGCACAGTGTTATTATAACCCAGGTATTTTGGTCCTTGGAAAATCCTATCCTAAATTACTTGGACCCTTCTTTTGTTAAAAGTTCCCACAGTCCTTAATGACTACACTCGAAATAGAACAATGGTTAAGTACTTTGTCCGTATTTTTAGTAACTGTTCTTGTCACTTTTGCTTAATATTTCTTCCGACTACTTTTTTTTTTATATAAACTGAATTTATTCTTTAGCCTCATACGTTATCTTATAATATATATATATATATATATATATATATATATATATATATATGTATGTGTGTGTGTGTGTGTGTGTGTGTGTGTGTGTGTATTCTATATATAGTATAGATATTTTTCTAGGATCTCCCCTGTCTTTAGGCAGTTCACTGCCTTATTCACTCTCCCCTGAAAACCTTCTATACGCCCATCAGTTTGAAAACGCCTTGTTATAAGATAATAACAATAATTAGTTATAATAATTATGTAATATAAGCCATAACGTAGTCTACTTGCTTGTACACATTTTGTAAAACTATCACTTATATGGGTAGGCTACATCAATTATCACCACGAGTAGGTGATGAGTAAGTAGATAATTTTAAAACTGTAAGCCTATCTGGTGATATTCAAATAAGTTGTACGGCAGATGCTACAACATCGGCGGTAGGTTTTTGCTATTGCTCAAATAATCCTTTTATGTCTGTAAAGTTTAAGTTTTCTCCGAATGGGCTTGAAATGATAAACAATGTGTATAATGATGAACCATTTTAAAGTTTCGGAAGTGACGAAACTCAATTTTTGTTTGGGATTGGCTGTTTGCTAGGGAAATCGAACGGTGAACATCCGGCCGATATATATATATATTATATATATATATATATATATCACTCGCTCTTCTACTGTTGTTGGGTTCACCTCGTCAATGCTGGATGAGATTCTAGCGAAACGTCGGAACTGCGAATTTATGGACTGCAGAATGAACGGATGTACTCCAGATAGTAACAATTCATCATATTTTTCCATCCGTGAAGGAATACGTATCAGCATATATATATATATATATATATATATATATATATATATATATATATATTGTAATGTTTTTACATAAAAACACAAAAGTAATAAATAACATTAATTCAGAATATAAAAGAAGTAAATTAAAAATGGATGAAAAAAAAGAAAATGTAAACAATGGAGCCATAACCTAAAAAATAATCATAAAATATTAAAACCAAGATGACAGCTAGTATAATTATGAATCAGCTGATGTTTTCCAAATAAAGAAATGTACAAGACCTAAAAATTATTGCATAGAGGATAAAACTTAACTGTCCAAATTAGGATATTAAGATCAAATAATCAGTGGGTTAAATAACAGATGTTTCAACAAAGGAAAAAGTTTTATTTTTTCTCTAGAAATTTCAATTAGAAAAAATTCATTATTAGAGAAGCTTGCATTGGAACTGGAAGCAAAAAACTTAGTTGGCCAAAATTTTATTTAAAGGAAGAATTGAAGCATAAAAACATAGTGGTGAAAGATTTGTTTATAAAAATAAATTTAAAAGGTTAGAAATTTGGACAAAAATATTAAACTTCAGATAGGCCTAAGTAATTAAATATAAGAAACATTGTAAACTATTATATTGTAAATTCACAATTAATAACTTTGGGCCTAGGCGTTTCTTTTATATAATATATTACAACATGATTGCATAAACTAAATTTTAATTTGTCATAACACCCACCGAATAACCTGAAAGAAAGAGTCTTGTGATATTTAACTAAATTAGGAAATAGAGAAAGTATATTAAAAAAAATATTGTAACTATAATAAGATTAAAAAAACTAAATTAAACAAAATTTAATCGAATTATAAGAAAGTGTTTTATTTATTACTATAAATGGTAAGTAATAAAAAATAAAAGTAATAGGAATCTAAATTTTACTGTTAGGGTTACAATTATTTTGTAATTCTAACTGGCGCCCAGCTATTTATTATTTGTTAAGGATTAGTATTATTAAATTTTGTGTTACTATAAAGAAATATATTTAAATTATTCAAAATATATAAAATTATAAATATTATAAAAATATTACAATTGGCACATGAATCTGGGGCTCGATTATTGTGAGAGATAAACCATTTATTCTAATAAATAAGAAACTTTTGAGCCTTCAAGTAAAAGAAAAAGAAAAGAGCACATAAATTTAAAAAAAAAAATTTAATAACAATAAATTGAGTAAATTTATAAATAATTTGGAGGTTGTAAGTTAATAATCATTAAATCTGAGTAGAGATAAATTTAATTGTTGAACTTAATTTTAAAAAGAAATTTTGAATATTTGTTTGTATGAGAGGTAAGCAACATTTCAGGAATGTCTGACGAGGAAAATAGATCTGCATATAATTTGAGAGGGGGGAAGCAAGAAAGACTGAAAAAGCGGAAGAGTTAAGAAAAGTGAATAAAAAAAGGAAGGAAGAGAGTTTAGAAGAGGCAGCTAAGGGAAAATGTGTATATTTAATGGAACAGGAGGAAAGTGAACAGATAGAGATGAAAAAAGGGGAGAGTATAGTAATAACAGGAACTGATTTGAAAGGCACAGATAGGCCAATAGAAAATTTTGAGGTGGAGACCCAATTAGATAAAGAAATTTGGGAAGAATCAGAAAATAGAGATGGTAGGAGAGAACATAATGTGAACAGGAACTCACATGAAGATAGAATGATGACCTTTCTGAGGGAGATGAAAGAAGATATAAGTAGAAAATTTGAAGAGAGTAAGAAGGAAAATAAGGATATGAAAGAAGAGATGAAAGAAGATATAAGAAGAAAATTTTAAGAGAATAAGAAGGAAAATAATGATATGAAAGAAGAGATGAACAGAGGTTTTGCTTCAAGTAGGTTGGAAATGGACAAGAAATTCGAAAGCCTAAAGCAGGAAAATAAGAAAATAGTTGAAAATATGAAACTACAAGTACAGAAAGAGATGAGATTAATTGTAAAAACTATAAGGGAAGACTTACTACTGGAAAATAAGGATATAAAAGAAGAGTTAGGCAAAAGAATCGAAGAAAATAAAGACCAACTTAAACCTTGTACGAAGATGGGTGGAAACTGATATTCAAGTAGAGAAAAATAAAGATAACATTGATAAAATTAATTTAGAGGTAATAGGAAGAAAACAATTGATGAATGAAAAAGTCGACCAGATAAATGAGCGAGTAAAAAAAATAGAAAAAGATGGAGAGAATAGGAACGAATCCATGAAGGTAATACATGTATCATGTGGAAGCCAAGAAGAGGTACCGAAATTCAATGGTAGGAGTGGTAATCCGATGGAGTTTCTGAAACGGTTCGAAAGATATATGATACAAATAATGATTTGCAACCTGAATGAAAGGATAGATGAGAGCTGGAGAGGAATAATAGACAAGGCATTGGAGGTAGGAGCTGCTAGATGGTGGGAGTCACTAAGAGAAGAAATAGGTGACTACCCAGAATGGAGAGAGAGATTTGTGAATAGATATTGGGCCAGGGAGATACAAGAAAGTATAAAAGAGAGAATTGAGATGGAAAGATATAGAGTGGGAACTGGAGTGAGTCGAGCTGATTATTTTATTGAAAGGGTTGTGATTTAAAGGAACATGACACCACCACCATCTGAAGAGGAGATCGTAAGAAGATTAATAAGGCATTTCAACGAAAAATTACAGGCAGCTAGAAGAGTACAAAACATAAATAATATTAGAGAAATGGAGCGATTGTTGAATGAGGAAGATATTGAGGAGAGAAATGTAAATATCAGAGTGAGAGATAGGGAACATTGGAATAGGCCACAGAATAATTTCGAATAAAGGCTTAGAAATATAACAAATTATGGAAAAGGGAGAAATACAACATACAGAGGAAGATATTGACCTGAACAAAGGGGACCAAGTAGGCCAGTTGAATATAGAGGGGAATATAAACCTAAAGTCCAATTTACGAATCAAAGGGTAGAAACACATATGCAGAAGGAATCAGAAAGGAGGTTCGTTCACACAAACTTAATAAAAAGAAATCCATACCAGAATACTTATGGCAAGAGTGAGAATAGGGAACTGAATAAAGAGGTTAACAATATAGAAATGCTAGGACCCTCAGGGGTAGGTAAAACCAATAATAACAACCAAATGCGACAGTTGGAAAACCAGTAGGCGCTGGTAATATAGCATCATATTATAGTATGCAGGAAAACGGAGAGATAATACCAGGGCCTAATACAATGAAATACTCCGTAAAAAAATTAGAAATTCAGAACAATAGTCCAATTATAAATAACGTGTTAATAAATAGAGAATTTTTAGAAAACGAAGAAGAGGAGCAAAATTTAGGTTCAGAAAATAATAAAATATACAAAACTCCGGAAATTAATATTTCATTTAAGTCTATTAATGTAAATGCCTTGATTGATACAGGAAGCAATGTATCATGCATACAGTAAAAATGGTTCATTGAGAATAAAGCAAAATTAGGAAGAATTCAAACCCTACCTATTAGGCAATAACTATTAAAACGGCAATAAATAAGAAAAGTAAGAAGATTAATAAAACTATTATGATAATAGGAAGGATTGGAAATATTGAGTATCCTTTACAATGTTTGATAGTGAGGGAAATAGTAGCCTATTGAGGGAAATAATAATAGGAGCAGATTTATTAACAGAAACTGGGGCAGAAATAAATTTTGAAAATTGGACTTTGAAAATAAATCATCTAGGAGTAATACTAGCATTGATATGAAAGGAATGGAGTCAAAATTTAAAAATGAATTGAATAATTTTGAAGGAGAGCAAGAATCAGAATATTTGGAATATGAAAATTTGGAAATTACTGAATTTTATCAGTTAGAAAATGAATGGGAAAATTTAGAAATTTTGGAGAATGAAAATAGAAATTTTGACAATACAGGGGAAGAAGAATTTAACCGACAGTAAATTATAGAGAGAATTGGAGATGGACGTGAATTATTGAATGAAAAGCAACAACTGGAATTGATAGAGCTGATTGAAGATTTAAGGAAGTATTTTCAGATGAACCAGGAGTATGTAAGGCTTACAAACATGAAATTAAAGTGAGAACAGATCTACCATTTTTTCAAAGAAATTTTCCCGTACCAACCAAATATCAAGAAGCAGTTCAAAAAAAAATTGAAAAGATGTTGAATTTAAAAATAATAGAAAAAAGTAACAGCCCGTACATAAATCCCATAATACCTGTTATAAAGAATAGTGGAGAAATCAGATTGTGCCTAGATGCCAGAAAATTAAATGAAATCATGTTACCTGATTATGAATGATACAGGGGTGTAAACGAGATATTACATAAAGCAAGAAAAGCAAAATATTTAAGTACAATGGACCTTACAAATAGCTTTTGGCAAGGGGAGTTGGAGGTAAGTTCTAGAAGGTATACAGAGTTTCAATTTAATGGGAAGACTTAACATTTTATAGTCACTCCATATGGCTTGAAGACATCATTAGCAGCTTTAGCTCGAGCCATGGATAGGATAATGGGAGAGGAGTTAGAACCATTAACATTAATTTATGTAGATGTCATTGTGTGCATGTCATAAAATTTTGAGGAGCATAAAATTCACTTGAGGAAAATTTTTGAAAAATTTAAGGAAAACAACATGACCATAAAATTATCTAAAACAGAATTTTGTAAACAAGATATTCCATTTTTGGGATATAGGTTAACAACAAATAGTATCGAAGCTGACAAGGAAAAGATAAAAGCAGTTATGGAATTCCCACGACCAAGAAATGCAAAACAGCTAAAAGGATTCATGGGATTGGCAAATTATTACAACAAATTTATTGACAAATATTCAATTCTAATTAAACCACTTTTAGGCCTAGTAGAAAAGAAAACAAAATGTATATGGACTGAGGAAGAGGAGCGAGATTTTAATAAAATTAAAGAAGCTTTTATTAAAACAAATGTATTAAAACACCCAAATTACTCTAAAATATTTTATTTACAAACAGATGCCAGTGAGTATGCTATTGGTGGACATTTGTACCAAATTTCAGATGAAGGACAGAAGCAAGCCATAATGTTCATGAGCAGAACATTAAAATATTGTGAAATTAGGTATTATACAACGGAAAAGGAGTTGCTAGCAGTGTTATTCTGTCTACAAAAGGCAAGACAAATTATTTTAGGAAGGAAGGTTATAATACAAACCGATCATCAAGCATTAACGTTCATCAAAAATTGTAAAATTCTAAATTCAAGACTATATCGATGGATCTTACTAATACAGGAGTATGATTATGAAATAGAGTATTGTAAGGGGAAAGATAATGTGATTGCTGATGTTCTAAGCAGAAACCCATGTGATACAGAAAAACAAGAATATGGTCAGAATCAGAATGAATTATTTATAAACTTAATAGAGAGGATTATGAATAAACAAATTGTTAATAAATAAACAAAATTCCATGAATTTCACTTAAAAGACAGTAAATTAAAACGCATTTTCGACAACATACAAGAGTACCAAAATAAATATAAAATTGAAAGACAAGTTTTATATAAGAACTGTAAAAATCAATGGTAAATAGTTGTGCCAGAGAATTTAGTTTTAGATCTGGTAACAACATGTCATGAATATTATTTGCACATAGGATCTAAGAAGTGTTATTGCATTCTACAAGAAGTATTTACATGGAAGAAAATGTACAAGGCTATTAAAACTATTTTAAAATTTTGTGGTAACTGTCAAAGAGCTAAACACACCAATCAAATTAGTCATGGCCTAATGAGAGGAGTTAAAGTACATAAACCAAAAGAGCAATTTTCTATAGATTTTTGTGGACCTTTCCCTAAGAGCGAAGGATATAAATACATTTTAGTTATTTTAGATATTTTCACAAAATTCATTAAAATTTATAAGATTAGAAGAGCAGATACAGTGACTGCTATAAGATCTTTAGGTAATTATTTAAAAAAATATGAACAAGTAGATAGAGTTCAGTCAGACCATGGTAGACAGTTTACAAACAAAAGGTGGTTAATGTTTTTAGAAAATCAAGGTATAACACCAATCTTTTCACCAATACGATTACCACAGAGAAATATCGTTGAGAGAGTAAATAGGGAGATAATGAGATGTTTACAAATATACTGTCATAAGAATCATAAGAAGTGGGCTAAATATATAAATATTATTAATGAAATGCTTAATGAGGTACCACATGAAACTACAGGTTTTACACCAAACAAATTACAATTTGGAAGAAATGATGAGAGATTTTGGAACAAATACGTTGAAATTCAAAACTTAAATAATTCAAATTTGGATACACAATTAATAATAGAAGTAGCTAAAGAGAGAATAAAACAGAAAGCAGAGGCAAGGAAAATTCAATGAAAAACATAAAACATGCGTATTTGAGATAGATGATTTGGTATTAGTCAAAGAAAATTGGCAAGCAAAGGGAATTAAGGGTGAAATGGGAAAACTATTTAATGTATATAGTGGACCATATAAGATAAGTAAGAAAATAGGACAATCCACATATGAACTATGGGATAGTTATAAAAATGTGAGCAAAGGGATATTTCATACAACTGCATTGAAAAGATATTATGAAATGAGGGAGATATCGCATGAACAAACCTGACAAGACTTACCTAACCGGACATGACCAATTAATAAATATAGAATAGACTAAAAAACTACTGGATATAATTAAGAGGGGAGAGCTGGATTTGATTAAAATAAATAAATATAAAATATGGTTAATTAATGAATTTATAGAATTCAAAGGGAGATTGGAGCAAATATGTCATTAGAATTATGACATTTAATTTATGTGAGTTTAAGGAGGAGGTAATAGAATAATTATAAAAGAAGAATCTGATTAGCAGAATCTGAGCTAAACTATGAAAGAAATACTTAATAAGAGACAAGTTAGGTATTACCACAAAACTAAAAGTAGCAAGAACTAAATAAAACATTCGAAAACAAGAATCTATTGAATGAATGAGTGACATGGATGTATATATGAATCCAGATTTAATGAATAATGATGTATAATTACTTGTAATGAAGGATATGCTAGATATAAGTAAAGAAATATGTACATAGAATAAGAAAAAGGACTTAATTACTGATAATTAATGTTTAAAAAAAAATGAAAAAAGTAATTGACTTTGTTATGATAATTGTTAATTGATTTCTTATATGTGTTAGGAGAGGTGATGTAATCAACGTTTTGTTTTTGTTTTTTTTTGTTAGGCCTTAATTGTATTGAATAAGACTCTCTTAGTAAGTGGAAAATATATTATTCAAAAGAAAAAAAAAAAAATATATATATATATATATATATATATATATATATATATATATATATATATATATATATATAAACAGTAAGTGACAGTTTAAGTGACTTTAGATTTAGAAAAGTAATTTTGTTCTTATAAAGTTTTATTTTTTTATTTTCATAATAGGAGACACTGTAATGTTTTTACATAAAAACACAAAACTAATAAATAACAATAATTCAGAACATAAACGAAGTAAATTAAAAATGGTAGAAAAAAAGAAAGTGTAAACAATGGAGCCATAACCTAAAAAATAATCATAAAATATTAAAACCAAGGTGGCAGCTAGTATAATTATGAAACAGCTGATGTTTTCCAAATATAGAAATGTACAAGACCTAAAAATTATTGCATAGAGGATAATATTTAACTGTCCAGGTAAGGACATGAAGATCAAATAATCAGTGGTTAAATAACAGACTAAAGATTAGTATTAATTAATTTTGTGTTATTGTAAAGAAATATATTTAAATTATTCAAAATATATAAAATTATAAATATCATAAAAATATTACAACATATATATATATATATATATATATATATATATATATATATATATATATGTATGTATGTATGTATATATATATATATATATATATATATATATATATATGTATATATATATATATATATATATATATATATATATGTATATATATATATATATATATATATATATATATATATATATATATATATATATATATATATATACAGTAAAAATAATTTCATTTTTTATATTTTATAATAGGGCAGCCTAATCTTTTAAACATAGTCTAGTAGCCTACGATTGCACTATATAAACAGTCCAGATGTAGTCATAGAACTATAAGGTATTTAGAAAATTTTAATAATGCTGATACTGCCCATCAGCGAAAATCTTTAGGTAGCAAGAAAACTGAAATACAAATTGTTGTTTATGAAGTGTTATTTAACCATACATATATATATATATATATATATATATATATATATATATATATATATATGCTTTGAAGCATAACTATAGTCTGGTTGGGGTTGGGTTGGGGTGAGAAATGCTAATGGAGAAGTAACCAAACAGTCAATTCCCCTTCATAATCTGACTCCTAGAATCTGGCTCGAAAGATGGAGAACTCGAAATAGGTATCAAAAAGACGTATAGATGAAATAACTTAATACATTATCAGGCTAATGATGAATAAAATTTATTGAATGTGTTCTGATATGGTTAGAAGTACTTTTATGCTATTTACACGTATAATAATATTAAACTAAAGACAATTATAGGCCTATGTGGATACCCAGTACTATCCCGCAATGCACGAGTGTATAACACGGGCAGTAGGTCTATAGGTAAAACTTTATAATCAGGCACTGGGGGACTGTGGGCTTTGGCGAGAGACGGAAGACGAGGGGAGGGTGGAGGGCTACACAGGCTATTTTCAAAAACATCGACCTTTGAACATCCGCTGCCTTATACGGTTTACTCATTATTTTTTCCCTTATTAGTATTTTTTTTAATACTAATGTAAGTAGGAAGCCTGCTAATAGGATTGTCAAAGGATTGGGACGGGTAGTTCATTATTTATGCCTCCGATGAGGGATAACGACAGTGGTTGATGTTTTCTAGATGATAAATTTCTACCAAGAGCCAAGTGCCAGCTAATAAAATTTTACCTGTAGCTCCTCTAGCCGTTACGGGTCCCTAGTGCTGGGGTTTAGAGGTATGGAACACTACTCAATCAAATTCAGGTCGGAGGATCTACTAATTAGAAATAATTGTGGTAGCATTATTTTAGTATGCTTTAGGATTTTATGTAAATTATACCAAGGAATGTAATGAATATATTAGACAGACATTTCGAATGATGCCACAGCGCCCGGCGGCGGTAGGCCTACTGTTGACAAATTCTTAGTGTTAGTTGCCCCTTTCCAAAAAAGGTTAAATATTTAGCTTAGGCCTATATTTTAATGCCCTAAAATATGCTGCAGTATATTTAATAAAGCATTATATTATTTGACTTTTTTTTATTGTGGCTCAACATCGCGCTATAGCCCTCGATGTTCGCCGCACTTGTAACCCTCACCTCAGTAACAGACACGCCTTGTCTGTATTTTAATTTACTTTAGTTTTATTATGGCTTGATATAGCGACATAAAACAGAACCCCGTGCTCGCCGCACTTTTAACCCTCACCTCAGTAACAGATACGCTTTGTCTGTATTTTAATTTAATTTAGTTTTATTCTGTGTTATGTTAAAATAGTTGGGGAAAAAACTCTTTCATTATCGGGAAATCTAAAATTCCAAGCAGTTTTGAGGTACATACCAAAAAGGTTCCGGTTGAATATCAAAACATTTTAGATGAATGGCCGACTAAATGGGATATCATGCTGAAACACAACTATGTCCTTGTAATAGACAACTGTACTGCGTATAACTACGCAAGCACATAATTATACATTAAGTATGCTTAGTGACAAAATTATTTACCTTTCGGCCAATACTACATCACTTCTGAAAGCTTTTTACCAACGAGAGATGCATGCTAGAATAATAGAAAACACGGATGAATTTCAAACCCTTATCTCAAATGAATTGGCTAAAAAACGTCTTTACTCTATGCTATTAATCTTGTAGCAAAATCTTGGAATCACGTTTCTGAAATATTACTTTATAAAAGGTGAGTTAAAAAATGTTTAGGAAAATCAAGGCGAAAGAGTCAGAAGAGAGCTTAAAGCCATTTTTTTTGTCTTTAAAAGAACACACTGAGTGAAGATACCGCAGCGGGAGTGACTGAAGACATTTGTAAGGGAGTTGATTCCACATCAAAGATTACTGAAGAAGAAGATACTGATGACGATGAGGAAAATTTCAAACATGTACCACGAAGATCTAAGCAGGAAGTTCACCAAGATCTTAAGATTCTACGGCAGTTTGTTCAACAAAAACTATGAATATGAGTTATTCATAAACAATATTTTACTGGACGATTACAGACCATCTCATGTTGAGGAATTATTTGTGAAAAATAAATATATTTGAAAGTGTAGATAAGATTAAAGTGTTTTATATGTTTGTGTTGTATGAAGTTTTTTATATAGTTCAATAATCTTCTAAAAATTATGTTTCATTTATTTAATGTTAAAAAAAATCTACAATGGAATAAAATAATCTGCCGAGATGTAGGCTATAGACTACTCGCTAAATATAGCCTAACAAGTGGGAGACCTAGTTACAAAATTGGAGTTGCAAACTTTGGTAAGTAATCATCTATGATTTCCATGTCCCTGAATTACATTGTAGTTGTAGTTATAGAATTACAATGACTTACTTTAGTGCTAGGTCTACAAATCATTCAGTAACACTTGTGAACATAAACAGTGAAGTGAGTTCAATGCGGCACTTCTGTGCATCGTGATTACGCAGTCTGTTATTGTTATCAAATATGCTTCTGACAAATATGATTACAATAAGTGGCTGATTCTGTCTACATTTTATGAAAACTGATAAAGTCTTCATAGATATACTTGAATTTTTAATTTGCAATGCAATTCACATCCAGCCCTCCACAAACGTTTCATATGGGCGCCCATGGTCTTGGTCTACAAATGATTTAAGTAGTTAAATGGCAATATATTATTACCATATAATAATTTCTTATCATAAGTAGTAATGAATTTTAAATATATATATTATATAAAATTCAATTTGTGTATACACTAATAAGAAATGTATACTATACAGTTAGAATTTTTTTAGCATTTAAGCAATAGTTTATTACTATCCGAACTTTGAATTTAGAAAATTTGTTAAAACTTACTGAGACAGAACGTTTTCAATCGCTATGTGCCGATCTTCATCACTGTCTTGTGCTTGGAGATGTTGGGTCAAGCGGTGACGGTTTTAAAGGTAGGTTTTCGGTAGTATCAAGGAGTATGTGTGTTTCTTCTTTTAATATGTTTGTACTTTGTTTTTTTGTGTGTCTGTAAATTTCATATTGTTCTAGTGTGTTGAGGTGTGGTCCTTTTTTGTTGATGTGTAGGATTTCTAGGTTTTGGTAAATGTCTGAGTATTTATGTCTGAGTACGTTATCTACCTAAAACCCACGTTACCGAAGTCATAAACATCCTCCAAATCATCACCGAACAATACTATTTCACCCACAACTCAAACTTCTACTCACAACCAGATGGCCTACCCATGGGAAGTCCTATCAGTAGCGTCTTAAGCGAAGTTTTTCTACAACACATAGAAAACACCAAAAAATACTCACAAACAATACACACGCACACAAAATTATTTACTGGCACAGATACGTCGATGATATTATAACACTATACAGAGGAAACTCCCGTCAATGTGAACAACTCCTCACCTACATTAATAAAATACACCCAAAACTCCACTTCACTTCAGAAATTAAAACCAACCGATCCCTAAACTTCCTCGACCTAACCATAACAAAAAGTCACACACAAAAACACAGCTTCAACATTTACAGGAAACCTATAACGACAGACACACTTATCTACAACACCTCAAACCACCCTATCCAACACAAACACGCAACCGTCAGATCCATGCTCCATAGACTTAAAGAAGTCCCAATGACCACAGTAAACATAAACAAAGAACTAGACACAATTAAATATTTACCATACACAAATGGATACAACACCACAATAATAGACAAACTATGGTACAAAATACAAAAAAACACTAAAATTAACACTACAGACAGGGAAAACAAATACATCACATTACCATTCATAAACAAAACAACAAACAAAAGAGCCCGCAAATTTCAAAAAACAGGATACAAAATAGCATGCAAAACTAATAACAAGCTACAATACAAAATACAACACAACACTAACAACAAGGATAAACTACAAGCACCAGGCGTATACAAACTGAACTGCGACGAATGTAACAAGTTCTACATTGGACAAAAAGGTCGCAGCTTTAAACAAAGAGTCGAAGAACACAAACAGAACAACAACTCAGCATTTTACAATGGCATAATAGAAACAGGACACATTATATTTACCACAACCAAAAAATCCTACATCAACAAAAAATGACTACATCTCAACACACTAGAACTATATGAAATTTACAGACACACAAAAACACAAATTACAAACATATTAAATGAACAAACACAATACAAACCACACATACTCTTTGATACTATCGAAAACCTACCTTTAAAACCGTCACCGCTTGACCCAACATCTCCAAGCAGAAGACACTGATGAAGACGGAACATAGCGATCGAAAACGTTCTGTCTCAGTAAGTTTTAAGAAATTTACTAAATTCAAAGTTCGGATAGTCATAAACTATTGTTTAAGTGATTAATAGAATATTTTATTAAAATTTGTTCATTTACTTGCATGGTCATATGAATAATACACACTTTTCTCCGTTTTAATGGTAAAAATAGCCACTTATTGGGGTACTGAAGTACAAAATGTATTGTACTTATGAGTATAATGCCTTTATCCTACAATAAACCCTAATTACAAACAAAACTAAAAATATACAACTTTGATGTACATTTGTGTTACAAAGTATGATAATTAGCTATTACTGAAATGCCAATTTTTTTAACTGCATGTGTTTTCTTGTTTATTTTATAACTCATGATACTATGTTGAATAAAGCCTATTTGTTATTGTTAAATTGTTTATGGTAACAGTGCTTGTATATTATAGAAGGTTAGAGGTTTGCGTAAAATCAGGGCGGATTACGTTCCACTCAAACAGAATAATTTCATTTTTTCATTACATTTACAATTTATTAATAAGTTAACTTATCTCAGGTACACTTGAAGCTTGGTGAACTTGAACAAGTGTAATCTTGTAAATATATATATTAGCCTATGTTACAAATTGTATTTATTTGTAAATTCTGATATGCTGCCAAACAAATCCATAATCACTGTTGTGAAAATGCCTGAGCATTCTATAACTTTACACAAGATCATTACATCTCATATGGAGATATTAGGGATAAGTTTTTAATTTTAAAATATCAAAATGTTTTAAATAAAAAAAAAAAAGTAATTGATGTGAAGTTAGTAAGGAAGTGTTTCTGTTACTTCTATTTGTAAAAACATATCTAAATACTTAGTATATATTAAATTTATTCCATGATAGCATTATTGTTCATTAACAGTTTTCCAAGGTAAGAAGTTAGATTTAAAACATGCGCCCAAACTTAAGTGTTGTGTGTGAACGTGTACACAAGTTTCAAAATAACATTCCATCCCTAAAACCCCTGTAATTATAGTGTTTATGAAATATATTAGTGTTTTAAAAGTATTAGACTTCACATTCAATTCAGTATGCATACTCTGACCCAAAAGTATGTATTTATTAATGTATTTTATTGCATAAGAAAATTAAAACCCTTCACACACACACACACACACACACACATATATATATATATATATATATATAGGCCTATATATATATATATATATATATACTGTTCCAAAACTCAAAATTCCTGTCTTTCGATGTTTGAAAATACAGTAGAACCTCTTCAACTAGTCGTAGTATCAACAAGAATAGCCTTGCACTGTCATGTAGTATAAGGCGCCATCAGAAAAACATTTTTAATACAAATGATATTGGCAGAATTTTAAAAAAACTAAAACGCTAATAGATTTAATATAATTACTGAATTTTTTCTTGCTAGTGCTATTATTCTTACAAGTTACTGTAATGTTTTTCTATGTCTTTTATGAAAATAGAGTAACGTACTGTATTTGTTAATACGAGCTATACTGCAGGTATAGCTAGTGTTTTTATTGTGTTGTTAATTTTTTCAGCCAACATTAATTAAATTACATGCCTGTTTATGTGCTATGTTTATCCACAATTGCATTGTAATTTCACGACCTCCGTAATTCGTCCTTCCTCGGTCCCAAACCTGACAAATTAGGGGCTCTATTACATATAAGTGACAAATTAGGGGCTCTACTATATATGTGACAAGTTAGGGGATCTACAATATATGTGACAAATTAGAGGATCTACAATATATGTGACAAATTATTGGCTCTACTATACACGTGACAAATTAGCGGATCTACTATATATGTGACAAATTAGAGGATCTACAATACATGTGACAAATTAGGTGCTGTACTATAACATAAGTAACAAATTAGGGGATCTACTATATGTAAGTAACTAATTACTCTACTACATATAAGTGACATATTAGGGGATCTACTATATATGTGATAAATTTGGGGATCTACTGTATAAGTGACAAATTAGGTGCTCTACTATATATAAGTAACTAATTACTCTACTACATATAAGTGACAAATTAGGGGATCTACTATATATGTGAAAAATTAGGGGATCTACTACATATGTGACAAATTAGGGGATCTACTATATATGTGACACATTAGGTGCTCTGCTATATATAAGTAAAAAATTACTCTACTACATATAAGTGACAAATTAGGGGATCTACTATATATGTGACAAATTAGGGTCTCTACTATATACAATTGACAAATTAGGGGATCTACTATATATGTGACAAATTAGGTGCTCTGTTGTATATAAGTAACAAATTACTCTACTACATATAACTGACAAATTAGGAGCTCTACTATATACAAGTGACAAATTAGGGGCTCTACTATATATAAGTAACTAACTACTCTACTACATATAAGTGACAAATTAGGGGATCTACTGTATATGTGACAAATTAGGTGCTCTACTATTATTAGTAACTAATTACTCTACTACATATAAGTGATAAATTAGGGGATCTACTATATATGTGACAAATTAGGGGATCTACTATATATGTGAAAAATTAGGGGATCTACTATATATGTGACAAATTAGGTGCTCTGCTATATATAAGTAACAAATACTCTACTACATATAAGTGACAAATTAGGGGATCTACTATATATGTGACAAATTAGGGGATCTACTGTATATGTGACAAATTAGGTGCTCTACTATATATGTGACAAATTAGGTGCTCTGCTATATATAAGTAACAAATTACTCTACTACATATAAGTGACAAATTAGGGGATCTACTATATATGTGACAAATTAGGGGATCTAATATATATGTGACAAATTAGGCGCTCTGCTATATATAAGTAACAAATTACTCTACTATATATAAGTGACAAATTAGGGGATCTACTACATATAAGTGACTAATTAGGTGCTCTACTATATATAAGTGACTAATTAGGTGCTCTACTATATATAAGTGACTAATTAGGTGCTCTACTATATATAAGCGACAAATTGGGGGATCTACTACATATAAGTGACTAATTAGGTGCTCTACTATATATAAGTGACTAATTAGGTGCTCTACTATATATAAGTGACAAACTAGGGGATCTACTACATATAAGCGCCAAATTAGGGGCTCTACTATGTATATGAGAGGTGACAAGTTACGAAAATCTTTCTGATTCCTATGTATAAGAGTATTTACTTAATTATTCAAAAGAAAATTTTCTAAAAAAATTCTTCTAAAATTCAGTTTGATAATAAATATGTCTACCTAAAACAATATACTTATATATTGGACTCTTTAGTTTATGATGGGTTATTATAAATATGCCTGCTTAAAATAATATAGATTTTGAACTCTCCAATTTATGATAGGTTATTACAAAGGATACAAATTGATTATAACTTGCCTTGAGTATGTGTTTAGACCTACTACGCGGCAGGTCGTGATTACTCATGTTAAATAAGTAGTAAGCTATAAGTGGTTGTGATGATCCCCTGAGCAGTAGCCCTAAGCATATATACAGTGATGCAAGGAATATTGCTTCTCTCTAATACCGTTAATGAATTTATATCCTCTGAAAATGTAAAGGAACAGAATAAATCAATAATACAAATCTTAACACACAAACTTCATTATTTAATTTTACATAATGTACAGAGTAATATATGGTAGTATTTACATAATAATACCCTTTGCACGTTCTAGTTTACCAAAATATATAGAAACAACTCTTTCAAGTTCGGTTCTTTCAAAAAATCGGTATAAGGGCACATGCTGGTTGTATTTTTTGATGCAACACTTTTCACATACAGATTTGTTTGAGGGACAAGTATCTTCTTTTTGACCCCTCTCATTGCGTATAGTACACTCACATGTCGAACGTCCTTATACATTGGGCAATTAAACAGATCATGATCCGTGAGAGAACAACCACAAAATCTTAACGGTGGCATTTTACCATCATTTTTTTCACCTACACCTGAACCAGAACCACCATCACCACTGCTGCCAGAGGGTTGTTTATTTTCTTCAGCTGGTGTTTCATCACCACTGCCGCCAGGGGGTTGTTTATCTTCTTCAGCTATTGTATCAATTGTTTGTTCGTCGGATGCCTTAGCTGGTTTTTCAAGTATGGGTTCATCAGACACCTTAGAAGTCATTTTTACTAAGAATCCTGAAACAATGCATGTTTAAAATAAAAGCTCTTTTATATTAGCTGATGTGCTTTAAATTTCTAAATACCTTCTGTCTTGTTTACATAATTATTGAGCCATCAAATATGCCTTTAGATTGTTAGGTTACCATTTTACTTTTTCATAATTTTTTTTTGTAATAAATATCTCGTAATATCTCACTTGTAATATCTGTAATGAAATAGGTACCATTGTCCACAATATTTCATTTTCTTTTCTCATACATTTCAGAACTAATGCATTTTTTCAGCTGTTGAGAAACCTTAGATTATTATATCATACATAGTATTATACTCTCCTTTAATAATAATAGTACACAAATCTCACAACAAAAATATCTACTCTCACATAAATGTTTTGGCAACCATGTAGGCATTACTAGCTAATAACATACACCAGTGTATGTTAATTACTGACCATGATAACATGGTTCCAGAAACATGTTTAATGATACTAGACCTTTTGTGTGAAAAATGTATAGGCCTATAAATGTTTCCAAGTGTAGTCTATGATATAATAAACTGATCTCACAATTAAACATCAAACCCATTCACTTGAAAAAAACTAGTCACAACATTTTTTCTAATGTTTTTTTTTATGTTTCACTGGTGTTTTGCCCAATGAATAGTGTTAGGGTAAAGGACAAGAAACATTTGCTGGATAACCAAAGATTATAGGATGATGGATAATTGTTAAATCATAGTCTACATGCTAAATCTACTTTAGATAACAGTTAGAAAGAATATTTTGTGAATTCATGAACCCTAAATAAAGGTATGGCACAGATTTAAAATAAATTGAATAAGAATGGAAATATGTAACATAGTTTTATTCATGGAAAGTTATATCCTACATTCAAACATTTTTAAAACTAATATCAAGGAAAAAATATATTTTTCCTGATTTAAGCCAATTTAAGTGTTATTGACTGTAATGGTACAGTGAAAATAGATATGATTAAAGTAAGGAATGCCCCAGAGAAGTTCTATTCTGTCGAGTACAGGATGAATAACTTAAGACATAGTAACTACAAACTTGTTGAATGTGGCAATGTGAGAGATAAGTTTTAGTTGAAAGTAGGCTATTATGTTATTTGACTTGGGGAGACTAATTGACTAGGCAGAAAGCTAATTAGATGACTTATACATAGCACTGTACTGTAATGTACGTAAAGAAATAAGCATTGTTAAAACCTAGCAGTTGAGTATAAGTAGTAGCCTATATCTATTGCAATCGTTAAGTTTAAGTGTTGCTGTGTTTAACAGATACCGATGGATTTAAAAGGTAAAAGGTATTCAAAATTATAGAAACTTCTAAACTGGGAACAATAACAATGAGCTGACAGAAAGATTGATGAGGAACAATCCTATAAGACCTTAGTTATCAAATTAAATTCTTTGTCCGTGAAAGCTGTACTTTCCAAAACAAGTGATGATTGGAGAAAGAGCAGCAATGTAAGGGAGAAGCAGTCTTAGAGTCGAGGAAGAGAAAGTCCACGGAGCCAGAGAAAATCCCAAACAAGTTTTGGGAGCCGGAGAAGGGAGCACTTTGAAGAGCTGAAAAAAGGTCCAAGCCTGGGAGACGGAGATGAAAGGAGAAAAGAAAATGAATTCTTGGGCACAAAATGGATCACAATGCCAACACACGGGAGGTCTGAGGATCATCCAAGCAACTCAATTTGCAGTAAGTAACAATTAATTAAATTTTTAAAATGTTTGTAAAATTTAATTAAAGCCGAACGCAGTGACCTCGCGCTTAGATTTAAATACATTTAAGACTGACAACTATTAATTTGTAATGATTTCATGTTAGTTTTAACCAAGAACCTAGCCGGCAATTTATAAAATTTTATTATTTATACATGTAAATTAGTAGTTAATTTTTTAGTAAATTAAAAACTCAAAATAATTCAGTGAGTTTTTTTATTTGTTAGATCCAGAAAATATTCCATTCATTTTTATCTCTTCAAAGAACAGAAATGGCGCTGAACAATAAATTTAATAAACACTAATATTTAAAAATAATAAATTCAAATTGTTATTTGTTATAATTTTATTTAGTATCAAAACAAAGCAATGGTGTGTTGTGGTTGACTCGAGTGTGTAAGGAAAGCATTATAGTTGGCAAATCTCGATTTATTCGTTAAGTTGTTGCCCAACGTAGTAGCTCTATGTGATCTCGTCCTTTAATGCTTAAAAGATCGACAAGCTGATCCAAGGTCACAATGTTTTCGTGCGCGACCACGCACGACAAATCTATACCTGAAGAAGTAAGAGAAACCGCGACCAATGTTGGACGACGACGAGCTACATTGCGCCTTTTCCTACTCAGTTTGGATAAGGATCGAATAGAAAACCTCCTATTTTAAAGACAGTTGAAAATAACGATTTATTACACATTCTGCGCACACAAATAGTTGTTGGCGGTGGGATAAACACAACTGACGCTGTATGACAAAACATCGAGTGAAGGACGTATGACGTCGCTGCAACGACTTCGCACTTTATCACTGTCGCTGTCATTACACATTCTGCGCACACAAATAGTTGTTGGCGGTGGGATAAACACAACTGACGCTGTATGACAAAACATCGAGTGAAGGACGTATGACGTCGTTGCGGCGACTTCACACTTCATCACTGTAGCTGTCATTACACATTCTGCGCACACAAATAGTTGTTGGCGGTGGGATAAACACAACTGACGCTGAATGACAAAACATCGAGTGAAGGACGTATGACGTCGTTGCGGCGACTTCGCACTTCATCACTGTAGCAGTCATTACACATTCTGCGCACACAAATAGTTGTTGGCGGTGGGATAAACACAACTGACGCTGCATGACAAAACATCGAGTGAAGGACGTATGACGTCGTTGCGGCGACTTCGCACTTCATCACTGTAGCAGTCATTACACATTCTGCGCACACAAATAGTTGTTGGCGGTGGGATAAACACAACTGACGCTGTATGACAAAACATCGAGTGAAGGACGTATGACGTCGTTGCGACGACTTCGCACTTCATCACTATAGTTGTCATTACGCATCTATAGGACGAGAGCTATGTTGTAGACGTCCTCCAACACGAAGCTTTTTATGTTATAATAACACAATGGACTGTCTAATTTTGATAGTATAACCAATTTAATCATTTTAAATAGTGCTAAAACTGAAAGCTCAGAAAACATCTACAAAGCTATTAACAGCTATTACAAGAATAAAATTCACAAGGCATGAATGTTATAACTAGCCAAATATGTTTTGACACCAGGTCCCCCTTTATTTTTCAGAATATAAGAACAAAACTCAATACTCGCATAGAAGTTACTAACAGTCCTTTTCCCCCCCTTATTGAATAAGTTACAAGAACAAAATCTATATATTGATGAATGCGAGTAACGAGTTTTGTTTTTGTATATCAAAAACATAAACTGTCAATAAAAGCTAAAAAATACTATGTTTACAGTTATGTCATTAGCTTATCTTCTGTCAACTCAAGTAGTTATTTTGAAATATATTGGCTTAAAATTAAAATTTTAATTTCCTCTAAAGTTTGAGAAGAACTGAAAAACGATCTGAAAGTTGAATTAAAAATGTAAATAATAATATTGAAATAAAGCATTTGCTTTTAAATATGGTAACACTAGAGCTTTTTGTGAGTGTACTCCTCATCTTGTAAATAATAATGTTAACACAAAGCATTTGCTTTTGAATATGGTATAATTTGAGGTTTTTTTGTTTTGTATATTAACGTTTTTTAATTGTTAAACCATTTCTTACTAATATATCTCAGCAAACACGTTTCACAATAAGTCAGTCTATTGATCATTGCTGAGGCTGTTTCCCAGGTGTTGTATTATTGTGAGTCTGTGGTGTTTCTTCTGTAAACAAAATACGTAACACAGGCTTCAAAATGGAAACAGAAACATAGATCACAATTATTTTCCTTTATCTCACAATCAGAAAACAACAAACACACATTTTTTTTAAAAAAAAGTTTGGTTCTGTCGTTAGTTCTGGTAGAAGGGAATAGGTTTATGGCCACGTGTACAGAAATTTTGAATAAATAGCCACGTCTAGACATTTTGAATAAAGAAAGGTATTTAATCATGGGTATTGAGAAATTGCATAAACATTTGTTATAAGACACAATATTACAGAATATTAACATTTAACACCAGAATTTGATCTACAAATAACAATTCAGAGCTAATAATTTTGCAAAATTTTCAAGAAATAAAATGAAAATATAATATTATAAACATAATTTTATAGTAAACAATACAGATTTTTTTACATTTAACACCAAAGTTTGAAATACAAACTACAAATTAGAGCTAATAATTTTGTAAAATGTAATATATATATATATATATATATATATATATATATATATATATATATATATTTATATATATATATATATATATATATATATACATATATATATATATATATATATATATATATATATATATAATGAACTTAGTCAAAATACACTAAGAACTAAGTCAATATAATATATATATATATATATATATATATAAAATACGTTTTCTTGTTTAATAATTTAAAACAACATAGGTTATTCAAATAAAAGAATATTTATTAATTTATATCCAAAGCTTTTCGTTGGTAAACAGTACAAACATCATCAGGAATGAAAATTACAATCAATATTGTAATTTTCATTCCTAATTATGTTGGTACTGTTTACCAACTAAAGGCTTTGGATATAAATTAATAAATATTCTTGTATTTGAATAACCTATGTTGTTTTAATAAATATATATATATATATATATATATATATATATATATATATATATATATATATATATATATATATTTATATAGATCTTTTCTGAATACACATTATAAAAAAATTCAGTTTAAATCAGCTCTTAAAAATTATCAGATGCGCCTAAGAATATTTTCATTTCAAAAACTAGATTAGAAATACGTAACTTATTATTATATTTATATTAAATTATTTTATTGAGATTTATCAAAATTTAAATAAATGATTATATTTAGTTTCTAATCAAAACTATTTAGGCCTAATAACAACCTTTTTCCTTAACAATGTTCAATAAGTAATGTAACATAATCTACGAGTTGTTCTATAACAGGGCTCTCAAACGTTTTGGTAGCAAGTCCCTCCTCTTGAAATGAAAGCCTCTCACGCCCTTCCCACTTTACACTATGAATAAATGCTCTGGGTATATGAAAAAAAAAACAAATAGTATATTGCGGCGCTGTTGCCACATTGAACGGCAAATATTAGTTTCGGGACACTTTTGTATTAGGCCTACTATTCTTTTCAAGTTGTCATGTTGATTTAATTTCAAGTTTACAAAATTTGCACAACCTTTACTCATATTTCTTTTATAAATACATACATTTCATTAAAATTTTCTGAGCATCGTGTTCAATAAAATTACCTGTGTAAAAATAATCTGAAGCGAAAATTTAATTTTAATCTTTGATAAATTGTGTACTTAAATTTTAAATAAATGAGGATTTGTCTTACTATTTTCCAACTTGTCTCGCGCCTCCCCTGACTTGCCTCACGTCCGCCAGTTTGGGAACCTATTTTCTACAACATAACCTATAACACAAATCAGTTTTTGCATGAAATAATGTTATCATTTGATTCATTTTGAGGTAACTCATAGCGTAACCTGACGGAAATTATACTGTCGCGAAGTTGTATGTTCATGCAATAAGTATTTGTATGCCTCACTTCAAAATACAGAAAACCCTCACCTCAGAAAAATACACAACACTTCCAAACGCAAACACGCCGCCTTCCACTCCATGACACACAGACTAATCAACATACCCATTAACAACAAAGACGTAATAAACACACAAATAATTAACAACTACTCTATAAACAATGACACTACAGAACACAAAGAAACCACAGACTCACAATACTACAAAACACCCGATCAACAGTGTTGCTCATGACTCACAACATTGAACAATGCAATTATCTAACGTGAAACGCATTTGCTGACAAACATCAGAATGTAGCAGCTTTTTTCCCAAGTGACATTAATAAAAACTATATATACTATAATTTCTGTACAAGTATTATGCCTGTCGGTTCATCATTGAACATTTTCGATGAACCGACACATAGTACCTGAATACCTTATAGGCTAAGCTATTTACGTTGTATACATTTTTGTCTTTATGTTCTGATAAACAGTTTGTTGAATATGAAAATTTTAGGAAAGCAACAGATGTTTACCCTTCCTTCTAAGCACTATATTGCATCTTGTGTCTTCCGCAAGTGCCTAGCCCTTTCGAGACAACTTACAAAGACGTATTTCATGCTTCTCAAATTCAAATTTTACAACTGGGACGAATAGATGTAGCAGTGAAATGAAATATTTCTTCGTAAACTGTAACGTAAAAAAAGAACACTTTTTAGTTAAAATGTACGTTGCCTGGTCTAAAATAATGATAAATTATGATCCATGTTTTGAGAAGGGGGTGCTTCGGCTTGATAAACATATACACTGTAACCGGATATATTTTTTAACCCCCCCCCATCCAAAACATTTTTTCCTAAAGATTTTCTTCACGCCTCCACTTTAAGCTTCCTACACTAATAAAACATTATAGACTAGGCTATTTTGTAATTGGTATTTATGAAATTAGTTGTTTGATTTATGCATTTGAAGGATTTGTAGGGTACAGTTACATAACCTACTTTTTGGACTACTAAAAAGGTATTTTTAATTTGTTTCTTAGACAGTAATAGCTTATCAAAATTTGGCTTGTACCTTATATTCAATGTTATTTAATTATTCATGTTGCTCTTGTGTACCAAGGGTATTTTCACTAGTAGATAGATCATGGTGTCGTAGGCGACAGGTTTATGCTCGTTGGTATTAGTGTTTTGTTAGGTTTACATGTATGTTGCAGTTATGACTAAATTAAAAGTAAATTTCAATTCCTAGTCCCAAAGAGCAAACCCAAAGCAATATATATTCTTTTGGTTTTGAAAGTTAACAGCATAAAATAGAATTTTTAACAGTTTAAATGTAACAAAACTAAACCATTGTTCAAAATTGTTACCGTATTTCTTAAGACTGCAGTCAAAGACAATATTATGGTTAAAAATGAAATAATACAATACATAGTATTTAATTTAAAAAATTATCACTGTAGAAAGGATTTCCAAATTTTGCAGAAAATAGGCTTATAAGAAACAGTCTTTTTAAAATAAACTTGTTTTAAATAATAAGTTGCAGGTGGGTGAAACGAGAAAGTAACTCCTGTATAAAATTGTGCAGATCACAAGCTAATAAAACACTATATTTTAAAAACAGTTTAATAGTACCTGTAAGCCTACAAAATACTGTAGGCCACGAACTAGAAACCAGAAATTTCCGGTTCCCAAGTGTTAGATTTTATCGAAGAACGTTATACCGGGGGAAGGAAAAAGTCATTAGGGATAGCTTAAGAAAAAATTCATGAAAACTCTGGCTAACGTCCCAAATATTAAAATTCTGGAAAATATAAATCCCCCTGCCCCAGCACACGTGAAAAATTACTAATTTAAAGTGTTGGCTTTATTTTTATGGCCTAATACGCAAAGTGACTCGAAATGTATTAAATTTGCTGTTGACTCCCAAAACATACAAATTTAAAAAAAAATCTTCAACAATGCACTAATAGCACCACGGCTCATAAACTTTATAGAAATATAAACTCGCAACACATTATTTTTTGGAGTAATTAGCAAAGTTAACACTTACAGACACTATTCTACAGACAAAACAGAAAATATTTCATCGAACATTTACACTCTTTTTATTTCTATCGCCAACAAATTTATATTTTGGGAGTCATCAGCAAGTTTAGTTTCGACTACATTTTGAGGCATTTTGCGAATTACATAAAAAAAAAATATAACCAAAACGTTGAATTTGTAACGTTTTAGGTGTGCCGTGGAGGGGAGAAGAAACTGACGCAGAAAGTCATCAAGAGTACGAAAAAATTATGAATACTCTCGCTCAACCCCCAAAAAAACACATTAAAAAATGTGGAAAACAGGAATTCCACCCTCCCCATCACACGTGAAGCGTTACTAATAATAACTCGCAAAGGGCCTCGAAATGTAACTAAAATTTGCTGCTGACTCTCAAAAATTACAAATTTAAAAAAAAATCAACTTCAACAAAGCACTATTAGCCTATTTACATCTAGGTCATCCTCTGTCTCATTTAAAAGCCAAACAGAAATTTTGAATGTGGACAATGTGGATATTTTGTCTGTTTGGCTTTTTTTACAAATAATTTTGGATTTTATTTCTTTAACCTATTTTCAATTGAATTGGTTTTGCATGAAGGTTATTCTCTGTCTCTATTTAGACCAGAAATCTAGAAAGTGGTTTGATTTTCTGTTTTCTTTTTTGTAAAATACAATTTGAGATTTTATTTCTTTAATTTTTTAAAAATAAAGAGTCCTTGCATGAAGTTTTTCTCTGTCTCAATTACATCAGAAGTCATAGAGAGAGCCTAATTAATAAATGATAATAAATTATTTATCTGTGGCATTTTGTTAAAAATAGTTTATGTATTCTTTCTTTTTTAAAAAATTAAAGTAACTTTTCATGTAGTTTTACCTCTGTATCTTTTATATCAGAAAAAGTTAAGGAGGCTAAATTTATCAGTCTTTTTGTTAGAAATAATTTAGATTTTTGTCTTTATTTATCTTTATTTTTTTCAAATAAATTGTCCTTTTATGTAGATTGTCCTCAGTCCCATTATGAGATATCAGATGATTATGAGTCTCAGATGAGATATGTTAAAGACGCTTAATATATTCCTATTGCTTTTTTTTTGTAAAAATGCAAGTAACTTGTAGCTTTTTGTTAGAAATAATTTGAATTTTGTTATTCTTTTCTTCAAAGAAAGTTATCTTGCATGTAGGTCGACTCTTGTATCTTTCAGGTCAGAAATCTTTAAATAAGTTTAATTCTCATTTACTTTTAATAATTTGGGTAGACTACTTACTTTATCTGTAAAGCTTTTTATGGAATTAATTTAGGTTTTTCTATCTTTATTTTTTTCAAATAAATTGTCCTTGCATGTAGGTTGTCCTCCGTCACATTGAGATGAGACATATTAAAAATGTTTAATTTATCCCTAAGACTTTATTTTTAGAAATAATTTAGGTTTTTATATCTTTTACTTTTTTCAATTAAAATCTCCTTAAATGAATTGTAAAAGAAGGCCTTTTTTTAAAGACTTTTTTTTAGAAATAATTTGGAGTTTATTTCTTTTACTTTTTAAGTTTTTACTATTTAAGTTTTTTTGCATTAGATTGTCATCTGTCTCATTCAGAAATCTTGAAAGGGGTTTAATTTTACGTCTTGCATTTTGTTAGACGTTGCAATTTGTTGCAAATACGTTGCAATTTGAATTTTGTTTTATTTTCTTCAACGAAACTCATCTTGCATGTAGGTTGACCTTTGTATCTTTCCGATCAGAAATCTAGAAATACGTTTAATTATCTTTTGATTTTAATAATTTGGGTACTTACTTAATCTGTAAAGATTTTTGTGGAAATAATTTTGGATTTTATTTCTTCTATGTATTTCTAAATAAAGTTCCCTTGCATGTAGGTTGTCCTCTATCTCATATAGCAGAAATATTGAATAGGTTTTATTTAATATAAGTTTATTTTATAATTAAGTGTCTCTTATGTGTATTGTCCTCTTTACTCATTCAGAACAAAAGTTTTGAACATAGGTTAATGTTAGTTTAATTCACATAAGTTATAATTTATTCTATTTAGTCTACATTCAACTAAAGTTCCCTTTATTAGGCTACTTATTGAGAACAGAGATTTTGAACACACAGGTATATCTAATGTTGTTATGATTTTACTGATTTATGTTGTAATTCCTTCAATATTGTTCCTAACAATGATCTTTCAATATGTTTCTCTCAGTTTTCATTGAGAACAGAAATTTTGAACATAGATTTAATTTCTTGTTAGGCCTTAAGTGACTCAAATTCATTTATCTTTCTTCTTATTTTCTAACAAAATGGTGTTGTATATACCTGGTCTTCTTCACTCATTGAGAACAGAAAGTTTGAACAGAGGATATTGTTTTGCTACACTTTTAATGATTTATTTAATTATTTCTTCTACTTATGTTCAAATTAAGGTGTCTTACAAGAAGGTTACAGTTTTTACTTAATAAGAATATAAATTTTGTAATAGGTTCAATATTGTTCTGCTTTTTGTTAGAATTAATTTATGTTCTAATTTCTTATATTCCGTATTTCTTTTTAAAAACACATGTATCGTTTTCTATTTCTTGTTTACTATTTGAATTAAGGTCAAATTTGAAACTTAGGTGTATGAATTAAAGACTCTTTTTCTTGTATTTCTTATTTCCAAAGGTTTTGTTTATTCGGAAAAATGTTTTGACTGATTTTCTAAACACATGTTTACCTTTATGCTAGCCATAAAGATGTCCAAGTATTAGTTTTATATACTTCCTCTGGGAAACCTAATGCTATATGTTTAGCTCTTGTCACAGTGGGTAAACATAGTGTCTTTGTGTGGATATTTATCATTTAAAGAATTACTGCTATAAATAATATTTTTAAACCAATAAACATTATTCATTATAGGTTCATACATTTTGAAATATTTAGTTTATTTTGTAGATTTGAACTGTTTTTTTTCACTTATTTCTATGGTTAATAATCAAGATGCTGTCGGTTTAGTTTAGTGTCTGCACTCTTTGGGGGGATAAATCTGAACAAACATATAATGTTAGACAAGTTAAATAGGTTTGCGAATATACTTTAAATTTTTGTTTCTACAGAATTTGGTGTTTGGTGACACTGAAAATTTATCATGTTGAAGTATTGTTAATAACTGTTTTTTTGACAGGTGGGCGTGGCAATGGATAAATATTTTCTGTATAAATATAGAAGTGTAACCTTACTTTCACCCTAGTTGTAAGTTAGAGTTTGTAGTAGCAACACTCACTGAAGATGATGACTTTGTCATTGAAACGCGTAGGAGTCAATAAGTGATTAATATGTGAGTTTTGTGTTTTATTTATAGTAGCAGTTATTTGTAGTCAATAAGTGCAAATATATGCAACTGTAACATGCTAATATATGCCCTAGTGTTTAAGTGTGAACTATCAGCTCAAAGTTGGACAGGAATAATATTTAATATTATGTAAGGCATAAACACAAATGGTATTTTGTGGTACTATTTATTTGCAAACAAGTTTGGTATAATCTACTTATTCCACTGGCTACTTTCAGAATAGGAACTTTTAAGAAAGGTTTCATTTTGCACAAGTTTATGGTCTTATTTTATAACTTTGTAGTTTCTGTATAATCATTTTGTATTTAGTTGAATCTATTTTTACGTAGCCTGGCCCTATTTAAAATATAAAACTTAATAAGTCATATAAATTGTAGTTAAATGTAGGCTAATCTAATGATACAAGTCTACCAACGTAGGATACTTTTCTTTTTATTATTTTTTTTCAAACGGATCTTTATTAATTATAAATGATGGAAATATAAATAGAAATTATTTTTATGAAAATAACATTAGTTTTTAAAAACTTAGGGTAAATTTAATTACAATTTCTACCGTGTTTGCGTTTAATGTATTTATTTAAAATATTACTGCATAAAACTATTCTAGTTCATAAAGTTCCCACTAGAGCATCAGAAACAGCAATGATGATATTTAGTGTGTATTGAAGTGGAAGGGTTAGAGTAGCAGTTTGTCTAGATGTGTGCTGTTGGAAGAGATATCATTCTCTAGTATAACATATTATAGTATATATAACAGGTTAGAATACAAGAATTAGTTTTAATCTTAATAATCAACATAGTTTCATTATTAAGAAACCCTAGAAATTAGTTATACAAAGATTTGAGGCACAGTTGGTGATGGAAGTTTTACAGTGTTTCACAGTTTTTATATATTTAGAAACATCTATAAAGTAAGTATGTAGTGTAATGAGTTGGGATTGTTCTGTAGTTATATCAAAGTGTAACAGAAATGTCATTGTAATAATAAATTTCATTTTCTTGTAAAAAATATCGTAGTAGGGTACATAAATAAGTAGCAACGTTGTAAAGTGGCGTTTGTGTTGGGTGGTCATTTTGTAGGCAATAGTTAGACCTATCTATTGTTTGAGTTGAGTTTGCTACAAAGCTTAAAGTACCATTTGATTAATAACAGTTTTATAGTGAATAGTTTTATTTAATTTTAATCCATTTTACATTGAACCGAGGTAGTAAATCATTACAAATAATTTAGATGCCCAAGATAATAGATCTACAACATGGCCGACTCTAGGTCCATACAGTAACTTTAGACTAATTTTACTGGTTTTCGTTTGTTTTATAGCATCGCTAAATATATGTAGTGTATTCCATTTAAACTGTTCTGTAAATATTAATAAAGTATTAAAAAATTGGGTTAAACTTTATCATAAAACTAAATTTAGTTTTATTGCAAAACATATTTCAGTAGAATACCAAAATATTCCATAGTTGGGAACAGTGCGAGGTTGCCTGTTTGTGCAAACGGTTTTCTATCGTATGAGTAGTAGTTTGTTACGAAATAACACCGTAGGTAGCTTTAGATTAATAACAGTTTTACTGTGCATAGTTTTATTCAATATACACCTCGAGGTATTTAAAACATTATAAATAATGCCCACAGGAAAATAGTTCTATTACTTGACAGTCACTTGCTACTTACTTTAAACTGTTTTTCCGATGTTGTATGTTTATAAACATCTGTAAATATAACTTATATCGTGTAGTATAGTGCATTTAGTTTGTTCTGTAATTAATAATATACTTTTCGAAATGTCGCAGGCACTGATGAATGTAACAGCTGTCTGAAGTAAAATCACCTTCATTGTGCCAGCAAAGGAACAAACCCGAACTTGTGAGCCGCAGTTATACAACAGTCTATTCAAGCAGCCTTCGTCAAGCACAGCGTTTTCCAGGTATTACCGCAAGTTCATAGGACTGTATTATTCAGTTTAACACAGTGACGCTCTTGTTAAGAAAGTTTTACCGCAAGTCGACGCATTAAAATCTCTTAACCGTAAGGTGGCAGTGCGAAGGGAAAAATTGCAATTATTTTCTGTATTCTCAATCAAGCTACTTGTGCAGCCTGTAAAGTTTTAAATTTTTTTACAGTTTGTGATCGGAAGTCTAGAGTAACAGAAGTTTTGTAAAGAAATTTCTTTTGTTTTGCTGCACAAAGTCCTAGGTTATATATTTTTGTTTCTTGGTAAAATTCCATCAAGCTGCCTATAGTTTGTTACTTAAAGTATTAAATATCAACAGTTCTGTACAGATATAATATTTTTTGTTAAACCTACATGAAGTATAATATATTGTACTGTCTAATGAAACAGTTAAATGTTTTATATCTTTCTAACAATATATTGTAGGCCTACTGTTTATTACAAATATATGTCTTCCACTGCTTTTAGTCTTAAGTCTAGAGTAACAGAAGTGGTCTACGGTAATTACATTTTTGTTGGACAAATAATTATAAAATTTTGTTTATGGTTAAACACTCATCAGGTTGCCTAAAGCTTTTTTTATTTATAAATATCAATATGTTTGTATAGATATTTCATTTTTTATTGGACAAAACAATTTTTAATTTTTATTTCTAAAAACACATCAGGTTGCCTAAACTTTTTATTCTAAATTCCGTAATATCAATAGTTCTGTACAGATAGACTAAGATATTACAGATATTACTTTATTCATTGTTGGATCTACTTGCAACATATTATATTGCATTGTTTAACAAAATAACAGAATCTTTTTACAGCTTGTGATCTGAAACACTGAGAAAAAGAGGTTTTGTACTGATATATTTTTTTGTTGGACAAAATAGCATTTATTTTTGTTTATGTTAAACACATATCAGGTTTCTAACAGTTTTTTATTTAAATTATTCAGCATCAATTGGTTTGTACAGATATTTCATTTTTTATTGAACAAAATGGTTATTGTTTGTTTTTTTAAACACATATCAGGTTACCTCCAGTGTTTTATTTAAATTCTTCAGCACCAATTGGTTTGTAGAGGTATTTCATTTTTATTGGACAAAATAATGCTTATTGATGGTTTGTTTTAAAAAGACATCAGGTTGATAAACGTTTTTTATTTAAATTATTCAGCACTAATTGGTTTGTACAGATATTTCAATTTTTATTGGACAAAATAATGTTTATTGTTGGTTATTTTAAAACACATAGACTCATATCAGGTTGCCCAAAATTTTTTATTTAAATTCTTCAGCATCAATTGGTTTGTATAGATAATTCACTTTTATGGGACAAAATAATGTTTATTGTTGGTTTGTTTTAAACATACTTCAGGTTGCCTCCAGTTTTTTATTTAAATTCTTCAGCATCAATTGGTTTGTTCAGATATTTCATTTTTTATTGGACAAAATAATGTTTATTGTTGTTTTTTTTAAACACACATCAGGTTGCCTACAGTTTTTTATTAAAATTCTTCAGCACCAATTGGTTTTGTAAATATATTTCATTTTTTATTGGAAAAAGTAATGTTTATTGTTGGTTATTTTTAAACACACATCAGGTTGCTAAAAATATTTTATTTTAATTCTTCATCATCAATTGGTTTGTATACATATTTCATTTTTTATTGGACAAAATAATGTTTATTGTTGGTTTGTTTTAAACAGACATCAGGTTGATAAACATTTTTTATTTAAATTGTTCAGCATCAACTGATTTGTACAGATATTTCATTTTTTATTGGACAAAATAATGTTTATTGTTGGTTATTTTAAAACACATAGACTCATATCAGGTTGCCCACAATTTTTTATTTAAATTCTTCAGCATCAATTGGTTTGTATAGATAATTCACTTTTATGGGACAAAATAATGTTTATTGTTTGTTTGTTTTAAACATACTTCAGGTTGCCTCCAGTTTTTTATTTAAATTCTTCAGCATCAATTGGTTTGTACAGATATTTCATTTTTTATTGTACAAAATAATGTTTATTGTTGTTTTTTTTAAACACACATCAGGTTGCCTACAGTTTTTTATTAAAATTCTTCAGTACCAATTGGTTTTGTAAATATATTTAATTTTTTATTGGACAAAGTAATGTTTATTGTTGATTATTTTTAAACACACATCAGGTTGCCTACAGTTTTTTAGTAAAATTCTTCAGTACCAATTGGTTTTGTAAATATATTTAATTTTTTATTGGACAAAGTAATGTTTATTGTTGATTATTTTTAAACACACATCAGGTTGCCTACAGTTTATTTTATTAAAATTCTTCAGTACCAATTGGTTTTGTAAATATATTTAATTTTTTATTGGACAAAGTAATGTTTATTGTTGGCTATTTTTAAACACACATTAGGTTGCCTATAGTTTTTTATTGACTTTCTTCAGCATCAATTGGTTTGTACAGATATTCTATTTTTTATTGGATAAAATAATGTATATTGTTTTAGCTCTTTATAGACACTTCTGGTCCATTATAGTTTTATTTATTTATAGTCTTAAATATCAGTAGTTCTGTATAAATACTTCATCCATTGATAGATCTACCTGCAACATATTATATTGTAATGGTTAATACAATAGCTGACATTTTTACAGCTTGTGACGTCAGATTGCTGAGGTCCAAAGTAACAGTAGTTTTATACTGATATTTTCTTATTTGTTGGACAAAATGGTATTTATATTTGTTTATGTAAACACACATGAGGTTGCCTACAGTTTTTTATTTAATTTCTTCAGCATCAATTGGTTTGTACAGATATTTCATTTTTAGGTTGGATAAAATAATTTTTATTGTTGGTTTGTTTTAAACACACATCAGGTTGCCTACGGTTGTTGTTTAAATTCCTTATTTTTAAACCCTACCTGGTTGCATATAGCTTATTTTATTAAAAGTCTTAAGTATCAGTAGTACTGTACAGATACTTCATTTATTGGTGAATCTACCTGTAACATATTATACTGTAATGTTTAACAAAATAGAAGAAATGTTTACAGCTTGTGACCTGAAGTCCTTAGTAACAGATGTTTTGTACTGATATTTTATTATTTCCTGGACAAAGTATTATTATTTTTTGTTCATGTTAAACACACATTATGTTGCCTGCAGTTTTTGATATAAGTTCTTCAGAATCAATTGGTTTGTACAGATAATTAATTTTTTTTGGACAAAATAATGTATATTGTTATTTATTTTTAAAGCCCCGCCTAGTCGTATATAGCATTTGTATTTAAAGTCTTAAATATCAATAGTTCTGTACAGATATTTCATTCATTGGTGGATCTTCCTGCAATATATTATGGTGTATTATTTAACAAAGTAGTTCCAGGAACCACCTGAAAAAATATGCCTATTTATACAACTTGTATAGCAACTTGTACAGCTATACACAGCATTTGTAGCCACTTGTACAGCTATATGCAGCTTGTGTAGATACTTGTACAGCTATATACAGCTTGTAAAGGGACTTGTAGGGCCTACAGCTACACATAACTTGTGTAGCAACTTGTAGAGCTATATACAGCATGTATAGGGTCTTGTAAAGCTATAGGCCTATACAGCTTGTGTAGGGACTTGAACAGTTATATATAGCTTGTGTAGCATCTTGTACAGCTATATACAACTTGTGTAGGGACTTGTACAGCTATACACAGTTTGTGTATTAACATGTACAACTATATACAGCTTGTGTAGAAATGTAGGCTATACAGCTTGTGTATTAATATATACAGCTTCGGACGTATACAGCTTGTGTAGCAACTTTTAAATATATATATACAGCGTGTGTAGCAACTTATACAGCTATATACAGCTTTTGTACCAACGTGTACAGCTATATACAGCTTGTGTATGATTTTGTACAGCTATACATAGCTTGTGTAGCAACTTGTACAGCTATATACAGTTTGTGTAAGGACTTGTACAACTATATACAGATTGTGTAGGGACTTGTACAGCTATATAGGCCTACAGCTTGTGTACCAACTTGTACAGCAATATACAGCTTGTGTAGGGACTTGTACACCTATATATAGCTTGTGTAGTAATATGTACAGCTATATACAGCTTCGGTAAAAATGTATACAGCTTGTGTAGAAATATATACAGCTTGTGTAGGAACGTATACAGCTTGTGTAGCAACTTGTACATCTATATACAGCGTGTGTAGCTACTGATACAGCAATATACAGCTTGTGTAGATCTTTTACATCTATATAAAGCGTATGTAGCAACTTTTACAACTATATACATTTTGTGATCCGACGTATAGTCACTGAAGACATTTACAAATAGCCTATATTATGTCATGGTGAACAATATTATATGTATTTTATTATTTTTAGTGTTGAAAGCATTCAAGGTAGCCTTAAGGCTTTCATTCATTATCAATGGTTTAATTTTCAGTAATCTCGTACATTTATTATTTTGTATGATCTACATGCAACACTATTTATTTTAGTGTTTGTTACAATAAACAGGTGTTTTACAGTTTATAGTCTTAAGTCTAGAGTAAAATAAGTGGTGTATTCTACAAAATTCTTTGGGGACAGTATAATAATTTTTTAATGTTAAACACACAGGTTGCACACGCATAAAGTGTCTGTGTATGTATGGAATACATTATAATTTAAAGTGTAGGCTATATTATTTGAAAGTTAACCACTACTAATTAAGAGGTAACTTATCCAGTTTTTTTAATTACAGAAATTTTAATCCTGTGGCCCGGCTCGAGAAAAATGAACATTTAATTGGCCCACCGTTCCAAAAAGGTTGAGCACGCCTGGTCTATATATCTAGATGTTAGCTCACAAACATTTTCCAACCGGTCCAGCAAATAGTAGACTATTTGTACATTCTCAAAAATGTCAGTTACTTTGCATTAAGTTATTACTCGGCACTTACCTACTATAGCCACACCTGAATGTCTAACCTAATAAAGTATAAAAAGGCGTCTGTTTCATTTGTATAGAGCAAGAAACTAGGCCTAAGTATTACAAGAATTACCAGTAGAATAAACTACAACCCCCAGAATGAAGGCCTGTACTAAATCAATAAATACTTTAAATGAAACCTTATAAAAGGAAACAAATTCTGGCAAAGTCTTTTGTAAATTCCCTCTAGATATAGGCCTACAGGTCCGCCCAGAGAAATATCGGACCCCTGGGCAAACACGGATACGGGCCGCTTCATTAGTCTACTTCCAACATATACAACCTTGTATTTTGCATGACATTATAAACAAATTATTGTTTTCGAATTAAAACCAAATAAGCCTACTGAATCTAATCTGTTTATGTTGAGTTTTGTTGAAATAATCTGTAGCTCGTTTACAGCGACTGAGACATTGCATTTTGTATGAAAAACATTTCATTTATTGAGCATTACTTTGCCATTATAAGTTTGTACATTGTACTTTTTATACTTTACTGATTAAATGTCTTTATCTCTTTTACGGATCTCGCCACACGAGTAATTATTTTAAGCAGTAAAACATAGCAACCCTGCCGGATCCCCGGAGTCCCTGGGCATTAGTCCTTGCCCCCTCTGGACAGGCCAGTACACATATAAATATTTATAAGATAGTAAAACTTTAGAGATGCCCTACCCACAACAGGTGGTAGCTTCTTATGATAACGCGTTCCCCTAACCTCCTCATTTAAATTTATAAACAGCTGTCCACCAGTAGCAAGACGAAAACCACAATAGAAAGGCAACCAGCCCCTCCTGCTAATTCCCCACCACTTTGTACTTCAGTTTTATTGGTTAAAACGCACGATAGCATTTCTAAAATGTCTACGCTTTTTTGAGAACATTTTAAAAGCAACATTAGTGATAAAACTAATATACTAATTAACACTGTAACTATTTATTCATTTATGTAGGCAGCTTTCTCTTCTATGCATTGAACTTTGCCTCACGCTACTTGATACTTTGCCTTAAGTTATTTATGCATAATTTTATTTGTGAAAATTTAAAAAAACATCCCAAAGCAATGCAAAATTAGGGCTATTTTACAAACAGTAATGGGTAACTCAATATATT
Source organism: Prosapia bicincta (assembly GCA_036971475.1). Classification (NCBI taxonomy): domain Eukaryota; kingdom Metazoa; phylum Arthropoda; class Insecta; order Hemiptera; family Cercopidae; genus Prosapia; species Prosapia bicincta. Next base: position 349,182,775 of record JBAIZL010000002.1, read on the forward strand.
TTACTTTAAAGTGTATAACAATTTCCTAACTAATCTTCAAAATATTAAAAGGTTTTTCAAAGACGGTTATTTTTAATTAATATTTTGAGTATCACAATTATCTGTTATGCCTGGCATTGTCACATTATTCATTGATGCGTAAATAATAATAAATTAAAGCGTTAATGGAAAAATCGATTTTGTCCAGCAAAAAATAATTCTCCACAGTAAACTGTTCCAGTAGGTGACGTGCAAGTTGCGACCGTGCCACTTACGACCCAGAAATCTGCCCCCGTGCCACTTGCGTAGGCCTATATACTATTGAATACAGTTATGTATTAACTAAACAATATTAGATCCAATAATCAATCGAATTTACTAGTCTATCGTTTTTTTTTTTATCCACAAGGGTTTGATTTTGTAACTGAATTTCCAAAATATGATTCCATCAAAAGTGTTTTACGTCAACAAAGAAGGAGATCAATTTTGTCAACTTACAATATTCACGTGGATATTGGAAGTTCTGTCACAGAAACAATGTCCTGCTGTTTACGATTTTGAATGAAGCAATGATTTCAGCGATTCAAAGTGTGCTACCAGATATAGTAATCTCAGGATGCTAGTTTCATTTCAGCCAAAGTGTGTGGTGAAAAATCCAAACAATGGACCTTACATTTCTATATAAAGAAAATCAAGAAGTGTCACAGACATGCAGAAGATGTGCTGTGTTGGTTCATTTCTCGCTTCAACATATTCAAGCACATTCCTTTGAGCTTCGTAAAAGGAACGAATGTTTTGAAATGCTCATCAAGTAAGCAATTACGTATTCACTTTGTTAAGTATTATTAAAATTAGTTTAAATCAGTGAATTCAAGATGATTACATAAAGCAACTTCATATTGATGATGCCTGGCTCACTATTACTGAGGACGCTCCAGAAGACACAGTCAATCTAACAGAACTTTTGGACATTTTTAATCAGCAGTGGTTGGAAAAAGCTACTATACCACTTCATTTATGGAGTGTTTACAACGCCGTAGAGGGCTGGAATTTTAAGTTAAATGCCTTGGTTGGAAGGAAGACCGCCAACATTTTTTCCTCATAGAGAAATATAATTTATCAAAGTTACAGTTGGTAACATTTTCAATAATGTTCAATAATTGTTGCTTTTCATCTTTCATTAAAATTATCTGTTATTATCTCTGAAATAATAATTAGTAATTTTTTTAACAAAGTGTAATTCAGAATAAAATATTATTTGCAATTAACTAATTACTGTCTGTATATATTTAATTTTTAATGCTAAGTTTTTAGACCTTCCATTGTTTATGGTCATAAATCTAACCCAATAATTTACTTATTTTACATAAACCTTTTCAAAATATTTTTTAAATTCATAAAATCATATACTTAGCATTTCACTTTAATTCATTCTTTCCTTATCAATTTTTTGTCAATATCTCTTTCTTGTCTCTCTAAATTTAACTAATCATAACTTCATATATATTTTTTAACTTTAATTTATTCTATTTTCACTTAATATTTCCAACGACTAATTCATATCTTTCTATATATTAATTACATTTTTTTAACGTCATTTACATTTCCATACATGACTTATGAAAATTACTATCACTATTTTCAATAGTAAACTATTCACTATGTAGAAAAATGTATTTAGTTTTTTTTAACTTGTATTTAAGATTTTACTTTTCATCACTAAATACAACTCATGCAAATTAAAATTTATTTTATTTTCTAATTTCTATCAGCCCTTAAATTTTACATACAAAAATCAATCTTTCAAATTTTTTTCTTTCATTTTTACTAAACTTTTACTTTTTTATATAAGTAATATCTTTATCTCTTTTTATCAACAGTTAAACATTTAGTTGACTTCCATGTTAACATTTCTTTCTCAACACTTTAATTTTACATAAATTCCATTATATATAACTTCAACATACAGTTCACCTCAATGTTAACATTACTTATTCCCATTTTTCACATGTGTTAATTCCAGATACAGTTGACCTCAATGTCAACACTACTTATGCAACTCTTTACATTTTTTTCATTTATTCTAAAACACAACAATATTTATTACAAGAACCAACTTCTCTGATTACAGAAATACAGAAATTAAAAATTTTCGGTTTTACTTTCTTCTCTTTCCCCATTCTAATTTGTTTTCTATCTTCTTACATTTTTCAGCATTTGAGTTGTGGAGATTATCCTGCCGGCGTTACTCAATCCACAAATCTGCAACTAACTACCACACGCACCTGACACCAAATATGTCGTGGCCGAGTGATTTGCCTGTTTGCTGATTGGACAGCTATCGCGAGGTGAATTCTTGTAAGAAGATAAAGCCGAATTGAATAAAAGCCTTTATTGTACTTTTATACTTTTACACATTTTACCTTTTCACTTAAAGGGAGGTTTTAATTTAACGTCGTTTTAAGACGAGAAAATCATTTTATAAAATTACAATTTTTTCACCATCGTAATCCCTGTATTATATATTACTATGACACCAAATGTTAATATTCTCTGACAATGGTAACAGGTTTAAAACCCCGTTGGAGTGATGCGGTAACTATTAAACTTAGTCGGTAGCTAGGTCTTGTCTTCCCGTGCAGATTCAGCAATAAGTGTGCGATTGGCGTAGTCCCGTCTAGTAGACGCACCTACCTAAAAAAATCTCGTCCTTTCCGTAGGCCTCCCTAGTGCGCGCTTAGCTCAAGGGTGCGAACAGCACAAGTGGTTCGCGATAGACCGCGATATATTTACATACATTTTGAAAATATATTGAATTTTTCGTTGGCATTTTAAGTTCTAATTTCTTCTATTAATGTTAAAATAAAGTTTCCTCACTTTCAGGTTTACCTCAGTACTAATTTAGAATAGGCCTAGACATTTTGAAGATTTATTTAGTATTTTTGTTAGGCTTTTACTGATTTAAGCTCTAATTTCTTTCATTTATGTTGGAATAAAGAAATTTCACAAGGTTTTCCTTTTTATATATTGAGAATATTAATTTTGAAATATCTTTAATATCTAACCTGCTCATTGTTAAATTCATTTATCTCTTAAATTTTTTTTATTGATTTGCAAATAATGTGATATTTTGAAAATTAATATGCTGCACTTTTTAAAAAAAAAAAAACACATATGTCATCCTTTACCTTTTACTGCTTGACATAAGAAATAGAAATTTGAAATTTAGGCGTGATTCCATATGAATTACAAATATGGCTGTCTGTTTCTTGTAGCCTATTTCCCATTTCCAAAAGATTTATTTAACTTGAGTCAATGTCTTGACCGATTTTCTAAACACATGTTTACTTTCATGTTAGACCTAAAGATGTTCAGATATGTCTTTGTGTTACTTTCGGAAACCTGATGCTACAAATTTAGCTTTTGTGGCAGTGAGTGAACAAGGTGTCTTTGTGAGGATATTATATTTTTATAAAGCTTTAGGCCTACTGTTATTAATTATTGTTACAACCATAAATAAACTTTATTTTAGGTTCATAGATTTTAAACAATAATTCATATGGTAGACTAAAACTGACATTTATAACCAGTACCAGGATGTTGTGTTTGTTTGGTGTCTGAAGTTTTGGGGAATGAAATTTGAAACAAACAATATCTAATGTAATACGTATTTGTTAAATGAGTTTGCGAACAATTTTCTCTTTCTATTTTCAAACCCGTGTTCAATTTGGTCTTTCGTGACACTGAACATTTGTCATGTTGAATAAAAGTTAATTTTGTACATAAACATCTGGAGTTATATTAATATATTACCACATATGTTGTAGTTAATGAGTGACAATTTATGTGAGTGTCACACACGAATATATTTCCCAGTGTTTAAGTGTAACTTTCAGGTCAACTTAAAGATGGAAAGGAATAGTATTTTGTGGTATTTGCAAGCGTCCTTTGGTGTAAGTTATTCTCTGTGTCATTTAGACAAGATATGGTGAAAGTAATTTTATTTCATTTTTGGCTTTTTGTTAGAAATTAATATTTTTTTTATTTCCTTTATTTTAATTCAATCAGAGTATTACCTCTTCTTTTCCATAAATCAATAATTACCAACCATTGTCTTATATATTTCAATTCTAATGTCTTTAAACTTCAATTTTTATATTAACTTCAGTATTTGTAATTCTCATATGATGATGAGGCAAAGTTTTAAATTGATATAATGAAGTGAACGTAATATGATGACATTACAAATTATAGCTTAGGTTTTACTAATTTAACATAAACACCTACAAATGTGTATTCAGATTTATTATCATTGATACTAATAGATAAAAAATTGCGTATTACATTTATTAACGTATTTGTGAAACGTTGATTCAGTCAGATTTAAACATAATTCAAAAGCGAATTCGATGTAAGTTTAGCTTGCTCTCAATATACAGACTACAACAAAATGTAATTCGTTAAAAATCAGGGAACATAGACGAAGGTTTAGTACCCAGACCTACTTGGAGGTATTTACAAATGTCCTTTGGTGTAAGTTATTCTGTGTCTCATTTAGACAGGGTATGGTGAAACTAATTTTATTTCATGTTTAGCTTTTTGTTAGAAATTAAATTTTTTTAAAATTTCCTTTATATTTATTCAATCACAGTACTGTAATTTTAAAATAGGTTGTCTTTTGTACCACTTAGATCATATATGTTGAGAGGGACTAAATTGTTTGTGTGGTTTGAGGTTTTATGTCTTCTCTTTTATTCAAATGAAATGTCCTTCATGAGGATTGTCCTCATTCTCATTTACGTGGTAAATCTTGGAAAAGGTTTAATTTTATGTTTATTTTTTTGCTAGAATTAACTGAAGTCTTTATTTAACTTATTTTATCAAACAAAAAATTACTTTGCTTCTTGGCTGCCCTCATTTAAATGGGAAATCTTGAAAAAGGATAATATTTTGTTTTGGCTATTTTTGTAAGTTTAATTTTTTTTTCAGATAAAGTGTCCTTGCATGTAGGGTGTCCTTTGTCTCATTTGGCTTTTTAGAAATGATTTTTTAATTTATGTTAAAGTTTTATTAGGTTTGATCACATCAAATTTTAATTTCCACTACTTATTTCCAAATAGAGTTGCCTTAATGAAGGTTCCCCTTTGTAATCATTGAGAACAGAAATTTTGAACACATATTAAAAGTTTTTGTAGGCCTTTACTCACTCAACATTTAGTTTCTTCTATTTATATTAAAAAAGTAGTCTCACGTCTAAGTTGCTAAACTAACAGCTCAAATTCTGGATAGTTTTAAATTGATATAATGACGAGAACGTAATCTGACAACATTACAAACTGCAGATTAGGTTTAATCATGTTGGTTCCCCTTTGTACTCATTGAGAACAGAAATTTTGAACATACTGTATAACTTATTCAAAGTTTGTGAAGCCTTTGACTTACTTAAGTTTTTGTTTCATCTATTTATATTAAAATAGTAGTCTCACATCTAAGTTGCTAAACTAACAGCCCAAACTTTCAGCAGTTTTAAATTGATCTAATGACGAGAACGTAATCTGACAACATTACAAACTACAGATTAAGTTTTACTCTATTTGCCAATGCAATGTGTTGAATATGTATTTCTCTCTATCTTACTAAGTGGGATAATTTTGTAAATTAATAACATTCCTCTTACTAATTACAATGGATTTTAACGTATCCAAATACCATGAACGCTAATTGTTTTATTTGGTATCAAGACAAAGGTCACACAATTAAAAAATTTGGATCTGATGTATTTAGTATTGCAATGTGAATATTAAACTTTTGGAGATGTATATTATTATTATCCCTTCTTTTGCATAAATAAATAGCTACCAACCCATTATATTCTATATTTCAATTTTCATAATAACTTCAGGATTTGTAATTGTCATATAATGATGAGACAAAATTTTGAATTTATATAATAAAGTGAACGTAATCTGATGACATTACAAAACTTAGCTTAGGTTTTACTCTTTATTTATTTATTCAATCAAATAAAGCAGCCTTCCTTTTAGGTTGCCCTCTCTCTCATTTAAATAGTCAATCTTGAAAAAGGCCTAATTATTTTTTGGCTATTTTTATACGTTTTTTTTTTCAAATAATGGGTCCTAGCATGTAGGTTGTCCGTTGTCTCATTTGGATTAGATATGTTGAGAGAGGCTAAATACCTTGATTGACTTTTTTAGAAATGATTTTTTAAGATATGTTAAAATTTTATTAGGTTTGAACCTATCAATATTTAATTTCCCCTACTTATTTTCAAACAGAGTTGCCTTACACGTTGGTCCCAGATTGTACTCATTGAAAACAGATAATTTAAACACATATTCAAAGTGTTTTTAGGCCTTTACTTACTAAACATTTTCTTTCTTCAATTTACGTTAAAAAAGTAGTCTCACATCTAAGTTGCTAAACTAACAGCTCAAACTTTCAGCAGTTTTAAATTGATCTAATGTCGAGAACGTAATCTGACAACATTACAAACTACAGATACAGTTTTAATCTATTTGCCAATGCAATGTGTTGATTATGTATTCCTCTCTATCTTACTAAGTGGGATAATTTTATAAATTAATAACATTCCTCTTACTTATTACAATGGATTTTAACATATCCAAATAACATGAACGCTAATTGTTTTATTTGGTATCAAGACAAAGGTCACAATATTAAAAAATTGGGTTCTGATGTATTTAGTATTGCAATGTGAATATTAAACTTTTGGAGATGTATATTAGCCTAATATTATCCCTTCTTTTACATAAATAAATATCTATCAACCCATTATCTTCTATATTTCAATTTTTATAATAGCCTCAGTATTTGTAATTGTCATATGATGAAGAGGCAAAGTTTTGAATTGATATAATGAAGTGAACGTAATAATATGATATTACAAATTATAGCTTAGGTTTTACTAATTTAACATAAACACCGACAAATGTGTATTCAGATTTGATATCATTGACACCAATAGAATAAAAAAAAGCGTAATACATTTATTAACGTATTTGTAAAACTTTGATTCAGTCAGATTTAAATATAATTCAAAATTGAATTAGATATAAATTTAGCTTGCTCTCAATATACAGACTACATCAAAATGTAATTCGTTAAAAATCAGGGAGCATAGACGAAGGTTTAGTACCCAGACCTACTTGTAGGTATTTGCAAATGTCCTTTGGTGTAAGTTATTCTCTGTCTCATTTAGACAGGGTATGGTGAAACTAATTTATTTCATGTTTGGTTTTTTGTTAGAAATTTAAAATGTTGTTATTCCCTTTATATTTATTCAATCAGAGTACTGTAATTTTAGGTTAGGTTGGCTTTTGTACCACTTAGATCATATATGTTGAGAGGGACTAAATTGTTTGTGTGGTTTGAGGTTTTATCTTTCCTTATTTTCAAATAGAATGTCGTTGCATGAGGATTGTCCTCATTCTCATTTACGAGGTAAATCTTGGAAAAGGTTTAATTTTCTGCTTAGTTTTTTGTTAGAAATAATTGACGTCTTTTTTCATTTATTCTATTAAATAAAGAATCCTTGCTTTTAGGTTGCTCTCTCTCATTTAAATAGTCAATCTTGAAAAAGGCTTAGTTGTTTTTTTTTGCTATTTTTATAAGTTTAATATTTTTTGTATAAAGTGTCTTTGCATGTAGGTTTTCCTTTGTTTCATTTGGATTAGATATGTTGAGAGAGGCTGTATATCATTATTGGCTTTTTTAGAAATGATTTTTTAATTCATGTTAAAGTTTTATTAGGTTCGAACCTATCAAATTTTAATTTCCCCTACTTATTTTCAAATAGAGTTGCCTTACACGTAGGTTCCCCTTTGTACTCATTGAGAACAGAAATTTTAAACACATATTCAAAGTTTTGGTAAGCCTTTACTTACTTAAAGTGAAAGATACATAAATAGTCCTAACCTACTCCTCCAATAGCCCTTTGTTGGTTCCCCTTTGTACTCACTTATAACAGAAAGTATGAACAAATATTTAAAGTTTTTGTGGGCTTTTACTTGCCTAAGTTTTTGTGTGTTTTAGATTAAAACATAATTCGTTAAAAATCAGGGGACATAAACAAAGGCAAACTACCCAGAACTCTACATATAGTTTCGTGGATTACATATCATCCCATATATTAAAAACTACTTTACAAAAATATATCTCAAAACTGATTACACTAACATTAAATTTTAAGTTCATCAACAAAATCTGATTTAAAATCTTGATTAAAATCTAAACTTTAAATTATATGAGAAACAATAGCCTTAATTAGTTTTTATGTCATGTATGTCTACTTGGAAACTTATGGAGACTTCAATTAGTTGGTATTTTCAATTCGTAATTAGGGTATAGACTTATAGAATTAAAACATTGGGTTTACACGTTTTAGTCATGAGTGTACTGACAATCTTGTTTTTCAAATTAATAAAAGATAGGAAGAAACGCGTTCAATCTCTTATTTACAAATACTTTAAAAATAATTTAATAAAAACTTGTTTATTTCTTTTATTTATAAACAGAAAAGAATTCACGGACTGATTTTAAAATAATAATCAGTATTCATTAAATATTTTCCAAATACAAATATCAGAACATGCTTACATGTTGAAACAGTTCACTTAAATTTATTGTTTTTGATATTTTTGTCTTCAATGAACGTTTCATGGGATATATAAACACACGTAATGTCTGCTAATAGCGAATACATAAACAAAATATCATCGTGTGTTATTTGCCCAATTCGTGAAGCATACGTAAATTTATTTCTAGCAATAAAAAAATTGATTGCGAGAGGGACACAAATTGTTAAAAAATCTACGAAGTAAGCCTATGTAGTAAACATACAGCAATGGGCATAGTAACGTTATTAGTCCTTCTAGGGTCCTGAAGCAGACTTGAATACATCTACCCGCCAGGTCTATAACAGCTACCTTGTAATATATATATATTTGGACGTTTTATGGGCAAAGTTTTACTACATAAGAATAAACTTCTATGAATGTTAACGTTGACGATTCGCAAAGATCAAACGATGATTTGAAAGCTTACAACTCTGTTTTCATATTAGTTTCATATATTTGAAATTCTGTTTTAATATACATATATACAAAAATCGCACAGGCGAGTCAACGCCACCAGACCCTGGGGTTATCACGGAAGTCCCTAGCAGAACATCATCCATACAAAACTATATCTAAATGTATATAATACATTATCATTGAAAGGAAGGAGAGACTTCTGCATTCTTTTTCAAAGAATAAAATCTAAACATTTTAGACAAAACTAGTCACCATTCCTGATAAAATAAATGCATAAGCAAAGTGTTAGGAATGAGTTAGACAGAAGATTTGTGAACGTTCAAAGTCCGATGGGGGGCTCGTACCTGTATATGTAGAGCCGGTTCTCTTTGCAGCTCGTAGACGATTTTGTCAACAGCGTCATAGAATCACAGACCAAGATTCCCAGTCTTTTGTATTAGCTGGAAGAGCAGAACTACCGACTCCGTCGAACGTTGCTACGGTTACGAACACTTGTCCAAAGTGTAAAATTGCTCATCAGTTTATGCATTGATTTTAAGGGCATCGAGAAATCAACCTGCCTATCGACAATTTTGGGTTAAGGAAACCAGACGGCCCACGCTACCTGGGCCGAAGGGTTATTCCATAAAGGTTCTTTTTCTCGAATGTTCTGATTCGCGATTTGAATTTATTAAAGATAAACATAAAATGTGATGACATTTCAGGAAATTTGTCGATATTACATTGTTCAATATAATTCAAAATTTCATATAAACATTCAATGAAATAAGATTACCGTATAGCCTCTGCTTAGTGTTTCAAGAACATTTTCAAAATGAAACAACCTTCCTGGTTTGTAAAGTGTTATTATATAAAATGTCAAATGATGAATGTTCTGTTTCGCAATTTAAATTTATTAAATTATGATAAACATACCATCTGATGACATTGCAGGACATTTAATGATATTGCATTTTCTAAAATACTTCTCAATATCACATAAACATTCATTGATATGTGATAACCATATAGTCTCTGCTTAGTGTTTCAAAACCGTTTTCCAAAATAAAACCATTTTCCAGGTTTGTAAAGTATTATTATATAAAATGTCAAATAATGATTGTCTTGTATCGCTATTTAATCTTATTATATGATAAACATAAAATCTGATGACATTTCAGGAAATGTATTGATATTGCAATGTTTATTATAATTCAAAATTTCATATATATACATTCATTGAAATAAGATTACCTTATAGCCTCCGCATAGTGTTACAAAAATATTTTCAAAATGAAACAATCTTCCTGGTTTGTAAAGTCTTTTTATATAAAATGTTAAATAATGAATGTTGTGTCTCACTATTTAAATTTATTAAATGATAAATATAAAATCTGATGAAATTTCAAGAAATTTATTTATAATGCATCGTTTATCAAAATTCAAAATTTAGTATAAACATTCATTGAAATAAGATTACCTTATACCCTATGCTTAGTGCTTCAAAAACGTTTTCCAAATTAAAACAATAATCCCGGTTTGAAAAGTGTTGTTCTATAAAATGTCAAATGATCAATTTTCTGTTTCGCTATTTGAATTTATTAAATGATAAACATAAAACCTGTTGACATTGCAAGAAATGTAATGATATTGCATTGTTCATTATAATTCAAAATTTCGTACTCACACTCATTGAAATAAGATTACCTTATGGCCTCTGCTTAGTGTTTCAAAAACATTTTAAAATGAAACAATCTTCCTGGTTTGTAGAGTCATATTATATAAAATGAAAATGTTGAATGTTTTGAGTCGCTATTTGAATTTCCTAAATAGTAAACATAAATTCTGATGACATTTCAGGAAATTTAATGATATTGTTATAGTTTATTATAATTCAAAATGTCGTATAAACATTCACTGAAATAACATTACCTTATAGCCTTTGCTTAGTGTCTTAACAACCTTTTCCAAAATAAAACAATTTCCCGGTTTGAAAAGTGTTATTATATAAAATGTCAAATGATGAATGTTCTGTTTCGCAATTTAAATTTATTAAATTATGATAAACATAGCATCTGATGACATTGCAGGACATTTAATGATATTGCATTTTCTAAAATACTTCTCAATATCACATAAACATTCATTGATATGTGATAACCATATAGTCTCTGCTTAGTGTCTCAAAACCGTTTTCCAAAATAAAACCATTTTCCAGGATTGTAAAGTATTATTATATAAAATGTCAAATGATGATTGTCTTGTTTCGCTATTTAATTTTATTATATGATAAACATAAAATCTGATGACATTTCAGGAAATGTATTGATATTGCAATGTTTATTATAATTCAAAATTTCATATATATACATTCATTGAAATAAGATTACCTTATAGCCTCAGCATAGTGTTACAAAAATATTTTCAAAATGAAACAATTTTTCTGGTTTGTAAAGTCTTTTTATATAAAATGTTAAATAACGAATGTTGTGTCTCACTATTTGAATTTATTAAATGATAAATATAAAACCTGATGAAATTTCAGGAAATTTATTTATAATGCATCGTTTATCAAAATTCAAAATTTAGTATAAACATACATTGAAATAAGATTACCTTATACCCTATGCTTAGTGCTTCAAAAACGTTTTCCAAATTAAAACAATAATCCCGGTTTGAAAAGTGTTGTTCTATAAAATGTCAAATGATCAATTTTCTGTTTCGCTATTTAAATTTATTAAATGATAAACATAAAACCTGTTGACATTGCAAGAAATGTAATGATATTGCATTGTTCATTATAATTCAAAATTTCGTACTCACACTCATTGAAATAAGATTACCTTATGGCCTCTGCTTAATGTTTCAAAAACATTTTTAAATGAAACAATCTTCCTGGTTTGTAGAGTCTTATTATATAAAATGTCCAATGTTGAATGTTTTGATTCGCTATTTGAATTTCCTAAATAGTAAACATAAATTCTGATGACATTTCAGGAAATTTAATGATATTGTTATAGTTTATTATAATTCAAAATATCGTATAAACATTCACTGAAATAAGATTACCTTATAGCCTTTGCTTAGTGTCTTAACAACATTTTCCAAAATAAAACAATTTCCCAGTTTGAAGGTAATATTATATATAATGTCAAATGATGAATGTTCTGTTTCGCAATTTAAATTTATTAAAATATGATAAACATACCATCTGATGACATTGCAGGACATTTAATGATATTGCATTTTCTAAAATACTTCTCAATATCAAATAAACATTCATTGATATGTGACAACCATATAGTCTCTGCTTAGTGTCTCAAAACCGTTTTCCAAAATAAAACCATTTTCCAGGATTGTAAAGTATTATTATATAAAATGTCAAATGATGATTGTCTTGTTTCGCTATTTAATCTTATTATATGATAAACATAAAATCTGATGACATTTCAGGAAATGTATTGATATTGCAATGTTTATTATAATTGAAAATTTCATATATATACATTCATTGAAATAAGATTACCTTATGGCCTCTGCTTAGTGTTTCAAAAACATTTTTAAATGAAACAATCTTCCTGGTTTGTAGAGTCTTATTATATAAAATGTCAAATGTTGAATGTTTTGATTCGCTATTTGAATTTCCTAAATAATAAACATAAATTCTGATGACATTTCAGGAAATTTAATGATATTGTTATAGTTTATTATAATTCAAAATATCGTATAAACATTCACTAAATAACATGACCTTATAGCCTTTGCTTAGTGTCTTAACAACCTTTTCCAAAATAAAACAATTTCCCGGTTTGAAAAGTGTTATTATATAAAATGTCAATTGATGAATGTTCTGATTCGTAATTTGAATTTATTAACTATTAAACATAACATCTGATGACATTGCAGTAAATTTATTATTATTGCATTGTTTATTACATTTCAAAATTTCGTATAAACATTCATTGAAATAAGATTACCTTTTAGCCTCTGCTTAGTGTTTCAAGAACATTTTTAAATGAAACAATCTTCCTGGTTTGTAGAGTCGTATTATATAAAATGTCAAATGTTGAATGTTTTGATTCGCTATTTGAATTTCCTAAATAATAAACATAAATTCTGATGACATTTCAGGAAATTTAATGATATTGTTATAGTTTATTATAATTCAAAATATCGTATAAACATTCACTGAAATAACATTACCTTATAGCCTCCGCATAGTGTTACAAAAATATTTTCAAAATGAAACAATCTTCCTGGTTTGTAAAGTCTTTTTATATAAAATGTTAAATAATGAATGTTGTGTCTCACTATTTGAATTTATTAAATGATAAATATAAAATCTGATGAAATTTCAGGAAATTTATTTATAATGCATCGTTTATCAAAATTCAAAATTTAGTATAAACATTCATTGAAATAAGATTACCTTATACCCTATGCTTAGTGCTTCAAAAACGTTTTCCAAATTAAAACAATAATCCCGGTTTGAAAAGTGTTGTTCTATAAAATGTCAAATGATCAATTTTTTGTTTCGCTATTTGAATTTAATAAATGATAAACATAAAACCTGTTGACATTGCAAGAAATGTAATGATATTGCATTGTTCATTATAATTCAAAATTTCGTACTCACACTCATTGAAATAAGATTACCTTATGGCCTCTGCTTAGTGTTTCAAAAACATTTTTAAATGAAACAATCTTCCTGGTTTGTAGAGTCTTATTATATAAAATGTCAAATGTTGAATGTTTTGATTCGCTATTTGAATTTCCTAAATAGTAAACATAAATTCTGATGACATTTCAGGAAATTTAATGATATTGTTATAGTTTATTATAATTCAAAATATCGTATAAACATTCACTGAAATAACATTACCTTATAGCCTTTGCTTAGTGTCTTAACAACATTTTCCAAAATAAAACAATTTCCCAGTTTGAAGGTAATATTATATATAATGTCAAATGATGAATGTTCTGTTTCGCAATTTAAATTTATTAAATTATGATAAACATACCATCTGATGACATTGCAGGACATTTATTGATATTGCATTTTCTAAAATACTTCTCAATGTCACATAAACATTCATTGATATGTGATAACCATATAGTCTCTGCTTAGTGTCTCAAAACTGTTTTCCAAAATAAAACCATTTTCCAGGTTTGTAAAGTATTATTATATAAAATGTCAAATGATGATTGTCTTGTTTCGCTATTTAATCTTATTATATGATAAACATAAAATCTGATGACATTTCAGGAAATGTATTGATATTGCAATGTTTATTATAATTGAAAATTTCATATATATACATTCATTGAAATTAGATTACCTTATGGCCTCTGCTTAGTGTTTCAAAAACATTTTTAAATGAAACAATCTTCCTGGTTTGTAGAGTCTTATTATATAAAATGTCAAATGTTTAATGTTTTGATTCGCTATTTGAATTTCCTAAATAATAAACATAAATTCTGATGACATTTCAGGAAATTTAATGATATTGTTATAGTTTATTATAATTCAAAATATCGTATAAACATTCACTGAAATAACATGACCTTATAGCCTTTGCTTAGTGTCTTAACAACCTTTTCCAAAATAAAACAATTTCCCGGTTTGAAAAGTGTTATTATATAAAATGTCAATTGATGAATGTTCTGATTCGTAATTTGAATTTATTAACTATTAAACATAACATCTGATGACATTGCAGTAAATTTATTATTATTGCATTGTTTATTACATTTCAAAATTTCGTATAAACATTCATTGAAATAAGATTACCTTTTAGCCTCTGCTTAGTGTTTCAAGAACATTTTTAAATGAAACAATCTTCCTGGTTTGTAGAGTCTTATTATATAAAATGTCAAATGTTGAATGTTTTGATTCGCTATTTGAATTTCCTAAATAATAAACATAAATTCTGAAGACATTTCAGGAAATTTAATGATATTGTTATACTTTATTATAATTCAAAATATCGTATAAACATTCACAGAAATAACATTACCTTATAGCCTCCGCATAGTGTTACAAAAATATTTTCAAAAAGAAACAATCTTCCTGGTTTGTAAAGTCTTTTTATATAAAATGTTAAATAATGAATGTTGTGTCTCACTATTTGAATTTATTAAATGATAAATATAAAATCTGATGAAATTTCAGGAAATTTATTTATAATGCATCGTTTATCAAAATTCAAAATTTAGTATAAACATTCATTGAAATAAGATTA
Organism: Prosapia bicincta; assembly: GCA_036971475.1. Lineage (NCBI taxonomy): Eukaryota > Metazoa > Arthropoda > Insecta > Hemiptera > Cercopidae > Prosapia > Prosapia bicincta. The sequence goes on from JBAIZL010000002.1 coordinate 349,198,049, forward strand.
CCTTATACCCTATGCTTAGTGCTTCAAAAACGTTTTCCAAATTAAAACAATAATCCCGGTTTGAAAAGTGTTGTTCTATAAAATGTCAAATGATCAATTTTCTGTTTCGCTATTTGAATTTATTAAATGATAAACATAAAACCTGTTGACATTGCAAGAAATGTAATGATATTGCATTGTTCATTATAATTCAAAATTTCGTACTCACACTCATTGAAATAAGATTACCTTATGGCCTCTGCTTAGTGTTTCAAAAACATTTTTAAATGAAACAATCTTCCTGGTTTGTAGAGTCATATTATATAAAATGTCAAATGTTGAATGTTTTGAGTCGCTATTTGAATTTCCTAAATAGTAAACATAAATTCTGATGACATTTCAGGAAATTTAATGATATTGTTATAGTTTATTATAATTCAAAATATCGTATAAACATTCACTGAAATAACATTCCCTTATAGCCTTTGCTTAGTGTCTTAACAACATTTTCCAAAATAAAACAATTTCCCAGTTTGAAGGTAATATTATATATAATGTCAAATGATGAATGTTCTGTTTCGCAATTTAAATTTATTAAATTATGATAAACATACCATCTGATGACATTGCAGGACATTTATTGAAATTGCATTTTCTAAAATACTTCTCAATGTCACATAAACATTCATTGATATGTGATAACCATATAGTCTCTGCTTAGTGTCTCAAAACCGTTTTCCAAAATTAAACCATTTTCCAGGTTTGTAAAGTATTATTATATAAAATGTCAAATGATGATTGTATTGTTTCGCTATTTAATCTTATTATATGATAAACATAAAATCTGATGACATTTCAGGAAATGTATTGATATTGCAATGTTTATTATAATTGAAAATTTCATATATATACATTCATTGAAATTAGATTACCTTATGGCCTCTGCTTAGTGTTTCAAAAACATTTTTAAATGAAACAATCTTCCTGGTTTGTAGAGTCTTATTATATAAAATGTCAAATGTTTAATGTTTTGATTCGCTATTTAAATTTCCTAAATAATAAACATAAATTCTGATGACATTTCAGGAAATTTAATGATATTGTTATAGTTTATTATAATTCAAAATATCGTATAAACATTCACTGAAATAACATGACCTTATAGCCTTTGCTTAGTGTCTTAACAACCTTTTCCAAAATAAAACAATTTCCCGGTTTGAAAAGTGTTATTATATAAAATGTCAATTGATGAATGTTCTGATTCGTAATTTGAATTTATTAACTATTAAACATAACATCTGATGACATTGCAGTAAATTTATTATTATTGCATTGTTTATTACATTTCAAAATTTCGTATAAACATTCATTGAAATAAGATTACCTTTTAGCCTCTGCTTAGTGTTTCAAGAACATTTTTAAATGAAACAATCTTCCTGGTTTGTAGAGTCTTATTATATAAAATGTCAAATGTTGAATGTTTTGATTCGCTATTTGAATTTCCTAAATAATAAACATAAATTCTGAAGACATTTCAGGAAATTTAATGATATTGTTATACTTTATTATAATTCAAAATATCGTATAAACATTCACTGAAATAACATTACCTTATAGCCTCCGCATAGTGTTACAAAAATATTTTCAAAATGAAACAATCTTCCTGGTTTGTAAAGTCTTTTTATATAAAATGTTAAATAATGAATGTTGTGTCTCACTATTTGAATTTATTAAATGATAAATATAAAATCTGATGAAATTTCAGGAAATTTATTTATAATGCATCGTTTATCAAAATTCAAAATTTAGTATAAACATTCATTGAAATAAGATTACCTTATACCCTATGCTTAGTGCTTCAAAAACGTTTTCCAAATTAAAACAATAATCCCGGTTTGAAAAGTGTTGTTCTATAAAATGTCAAATGATCAATTTTCTGTTTCGCTATTTGAATTTATTAAATGATAAACATAAAACCTGTTGACATTGCAAGAAATGTAATGATTTTGCATTGTTTATTATAATTCAAAATTTCGTACTCACACTCATTGAAATAAGATTACCTTATGGCCTCTGCTTAGTGTTTCAAAAACATTTTTAAATGAAACAATCTTCCTGGTTTGTAGAGTCTTATTATATAAAATATCAAATGTTGAATGTTTTGATTCGCTATTTGAATTTCCTAAATAATAAACATAAATTCTGAAGACATTTCAGGAAATATAATGATATTGTTATACTTTATTATAATTCAAAATATCGTATAAACATTCACAGAAATAACATTACCTTATAGCCTTTGCTTAGTGTCTTAACAACATTTTCCAAAAAAAAACAATTTCCCAGTTTGAAGGTGTTATTATATATAATGTCAAATGATGAATGTTCGGTTTCGCAATTTATATTTATTAAATTATGATAAACATACCATCTGATGACATTGCGGGACATTTAATGATATTGCATTTTCTAAAATACTTCTCAATATCACATAAACATTCATTGATATGTGATAACCATATAGTCTCTGCTTAGTGTCTCAAAACCGTTTTCCAAAATAAAACCATTTTCCAGGTTTGTAAAGTATTATTATATAAAATGTCAAATGATGATTGTCTTGTTTCGCTATTTAATCTTATTATATGATAAACATAAAATCTGATGACATTTCAGGAAATGTATTGATATTGCAATGTTTATTATAGTTGAAAATTTCATATATATACATTCATTGAAATAAGATTACCTTATAGCCTCTGCTTAGTGTTTCAAAAACATTTTTAAATGAAACAATCTTCCTGGTTTGTAGAGTCTTATTATATAAAATGTCAAATTTTGAATGTTTTGATTCGCTATTTGAATTTCCTAAATAATAAACATAAATTCTGATGACATTTCAGGAAATTTAATGATATTGTTATAGTTTATTATAATTCAAAATATCGTATAAACATTCACTGAAATAACATGACCTTATAGCCTTTGCTTAGTGTCTTAACAACCTTTTCCAAAATAAAACAATTTCCCGGTTTGAAAAGTGTTATTATATAAAATGTCAATTGATGAATGTTCTGATTCGTAATTTGAATTTATTAACTATTAAACATAACATCTGATGACATTGCAGTAAATTTAATGATATTGTTATACTTTATTATAATTCAAAATATCGTATAAACATTCACTGAAGAAACATTACCTTATAGCCTCCGCATAGTGTTACAAAAATATTTTCAAAATGAAACAATCTTCCTGGTTTGTAAAGTCTTTTTATATAAAATGTTAAATAATGAATGTTGTGTCTCACTATTTGAATTTATTAAATGATAAATATAAAATCTGATGAAATTTCAGGAAATTTATTTATAATGCATCGTTTATCAAAATTCAAAATTTAGTATAAACATTCATTGAAATAAGATTACCTTATACCCTATGCTTAGTGCTTCAAAAACGTTTTCCAAATTAAAACAATAATCCCGGTTTGAAAAGTGTTGTTCTATAAAATGTCAAATGATCAATTTTCTGTTTCGCTATTTAAATTTATTAAATGATAAACATAAAACCTGTTGACATTGCAAGAAATGTAATGATATTGCATTGTTCATTATAATTCAAAATTTCGTACTCACACTCATTGAAATAAGATTACCTTATGGCCTCTGCTTAGTGTTTCAAGAACATTTTTAAATGAAACAATCTTCCTGGTTTGTAGAGTCGTATTATATAAAATGTCAAATGTTGAATGTTTTGATTCGCTATTTGAATTTCCTAAATAATAAACATAAATTCTGATGACATTTCAGGAAATTTAATGATATTGTTATAGTTTATTATAATTCAAAATATCGTATAAACATTCACTGAAATAACATTACCTTATAGCCTCCGCATAGTGTTACAAAAATATTTTCAAAATGAAACAATCTTCCTGGTTTGTAAAGTCTTTTTATATAAAATGTTAAATAATGAATGTTGTGTCTCACTATTTGAATTTATTAAATGATAAATATAAAATCTGATGAAATTTCAGGAAATTTATTTATAATGCATCGTTTATCAAAATTCAAAATTTAGTATAAACATTCATTGAAATAAGATTACCTTATACCCTATGCTTAGTGCTTCAAAAACGTTTTCCAAATTAAAACAATAATCCCGGTTTGAAAAGTGTTGTTCTATAAAATGTCAAATGATCAATTTTCTGTTTCGCTATTTGAATTTATTAAATGATAAACATAAAACCTGTTGACATTGCAAGAAATGTAATGATATTGCATTGTTCATTATAATTCAAAATTTCGTACTCACACTCATTGAAATAAGATTACCTTATGGCCTCTGCTTAGTGTTTCAAAAACATTTTTAAATGAAACAATCTTCCTGGTTTGTAGAGTCTTATTATATAAAATGTCAAATGTTGAATGTTTTGATTCGCTATTTGAATTTCCTAAATAGTAAACATAAATTCTGATGACATTTCAGGAAATTTAATGATATTGTTATAGTTTATTATAATTCAAAATATCGTATAAACATTCACTGAAATAACATTACCTTATAGCCTTTGCTTAGTGTCTTAACAACATTTTCCAAAATAAAACAATTTCCCAGTTTGAAGGTAATATTATATATAATGTCAAATGATGAATGTTCTGTTTCGCAATTTAAATTTATTAAATTATGATAAACATACCATCTGATGACATTGCAGGACATTTATTGATATTGCATTTTCTAAAATACTTCTCAATGTCACATAAACATTCATTGATATGTGATAACCATATAGTCTCTGCTTAGTGTCTCAAAACTGTTTTCCAAAATAAAACCATTTTCCAGGTTTGTAAAGTATTATTATATAAAATGTCAAATGATGATTGTCTTGTTTCGCTATTTAATCTTATTATATGATAAACATAAAATCTGATGACATTTCAGGAAATGTATTGATATTGCAATGTTTATTATAATTGAAAATTTCATATATATACATTCATTGAAATTAGATTACCTTATGGCCTCTGCTTAGTGTTTCAAAAACATTTTTAAATGAAACAATCTTCCTGGTTTGTAGAGTCTTATTATATAAAATGTCAAATGTTTAATGTTTTGATTCGCTATTTGAATTTCCTAAATAATAAACATAAATTCTGATGACATTTCAGGAAATTTAATGATATTGTTATAGTTTATTATAATTCAAAATATCGTATAAACATTCACTGAAATAACATGACCTTATAGCCTTTGCTTAGTGTCTTAACAACCTTTTCCAAAATAAAACAATTTCCCGGTTTGAAAAGTGTTATTATATAAAATGTCAATTGATGAATGTTCTGATTCGTAATTTGAATTTATTAACTATTAAACATAACATCTGATGACATTGCAGTAAATTTATTATTATTGCATTGTTTATTACATTTCAAAATTTCGTATAAACATTCATTGAAATAAGATTACCTTTTAGCCTCTGCTTAGTGTTTCAAGAACATTTTTAAATGAAACAATCTTCCTGGTTTGTAGAGTCTTATTATATAAAATGTCAAATGTTGAATGTTTTGATTCGCTATTTGAATTTCCTAAATAATAAACATAAATTCTGAAGACATTTCAGGAAATTTAATGATATTGTTATACTTTATTATAATTCAAAATATCGTATAAACATTCACAGAAATAACATTACCTTATAGCCTCCGCATAGTGTTACAAAAATATTTTCAAAAAGAAACAATCTTCCTGGTTTGTAAAGTCTTTTTATATAAAATGTTAAATAATGAATGTTGTGTCTCACTATTTGAATTTATTAAATGATAAATATAAAATCTGATGAAATTTCAGGAAATTTATTTATAATGCATCGTTTATCAAAATTCAAAATTTAGTATAAACATTCATTGAAATAAGATTACCTTATACCCTATGCTTAGTGCTTCAAAAACGTTTTCCAAATTAAAACAATAATCCCGGTTTGAAAAGTGTTGTTCTATAAAATGTCAAATGATCAATTTTCTGTTTCGCTATTTGAATTTATTAAATGATAAACATAAAACCTGTTGACATTGCAAGAAATGTAATGATATTGCATTGTTCATTATAATTCAAAATTTCGTACTCACACTCATTGAAATAAGATTACCTTATGGCCTCTGCTTAGTGTTTCAAAAACATTTTTAAATGAAACAATCTTCCTGGTTTGTAGAGTCATATTATATAAAATGTCAAATGTTGAATGTTTTGAGTCGCTATTTGAATTTCCTAAATAGTAAACATAAATTCTGATGACATTTCAGGAAATTTAATGATATTGTTATAGTTTATTATAATTCAAAATATCGTATAAACATTCACTGAAATAACATTCCCTTATAGCCTTTGCTTAGTGTCTTAACAACATTTTCCAAAATAAAACAATTTCCCAGTTTGAAGGTAATATTATATATAATGTCAAATGATGAATGTTCTGTTTCGCAATTTAAATTTATTAAATTATGATAAACATACCATCTGATGACATTGCAGGACATTTATTGAAATTGCATTTTCTAAAATACTTCTCAATGTCACATAAACATTCATTGATATGTGATAACCATATAGTCTCTGCTTAGTGTCTCAAAACCGTTTTCCAAAATTAAACCATTTTCCAGGTTTGTAAAGTATTATTATATAAAATGTCAAATGATGATTGTCTTGTTTCGCTATTTAATCTTATTATATGATAAACATAAAATCTGATGACATTTCAGGAAATGTATTGATATTGCAATGTTTATTATAATTGAAAATTTCATATATATACATTCATTGAAATTAGATTACCTTATGGCCTCTGCTTAGTGTTTCAAAAACATTTTTAAATGAAACAATCTTCCTGGTTTGTAGAGTCTTATTATATAAAATGTCAAATGTTTAATGTTTTGATTCGCTATTTGAATTTCCTAAATAATAAACATAAATTCTGATGACATTTCAGGAAATTTAATGATATTGTTATAGTTTATTATAATTCAAAATATCGTATAAACATTCACTGAAATAACATGACCTTATAGCCTTTGCTTAGTGTCTTAACAACCTTTTCCAAAATAAAACAATTTCCCGGTTTGAAAAGTGTTATTATATAAAATGTCAATTGATGAATGTTCTGATTCGTAATTTGAATTTATTAACTATTAAACATAACATCTGATGACATTGCAGTAAATTTATTATTATTGCATTGTTTATTACATTTCAAAATTTCGTATAAACATTCATTGAAATAAGATTACCTTTTAGCCTCTGCTTAGTGTTTCAAGAACATTTTTAAATGAAACAATCTTCCTGGTTTGTAGAGTCTTATTATATAAAATGTCAAATGTTGAATGTTTTGATTCGCTATTTGAATTTCCTAAATAATAAACATAAATTCTGAAGACATTTCAGGAAATTTAATGATATTGTTATACTTTATTATAATTCAAAATATCGTATAAACATTCACTGAAATAACATTACCTTATAGCCTCCGCATAGTGTTACAAAAATATTTTCAAAATGAAACAATCTTCCTGGTTTGTAAAGTCTTTTTATATAAAATGTTAAATAATGAATGTTGTGTCTCACTATTTGAATTTATTAAATGATAAATATAAAATCTGATGAAATTTCAGGAAATTTATTTATAATGCATCGTTTATCAAAATTCAAAATTTAGTATAAACATTCATTGAAATAAGATTACCTTATACCCTATGCTTAGTGCTTCAAAAACGTTTTCCAAATTAAAACAATAATCCCGGTTTGAAAAGTGTTGTTCTATAAAATGTCAAATGATCAATTTTCTGTTTCGCTATTTGAATTTATTAAATGATAAACATAAAACCTGTTGACATTGCAAGAAATGTAATGATTTTGCATTGTTTATTATAATTCAAAATTTCGTACTCACACTCATTGAAATAAGATTACCTTATGGCCTCTGCTTAGTGTTTCAAAAACATTTTTAAATGAAACAATCTTCCTGGTTTGTAGAGTCTTATTATATAAAATATCAAATGTTGAATGTTTTGATTCGCTATTTGAATTTCCTAAATAATAAACATAAATTCTGAAGACATTTCAGGAAATATAATGATATTGTTATACTTTATTATAATTCAAAATATCGTATAAACATTCACAGAAATAACATTACCTTATAGCCTTTGCTTAGTGTCTTAACAACATTTTCCAAAAAAAAACAATTTCCCAGTTTGAAGGTGTTATTATATATAATGTCAAATGATGAATGTTCGGTTTCGCAATTTATATTTATTAAATTATGATAAACATACCATCTGATGACATTGCGGGACATTTAATGATATTGCATTTTCTAAAATACTTCTCAATATCACATAAACATTCATTGATATGTGATAACCATATAGTCTCTGCTTAGTGTCTCAAAACCGTTTTCCAAAATAAAACCATTTTCCAGGTTTGTAAAGTATTATTATATAAAATGTCAAATGATGATTGTCTTGTTTCGCTATTTAATCTTATTATATGATAAACATAAAATCTGATGACATTTCAGGAAATGTATTGATATTGCAATGTTTATTATAGTTGAAAATTTCATATATATAAATTCATTGAAATAAGATTACCTTATAGAATCTGCTTAGTGTTACAAAAACATTTTTAAATGAAACAATCTTCCTGGTTTGTAGAGTCTTATTATATAAAATGTCAAATTTTGAATGTTTTGATTCGCTATTTGAATTTCCTAAATAATAAACATAAATTCTGATGACATTTCAGGAAATTTAATGATATTGTTATAGTTTATTATAATTCAAAATATCGTATAAACATTCACTGAAATAACATGACCTTATAGCCTTTGCTTAGTGTCTTAACAACCTTTTCCAAAATAAAACAATTTCCCGGTTTGAAAAGTGTTATTATATAAAATGTCAATTGATGAATGTTCTGATTCGTAATTTGAATTTATTAACTATTAAACATAACATCTGATGACATTGCAGTAAATTTAATGATATTGTTATACTTTATTATAATTCAAAATATCGTATAAACATTCACTGAAGAAACATTACCTTATAGCCTCCGCATAGTGTTACAAAAATATTTTCAAAATGAAACAATCTTCCTGGTTTGTAAAGTCTTTTTATATAAAATGTTAAATAATGAATGTTGTGTCTCACTATTTGAATTTATTAAATGATAAATATAAAATCTGATGAAATTTCAGGAAATTTATTTATAATGCATCGTTTATCAAAATTCAAAATTTAGTATAAACATTCATTGAAATAAGATTACCTTATACCCTATGCTTAGTGCTTCAAAAACGTTTTCCAAATTAAAACAATAATCCCGGTTTGAAAAGTGTTGTTCTATAAAATGTCAAATGATCAATTTTCTGTTTCGCTATTTAAATTTATTAAATGATAAACATAAAACCTGTTGACATTGCAAGAAATGTAATGATATTGCATTGTTCATTATAATTCAAAATTTCGTACTCACACTCATTGAAATAAGATTACCTTATGGCCTCTGCTTAGTGTTTCAAAAACATTTTTAAATGAAACAATCTTCCTGGTTTGTAGAGTCTTATTATATAAAATATCAAATGTTGAATGTTTTGATTCGCTATTTGAATTTCCTAAATAATAAACATAAATTCTGATGACATTTCAGGAAATTTAATGATATTGTTATAGTTTATTATAATTCAAAATATCGTATAAACATTCACTAAATAACATGACCTTATAGCCTTTGCTTAGTGTCTTAACAACCTTTTCCAAAATAAAACAATTTCCCGGTTTGAAAAGTGTTATTATATAAAATGTCAATTGATGAATGTTCTGTTTCGCAATTTAAATTTATTAAATTATGATAAACATACCATCTGTTGGCATTGCAGGACATTTAATGATATTGCATTTTCTAAAATACTTCTCAATATCACATAAACATTCATTGATATGTGATAACCATATAGTCTCTGCTTAGTGTCTCAAAACCGTTTTCCAAAATAAAACCATTTTCCAGGTTTGTAAAGTATTATTATATAAAATGTCAAATGATGATTGTCTTGTTTCGCTATTTAATCTTATTATATGATAAACATAAAATCTGATGACATTTCAGGAAATGTATTGATATTGCAATGTTTATTATAATTGAAAATTTCATATATATACATTCATTGAAATAAGATTACCTCATGGCCTCTGCTTAGTGTTTCAAAAACATTTTTAAATGAAACAATCTTCCTGGTTTGTAGAGTCTTATTATATAAAATGTCAAATGTTGAATGTTTTGATTCGCTATTTGAATTTCCTAAATAATAAACATAAATTCTGATGACATTTCTGGAAATTTAGTGATATTGTTATAGTTTATTATAATTCAAAATATCGTATAAACATTCACTGAAATAACATAACCTTATAGCCTTTGCTTAGTGTCTTAACAACCTTTTCCAAAATAAAACAATTTCCCGGTTTGAAAAGTGTTATTATATAAAATGTCAAATGATGAATGTTCTGCTTCGCAATTTAAATTTATTAAATTATGATAAACATACCATCTGATGACATTGCAGGACATTTAATGATATTGCATTTTCTAAAATACTTCTCAATATCACATAAACATTCATTGATATGTGATAACTATATAGTCTCTGCTTAGTGTCTCAAAACCGTTTTCCAAAATAAAACCATTTACCAGGTTTGTAAAGTATAATTATATAAAATGTCAAATGATGATTGTCTTGTTTCGCTATTTAATCTTATTATATGATAAACATAAAATCTGATGACATTTCAGGAAATGTATTGATATTGCAATGTTTATTATAATTCAAAATTTCATATATATACATTCATTGAAATAAGATTAAATTATAGCCTCCGCATAGTGTTACAAAAATATTTTCAAAATGAAACAATCTTCCTGGTTTGTAAAGTCTTTTTATATAAAATGTTAAATAATGAATGTTGTGTCTCACTATTTAAATTTATTAAATGATAAATATAAAATCTGATGAAATTTCAGGAAATTTATTTATAATGCATCGTTTATCAAAATTCAAAATTTAGTATAAACATTCATTGAAATAAGATTACCTTATACCCTATGCTTAGTGCTTCAAAAACATTTTCCAAATTAAAACAATAATCCCGGTTTGAAAAGTGTTGTTCTATAAAATGTCAAATGATCAATTTTCTGTTTCGCTGATTGAATTTATTAAATGATAAACATAAAACCTGTAGACATTGCAAGAAATGTAATGATATTGCATTTTTCATTATAATTCAAAATTTTGTACTCACACTCATTGAAATAAGATTACCTTATGGCCTCTGCTTAGTGTCTCAAAAATATTTTTAAATGAAAAAATCTTCCTGGTTTGTAGAGTCTTATTATATAAAATGTCAAATGTTGAATGTTTTGATTCGCTATTTGAATTTCCTAAATAGTAAACATAAATTCTGATGACATTTCAGGAAATTTAATGATATTGTTATAGTTTATTATAATTCAAAATATCGTATAAACATTCACTGAAATAACATTACCTTATAGCCTTTGCTTAGTGTCTTAACAACATTTTCCAAAATAAAACAATTTCCCGGTTTGAAGGTGTTATTATATATAATGTCAAATGATGAATGTTCTGTTTCGCAATTTAAATTTATTAAATTATGATAAACATACCATCTGATGACATTGCAGGACATTTAATGATATTGCATTTTCTAAAATACTTCTCAATATCACATAAACATTCATTGATATGTGATAACCATATAGTCTCTGCTTAGTGTCTCAAAACCGTTTTCCAAAATAAAACCATTTTCCAGGATTGTAAAGTATTATTATATAAAATGTCAAATGATGATTGTCTTGTTTCGCTATTTAATCTTATTATATGATAAACATAAAATCTGATGACATTTCAGGAAATGTATTGATATTGCAATGTTTATTATAATTGAAAATTTCATATATATACATTCATTGAAATAAGATTACCTTATGGCCTCTGCTTAGTGTTTCAAAAACATTTTTAAATGAAACAATCTTCCTGGTTTGTAGAGTCTTATTATATAAAATGTCAAATGTTGAATGTTTTGATTCGCTATTTGAATTTCCTAAATAATAAACATAAATTCTGATGACATTTCAGGAAATTTAATGATATTGTTATAGTTTATTATAATTCAAAATATCGTATAAACATTCACTAAATAACATGACCTTATAGCCTTTGCTTAGTGTCTTAACAACCTTTTCCAAAATAAAACAATTTCCCGGTTTGAAAAGTGTTATTATATAAAATGTCAATTGATGAATGTTCTGATTCGTAATTTGAATTTATTAACTATTAAACATAACATCTGATGACATTGCAGTAAATTTATTATTATTGCATTGTTTATTACATTTCAAAATTTCGTATAAACATTCATTGAAATAAGATTACCTTTTAGCCTCTGCTTAGTGTTTCAAGAACATTTTTAAATGAAACAATCTTCCTGGTTTGTAGAGTCGTATTATATAAAATGTCAAATGTTGAATGTTTTGATTCGCTATTTGAATTTCCTAAATAATAAACATAAATTCTGATGACATTTCAGGAAATTTAATGATATTGTTATAGTTTATTATAATTCAAAATATCGTATAAACATTCACTGAAATAACATTACCTTATAGCCTCCGCAAAGTGTTACAAAAATATTTTCAAAATGAAACAATCTTCCTGGTTTGTAAAGTCTTTTTATATAAAATGTTAAATAATGAATGTTGTGTCTCACTATTTGAATTTATTAAATGATAAATATAAAATCTGATGAAATTTCAGGAAATTTATTTATAATGCATCGTTTATCAAAATTCAAAATTTAGTATAAACATTCATTGAAATAAGATTACCTTATACCCTATGCTTAGTGCTTCAAAAACGTTTTCCAAATTAAAACAATAATCCCGGTTTGAAAAGTGTTGTTCTATAAAATGTCAAATGATCAATTTTCTGTTTCGCTATTTGAATTTATTAAATGATAAACATAAAACCTGTTGACATTGCAAGAAATGTAATGATTTTGCATTGTTTATTATAATTCAAAATTTCGTACTCACACTCATTGAAATAAGATTACCTTATGGCCTCTGCTTAGTGTTTCAAAAACATTTTTAAATGAAACAATCTTCCTGGTTTGTAGAGTCTTATTATATAAAATGTCAAATGTTGAATGTTTTGATTCGCTATTTGAATTTCCTAAATAGTAAACATAAATTCTGATGACATTTCAGGAAATTTAATGATATTGTTATAGTTTATTATAATTCAAAATATCGTATAAACATTCACTGAAATAACATTACCTTATAGCCTTTGCTTAGTGTCTTAACCACATTTTCCAAAATAAAACAATTTCCCAGTTTGAAGGTAATATTATATATAATGTCAAATGATGAATGTTCTGTTTCGCAATTTAAATTTATTAAATTATGATAAACATACCATCTGATGACATTGCAGGACATTTATTGATATTGCATTTTCTAAAATACTTCTCAATATCACATAAACATTCATTGATATGTGATAACCATATAGTCTCTGCTTAGTGTCTCAAAACTGTTTTCCAAAATAAAACCATTGTCCAGGTTTGTAAAGTATTATTATATAAAATGTCAAATGATGATTGTCTTGTTTCGCTATTTAATCTTATTATATGATAAACATAAAATCTGATGACATTTCAGGAAATGTATTGATATTGCAATGTTTATTATAATTGAAAATTTCATATATATACATTCATTAAAATTAGATTACCTTATGGCCTCTGCTTAGTGTTTCAAAAACATTTTTAAATGAAACAATCTTCCTGGTTTGTAGAGTCTTATTATATAAAATGTCAAATGTTTAATGTTTTGATTCGCTATTTGAATTTCCTAAATAATAAACATAAATTCTGATGACATTTCAGGAAATTTAATGATATTGTTATAGTTTATTATAATTCAAAATATCGTATAAACATTCACTGAAATAACATGACCTTATAGCCTTTGCTTAGTGTCTTAACAACCTTTTCCAAAATAAAACAATTTCCCGGTTTGAAAAGTGTTATTATATAAAATGTCAATTGATGAATGTTCTGATTCGTAATTTGAATTTATTAACTATTAAACATAACATCTGATGACATTGCAGTAAATTTATTATTATTGCATTGTTTATTACTCTTCAAAATTTCGTATAAACATTCATTGAAATAAGATTACCTTTTAGCCTCTGCTTAGTGTTTCAAGAACATTTTTAAATGAAACAATCTTCCTGGTTTGTAGAGTCTTATTATATAAAATGTCAAATGTTGAATGTTTTGATTCGCTATTTGAATTTCCTAAATAATAAACATAAATTCTGAGGACATTTCATGAAATTTAATGATATTGTTATACTTTATTATAATTCAAAATATCGTATAAACATTCACTGAAATAACATTACCTTATAGCCTCCGCATAGTGTTACAAAAATATTTTCAAAATGAAACAATCTTCCTGGTTTGTAAAGTCTTTTTATATAAAATGTTAAATAATGAATGTTGTGTCTCACTATTTGAATTTATTAAATGATAAATATAAAATCTGATGAAATTTCAGGAAATTTATTTATAATGCATCGTTTATCAAAATTCAAAATTTAGTATAAACATTCATTGAAATAAGATTACCTTATACCCTATTCTTAGTGCTTCAAAAACGTTTTCCAAATTAAAACAATAATCCCGGTTTGAAAAGTGTTGTTCTATAAAATGTCAAATGATCAATTTTCTGTTTCGCTATTTGAATTTATTAAATGATAAACATAAAACCTGTTGACATTGCAAGAAATGTAATGATTTTGCATTGTTTATTATAATTCAAAATTTCGTACTCACACTCATTGAAATAAGATTACCTTATGGCCTCTGCTTAGTGTTTCAAAAACATTTTTAAATGAAACAATCTTCCTGGTTTGTAGAGTCTTATTATATAAAATATCAAATGTTGAATGTTTTGATTCGCTATTTGAATTTCCTAAATAATAAACATAAATTCTGAAGACATTTCAGGAAATATAATGATATTGTTATACTTTATTATAATTCAAAATATCGTATAAACATTCACAGAAATAACATTACCTTATAGCCTTTGCTTAGTGTCTTAACAACATTTTCCAAAAAAAAAACAATTTCCCAGTTTGAAGGTGTTATTATATATAATGTCAAATGATGAATGTTCGTTTCCGCAATTTATATTTATTAAATTATGATAAACATACCATCTAATGACATTGCGGGACATTTAATGATATTGCATTTTCTAAAATACTTCTCAATATCACATAAACATTCATTGATATGTGATAACCATATAGTCTCTGCTTAGTGTCTCAAAACCGTTTTCCAAAATAAAACCATTTTCCAGGTTTGTAAAGTATTATTATATAAAATGTCAAATGATGATTGTCTTGTTTCGCTATTTAATCTTATTATATGATAAACATAAAATCTGATGACATTTCAGGAAATGTATTGATATTGCAATGTTTATTATAATTGAAAATTTCATATATATACATTCATTGAAATAAGATTACCTTATAGCCTCTGCTTAGTGTTTCAAAAACATTTTTAAATGAAACAATCTTCCTGGTTTGTAGAATCTTATTATATAAAATGTCAAATGTTGAATGTTTTGATTCGCTATTTGAATTTCCTAAATAATAAACATAAATTCTGATGACATTTCTGGAAATTTAGTGATATTGTTATAGTTTATTATAATTCAAAATATCGTATAAACATTCACTGAAATAACATAACCTTATAGCCTTTGCTTAGTGTCTTAACAACCTTTTCCAAAATAAAACAATTTCCCGGTTTGAAAAGTGTTATTATATAAAATGTCAAATGATGAATGTTCTGCTTCGCAATTTAAATTTATTAAATTATGATAAACATACCATCTGATGACATTGCAGGACATTTAATGATATTGCATTTTCTAAAATACTTCTCAATATCACATAAACATTCATTGATATGTGATAACTATATAGTCTCTGCTTAGTGTCTCAAAACCGTTTTCCAAAATAAAACCATTTACCAGGTTTGTAAAGTATAATTATATAAAATGTCAAATGATGATTGTCTTGTTTCGCTATTTAATCTTATTATATGATAAACATAAAATCTGATGACATTTCAGGAAATGTATTGATATTGCAATGTTTATTATAATTCAAAATTTCATATATATACATTCATTGAAATAAGATTAAATTATAGCCTCCGCATAGTGTTACAAAAATATTTTCAAAATGAAACAATCTTCCTGGTTTGTAAAGTCTTTTTATATAAAATGTTAAATAATGAATGTTGTGTCTCACTATTTAAATTTATTAAATGATACATATAAAATCTGATGAAATTTCAGGAAATTTATTTATAATGCATCGTTTATCAAAATTCAAAATTTAGTATAAACATTCATTGAAATAAGATTACCTTATACCCTTTGCTTAGTTCTTCAAAAACATTTTCCAAATTAAAACAATAATCCCGGTTTGAAAAGTGTTGTTCTATAAAATGTCAAATGATCAATTTTCTGTTTCGCTGATTGAATTTATTAAATGATAAACATAAAACCTGTAGACATTGCAAGAAATGTAATGATATTGCATTTTTCATTATAATTCAAAATTTCGTACTCACACTCATTGAAATAAGATTACCTTATGGCCTCTGCTTAGTGTCTCAAAAATATTTTTAAATGAAAAAATCTTCCTGGTTTGTAGAGTCTTATTATATAAAATGTCAAATGTTGAATGTTTTGATTCGCTATTTGAATTTCCTAAATAGTAAACATAAATTCTGATGACATTTCAGGAAATTTAATGATATTGTTATAGTTTATTATAATTCAAAATATCGTATAAACATTCACTGAAATAACATTACCTTATAGCCTTTGCTTAGTGTCTTAACAACATTTTCCAAAATAAAACAATTTCCCGGTTTGAAGGTGTTATTATATATAATGTCAAATGATGAATGTTCTGTTTCGCAATTTAAATTTATTAAATTATGATAAACATACCATCTGATGACATTGCAGGACATTTAATGATATTGCATTTTCTAAAATACTTCTCAATATCACATAAACATTCATTGATATGTGATAACCATATAGTCTCTGCTTAGTGTCTCAAAACCGTTTTCCAAAATAAAACCATTTTCCAGGATTGTAAAGTATTATTATATAAAATGTCAAATGATGATTGTCTTGTTTCGCTATTTAATCTTATTATATGATAAACATAAAATCTGATGACATTTCAGGAAATGTATTGATATTGCAATGTTTATTATAATTGAAAATTTCATATATATACATTCATTGAAATAAGATTACCTTATGGCTTCTGCTTAGTGTTTCAAAAACATTTTTAAATGAAACAATCTTCCTGGTTTGTAGAGTCTTATTATATAAAATGTCAAATGTTGAATGTTTTGATTCGCTATTTGAATTTCCTAAATAATAAACATAAATTCTGATGACATTTCAGGAAATTTAATGATATTGTTATAGTTTATTATAATTCAAAATATCGTATAAACATTCACTAAATAACATGACCTTATAGCCTTTGCTTAGTGTCTTAACAACCTTTTCCAAAATAAAACAATTTCCCGGTTTGAAAAGTGTTATTATATAAAATGTCAATTGATGAATGTTCTGATTCGTAATTTGAATTTATTAACTATTAAACATAACATCTGATGACATTGCAGTAAATTTATTATTATTGCATTGTTTATTACATTTCAAAATTTCGTATAAACATTCATTGAAATAAGATTACCTTTTAGCCTCTGCTTAGTGTTTCAAGAACATTTTTAAATGAAACAATCTTCCTGGTTTGTAGAGTCGTATTATATAAAATGTCAAATGTTGAATGTTTTGATTCGCTATTTGAATTTCCTAAATAATAAACATAAATTCTGATGACATATCAGGAAATTTAATGATATTGTTATAGTTTATTATAATTCAAAATATCGTATAAACATTCACTGAAATAACATTACCTTATAGCCTCCGCAAAGTGTTACAAAAATATTTTCAAAATGAAACAATCTTCCTGGTTTGTAAAGTCTTTTTATATAAAATGTTAAATAATGAATGTTGTGTCTCACTATTTGAATTTATTAAATGATAAATATAAAATCTGATGAAATTTCAGGAAATTTATTTATAATGCATCGTTTATCAAAATTCAAAATTTAGTATAAACATTCATTGAAATAAGATTACCTTATACCCTATGCTTAGTGCTTCAAAAACGTTTTCCAAATTAAAACAATAATCCCGGTTTGAAAAGTGTTGTTCTATAAATTGTCAAATGATCAATTTTCTGTTTCGCTATTTGAATTTATTAAATGATAAACATAAAACCTGTTGACATTGCAAGAAATGTAATGATATTGCATTGTTCATTATAATTCAAAATTTCGTACTCACACTCATTGAAATAAGATTACCTTATGGCCTCTGCTTAGTGTTTCAAAAACATTTTTAAATGAAACAATCTTCCTGGTTTGTAGAGTCTTATTATATAAAATGTCAAATGTTGAATGTTTTGATTCGCTATTTGAATTTCCTAAATAGTAAACATAAATTCTGATGACATTTCAGGAAATTTAATGATATTGTTATAGTTTATTATAATTCAAAATATCGTATAAACATTCACTGAAATAACATTACCTTATAGCCTTTGCTTAGTGTCTTAACAACCTTTTCCAAAATAAAACAATTTCCCGGTTTGAAAAGTGTTATTATATAAAATGTCAAATGATGAATGTTCTGTTTCGCAATTTAAATTTATTAAATTATGATAAACATACCATCTGATGACATTGCAGGACATTTAATGATATTGCATTTTCTAAAATACTTCTCAATATCACATAAACATTCATTGATATGTGATAACCATATAGTCTCTGCTTAGTGTCTCAAAACCGTTTTCCAAAATAAAACCATTTTCCAGGATTGTAAAGTATTATTATACAAAATGTCAAATGATGATTGTCTTGTTTCGCTATTTAATTTTATTATATGATAAACATAAAATCAGATGACATTTCAGGAAATGTATTGATATTGCAATGTTTATTATAATTCAAAATTTCATATATATACATTCATTGAAATAAGATTACCTTATAGCCTCAGCATAGTGTTACAAAAATATTTTCAAAATGAAACAATTTTTCTGGTTTGTAAAGTCTTTTTATATAAAATGTTAAATAACGAATGTCGTGTCTCACTATTTGAATTTATTAAATGATAAATATAAAACCTGATGAAATTTCAGGAAATTTATTTATAATGCATCGTTTATCAAAATTCAAAATTTAGTATAAACATACATTGAAATAAGATTACCTTATACCCTATGCTTAGTGCTTCAAAAACGTTTTCCAAATTAAAACAATAATCCCGGTTTGAAAAGTGTTGTTCTATAAAATGTCAAATGATCAATTTTCTGTTTCGCTATTTGAATTTATTAAATGATAAACGTAAAACCTGTTGACATTGCAAGAAATGTAATGATTATGCATTGTTCATTATAATTCAAAATTTCGTACTCTCCCTCATTGAAATAAGATTACCTTATGGCCTCTGCTTAGTGTTTCAAAAACATTTTTAAATGAAACAATCTTCCTGGTTTGTAGAGTCTTATTATATAAAATGTCAAATGTTGAATGTTTTGATTCGCTATTTGAATTTCCTAAATAGTAAACATAAATTCTGATGACATTTCAGGAAATTTAATGATATTGTTATAGTTTATTATAATTCAAAATATCGTATAAACATTCACTGAAATAACATTACCTTATAGCCTTTGCTTAGTGTCTTAACAACATTTTCCAAAATAAAACAATTTCCCAGTTTGAAGGTAATATTATATATAATGTCAAATGATGAATGTTCTGTTTCGCAATTTAAATTTATTAAATTATGATAAACATACCATCTGATGACATTGCAGGACATTTAATGATATTGCATTTTCTAAAATACTTCTCAATATCACATAAACATTCATTGATATGTGATAACCATATAGTCTCTGCTTAGTGTCTCAAAACCGTTTTCCAAAATTAAACCATTTTCCAGGATTGTAAAGTATTATTATATAAAATGTCAAATGATGATTGTCTTGTTTCGCTATTTAATCTTATTATATGATAAACATAAAATCTGATGACATTTCAGGAAATGTATTGATATTGCAATGTTTATTATAATTGAAAATTTCATATATATACATTCATTGAAATAAGATTACCTTATGGCCTCTGCTTAGTGTTTCAAAAACATTTTTAAATGAAACAATCTTCCTGGTTTGTAGAGTCTTATTATATAAAATGTCAAATGTTGAATGTTTTGATTCGCTATTTGAATTTCCTAAATAATAAACATAAATTCTGATGACATTTCAGGAAATTTAATGATATTGTTATAGTTTATTATAATTCAAAATATCGTATAAACATTCACTGAAATAACATTACCTTATAGCCTTTGCTTAGTGTCTTAACAACATTTTCCAAAATAAAAAAATTTCCCAGTTTGAAGGTAATATTATATATAATGTCAAATGATGAATGTTCTGTTTCGCAATTTAAATTTATTAAATTATGATAAACATACCATCTGATGACATTGCAGGACATTTAATGATATTGCATTTTCTAAAATACTTCTCAATATCACATAAACATTCATTGATATGTGATAACCATATAGTCTCTGCTTAGTGTCTCAAAACCGTTTTCCAAAATTAAACCATTTTCCAGGATTGTAAAGTATTATTATATAAAATGTCAAATGATGATTGTCTTGTTTCGCTATTTAATCTTATTATATGATAAACATAAAATCTGATGACATTTCAGGAAATGTATTGATATTGCAATGTTTATTATAATTGAAAATTTCATATATATACATTCATTGAAATAAGATTACCTTATGGCCTCTGCTTAGTGTTTCAGAAACATTTTTAAATGAAACAATCTTCCTGGTTTGTAGAGTCTTATTATATAAAATGTCAAATGTTGAATGTTTTGATTCGCTATTTGAATTTCCTAAATAATAAACATAAATTCTGATGACATTTCAGGAAATTTAATGATATTGTTATAGTTTATTATAATTCAAAATATCGTATAAACAGTCACTAAATAACATGACCTTATAGCCTTTGCTTAGTGTCTTAACAACCTTTTCCAAAATAAAACAATTTCCCGGTTTGAAAAGTGTTATTATATAAAATGTCAATTGATGAATGTTCTGATTCGTAATTTGAATTTATTAACTATTAAACATAACATCTGATGACTTTGCAGTAAATTTATTATTATTGCATTGTTTATTACATTTCAAAATTTCGTATAAACATTCATTGAAATAAGATTACCTTTTAGCCTCTGCTTAGTGTTTCAAGAACATTTTTAAATGAAACAATCTTCCTGGTTTGTAGAGTCGTATTATATAAAATGTCAAATGTTGAATGTTTTGATTCGCTATTTGAATTTCCTAAATAATAAACATAAATTCTGATGACATTTCAGGAAATTTAATGATATTGTTATAGTTTATTATAATTCAAAATATCGTATAAACATTCACTGAAATAACATTACCTTATAGCCTCCGCATAGTGTTACAAAAATATTTTCAAAATGAAACAATCTTCCTGGTTTGTAAAGTCTTTTTATATAAAATGTTAAATAATGAATGTTGTGTCTCACTATTTGAATTTATTAAATGATAAATATAAAATCTGATGAAATTTCAGGAAATTTATTTATAATGCATCGTTTATCAAAATTCAAAATTTAGTATAAACATTCATTGAAATAAGATTACCTTATACCCTATGCTTAGTGCTTCAAAAACGTTTTCCAAATTAAAACAATAACCCGGTTTGAAAAGTGTTGTTCTATAAAATGTCAAATGATCAATTTTCTGTTTCGCTATTTGAATTTATTAAATGATAAACATAAAACCTGTTGACATTGCAAGAAATGTAATGATATTGCATTGTTTAATATAATTCAAAATTTCGTACTCACACCCATTGAAATAAGATTACCTTATGGCCTCTGCTTAGTGTTTCAAAAACATTTTTAAATGAAACAATCTTCCTGGTTTGTAGAGTCTTATTATATAAAATATCAAGTGTTGAATGTTTTGATTCGCTATTTGAATTTCCTAAATAATAAACATAAATTCTGAAGACATTTCAGGAAATATAATGATATTGTTATACTTTATTATAATTCAAAATATCGTATAAACATTCACAGAAATAACATTACCTTATAGCCTTTGCTTAGTGTCTTAACAACATTTTCCAAAATAAAACAATTTCCCAGTTTGAAGGTGTTATTATATATAATGTCAAATGATGAATGTTCGGTTTCGCAATTTATATTTATTAAATTATGATAAACATACCATCTGATGACATTGCAGGACATTTAATGATATTGCATTTTCTAAAATACTTCTCAATATCACATAAACATTCATTGATATGTGATAACCATATAGTCTCTGCTTAGTGTCTCAAAACCGTTTTCCAAAATAAAACCATTTTCCAGGTTTGTAAAGTATTATTATATAAAATGTCAAATGATGATTGTCTTGTTTCGCTATTTAATCTTATTATATGATAAACATAAAATCTGATGACATTTCAGGAAATGTATTGATATTGCAATGTTTATTATAATTGAAAATTTCATATATATACATTCATTGAAATAAGATTACCTTATAGCCTCTGCTTAGTGTTTCAAAAACATTTTTAAATGAAACAATCTTCCTGGTTTGTAGAATCTTATTATATAAAATGTCAAATGTTGAATGTTTTGATTCGCTATTTGAATTTCCTAAATAATAAACATAAATTCTGATGACATTTCAGGAAATTTAATGATATTGTTATAGTTTATTATAATTCAAAATATCGTATAAACATTCACTGAAATAACCCGACCTTATAGCCTTTGCTTAGTGTCTTAACAACCTTTTCCAAAATAAAACAATTTCCCGGTTTGAAAAGTGTTATTATATAAAATGTCAATTGATGAATGTTCTGATTCGTAATTTGAATTTATTAAATTATGATAAACATACCATCTGATGACATTGCAGGACATTTAATGATATTGCATTTTCTAAAATACTTCTCAATATCACATAAACATTCATTGATATGTGATAACCATTAGTCTCTGCTTAGTGTCTCAAAACCGTTTTCCAAAATAAAACCATTTTCCAGGTTTGTAAAGTATTATTATATAAAATGTCAAATGATGATTGTCTTGTTTCGCTATTTAATCTTATTATATGATAAACATAAAATCTGATGACATTTCAGGAAATGTATTGATATTGCAATGTTTATTATAGTTGAAAATTTCATATATATACATTCATTGAAAAAGATTACCTTATAGCCTCTGCTTAGTGTTTCAAAAACATTTTTAAATGAAACAATCTTCCTGGTTTGTAGAGTCTTATTATATAAAATGTCAAATTTTGAATGTTTTGATTCGCTATTTGAATTTCCTAAATAATAAACATAAATTCTGATGACATTTCAGGAAATTTAATGATATTGTTATAGTTTATTATAATTCAAAATATCGTATAAACATTCACTGAAATAACATGACCTTATAGCCTTTGCTTAGTGTCTTAACAACCTTTTCCAAAATAAAACAATTTCCCGGTTTGAAAAGTGTTATTATATAAAATGTCAATTGATGAATGTTCTGATTCGTAATTTGAATTTATTAACTATTAAACATAACATCTGATGACATTGCAGTAAATTTATTATTATTGCATTGTTTACTACATTTCAAAATTTCGTATAAACATTCATTGAAATAAGATTACCTTTTACCCTCTGCTTAGTGTTTCAAGAACATTTTTGAATGAAACAATCTTCCTGGTTTATAGAGTCTTATTATATAAAATGTCAAATGTTGAATGTTTTGATTCGCTATTTGAATTTCCTAATAATAAACATAAATTCTGATGACATTTCAGGAAATTTAATGATATTGTTATACTTTATTATAATTCAAAATATCGTATAAACATTCACTGAAATAACATTACCTTATAGCCTCCGCATAGTGTTACAAAAATATTTTCAAAATGAAACAATCTTCCTGGTTTGTAAAGTCTTTTTATATAAAATGTTAAATAATGAATGTTGTGTCTCACTATTTGAATTTATTAAATGATAAATATAAAATCTGATGAAATTTCAGGAAATTTATTTATAATGCATCGTTTATCAAAATTCAAAATTTAGTATAAACATTCATTGAAATAAGATTACCTTATACCCTATGCTTAGTGCTTCAAAAACGTTTTCCAAATTAAAACAATAATCCCGGTTTGAAAAGTGTTGTTCTATAAAATGTCAAATGATCAATTTTCTGTTTCGCTATTTAAATTTATTAAATGATAAACATAAAACCTGTTGACATTGCAAGAAATGTAATGATATTGCATTGTTCATTATAATTCAAAATTTCGTACTCACACTCATTGAAATAAGATTACCTTATGGCCTCTGCTTAGTGTTTCAAAAACATTTTTAAATGAAACAATCTTCCTGGTTTGTAGAGTCTTATTATATAAAATATCAAATATTGAATGTTTTGATTCGCTATTTGAATTTCCTAAATAATAAACATAAATTCAGAAGACATTTCAGGAAATTTAATGATATTGTTATACTTTATTATAATTCAAAATATCGTATAAACATTCACTGAAATAACATTACCTTATAGCCTTTGCTTAGTGTCTTAACAACCTTTTCCAAAATAAAACAATTTCCCGGTTTCAAAAGTGTTATTATATAAAATGTCAAATGATGAATGTTCTGTTTCGCAATTTATATTTATTAAATTATGATAAACATACCATCTGATGACATTGCAGGACATTTAATGATATTGCATTTTCTAAAATACTTCTCAATATCACATAAACATTCATTGATATGTGATAACCATATAGTCTCTGCTTAGTGTCTCAAAACCGTTTTCCAAAATAAAACCATTTTCCAGGATTGTAAAGTATTATTATATAAAATGTCAAATGATGATTGTCTTGTTTCGCTATTTAATCTTATTATATGATAAACATAAAATCTGATGACATTTCAGGAAATGTATTGATATTGCAATGTTTATTATAATTGAAAATTTCATATATATACATTCATTGAAATAAGATTACCTCATGGCCTCTGCTTAGTGTTTCAAAAACATTTTTAAATGAAACAATCTTCCTGGTTTGTAGAGTCTTATTATATAAAATGTCAAATGTTGAATGTTTTGATTCGCTATTTGAATTTCCTAAATAATAAACATAAATTCTGATGACATTTCAGGAAATTTAGTGATATTGTTATAGTTTATTATAATTCAAAATATCGTATAAACATTCACTGAAATAACATAACCTTATAGCCTTTGCTTAGTGTCTTAACAACCTTTTCCAAAATAAAACAATTTCCCGGTTTGAAAAGTGTTATTATATAAAATGTCAAATGATGAATGTTCTGTTTCGCAATTTAAATTTATTAAATTATGATAAACATACCATCTGATGACATTGCAGGACATTTAATGATATTGCATTTTCTAAAATACTTCTCAATATCACATAAACATTCATTGATATGTGATAACTATATAGTCTCTGCTTAGTGTCTCAAAACCGTTTTCCAAAATAAAACCATTTACCAGGTTTGTAAAGTATAATTATATAAAATGTCAAATGATGATTGTCTTGTTTCGCTATTTAATCTTATTATATGATAAACATAAAATCTGATGACATTTCAGGAAATGTATTGATATTGCAATGTTTATTATAATTCAAAATTTTATATATATACATTCATTGAAATAAGATTAAATTATAGCCTCCGCATAGTGTTACAAAAATATTTTCAAAATGAAACAATCTTCCTGGTTTGTAAAGTCTTTTTATATAAAATGTTAAATAATGAATGTTGTGTCTCACTATTTAAATTTATTAAATGATACATATAAAATCTGATGAAATTTCAGGAAATTTATTTATAATGCATCGTTTATCAAAATTCAAAATTTAGTATAAACATTCATTGAAATAAGATTACCTTATACCCTTTGCTTAGTGCTTCAAAAACATTTTCCAAATTAAAACAATAATCCCGGTTTGAAAAGTGTTGTTCTATAAAATGTCAAATGATCAATTTTCTGTTTCGCTGATTGAATTTATTAAATGATAAACATAAAACCTGTAGACATTGCAAGAAATGTAATGATATTGCATTTTTCATTATAATTCAAAATTTCGTACTCACACTCATTGAAATAAGATTACCTTATGGCCTCTGCTTAGTGTCTCAAAAATATTTTTAAATGAAAAAATCTTCCTGGTTTGTAGAGTCTTATTATATAAAATGTCAAATGTTGAATGTTTTGATTCGCTATTTGAATTTCCTAAATAGTAAACATAAATTCTGATGACATTTCAGGAAATTTAATGATATTGTTATAGTTTATTATAATTCAAAATATCGTATAAACATTCACTGAAATAACATTACCTTATAGCCTTTGCTTAGTGTCTTAACAACATTTTCCAAAATAAAACAATTTCCCGGTTTGAAGGTGTTATTATATATAATGTCAAATGATGAATGTTCTGTTTCGCAATTTAAATTTATTAAATTATGATAAACATACCATCTGATGACATTGCAGGACATTTAATGATATTGCATTTTCTAAAATACTTCTCAATATCACATAAACATTCATTGATATGTGATAACCATATAGTCTCTGCTTAGTGTCTCAAAACCGTTTTCCAAAATAAAACCATTTTCCAGGATTGTAAAGTATTATTATATAAAATGTCAAATGATGATTGTCTTGTTTCGCTATTTAATCTTATTATATGATAAACATAAAATCTGATGACATTTCAGGAAATGTATTGATATTGCAATGTTTATTATAATTGAAAATTTCATATATATACATTCATTGAAATAAGATTACCTTATGGCCTCTGCTTAGTGTTTCAAAAACATTTTTAAATGAAACAATCTTCCTGGTTTGTAGAGTCTTATTATATAAAATGTCAAATGTTGAATGTTTTGATTCGCTATTTGAATTTCCTAAATAATAAACATAAATTCTGATGACATTTCAGGAAATTTAATGATATTGTTATAGTTTATTATAATTCAAAATATCGTATAAACATTCACTAAATAACATGACCTTATAGCCTTTGCTTAGTGTCTTAACAACCTTTTCCAAAATAAAACAATTTCCCGGTTTGAAAAGTGTTATTATATAAAATGTCAAATGATGAATGTTCTGCTTCGTAATTTGAATTTATTAAATTATGATAAACATACCATCTGATGACATTGCAGGACATTTAATGATATTGCATTTTCTAAAATACTTCTCAATATCACATAAACATTCATTGATATGTGATAACCATATAGTCTCTGCTTAGTGTCTCAAAACCGTTTTCCAAAATAAAACCATTTTCCAGGTTTGTAAAGTATTATTATATAAAATGTCAAATGATGATTGTCTTGTTTCGCTATTTAATCTTATTATATGATAAACATAAAATCTGATGACATTTCAGGAAATGTATTGATATTGCAATGTTTATTATAATTGAAAATTTCATATATATACATTCATTGAAATAAGATTACCTCATGGCCTCTGCTTAGTGTTTCAAAAGCATTTTTAAATGAAACAATCTTCCTGGTTTGTAGAGTCTTATTATATAAAATGTCAAATTTTGAATGTTTTGATTCGCTATTTGAATTTCCTAAATAATAAACATAAATTCTGATGACATTTCAGGAAATTTAATGATATTGTTATAGTTTATTATAATTCAAAATATCGTATAAACATTCACTGAAATAACATGACCTTATAGCCTTTGCTTAGTGTCTTAACAACCTTTTCCAAAATAAAACAATTTCCCGGTTTGAAAAGTGTTATTATATAAAATGTCAATTGATGAATGTTCTGATTCGTAATTTGAATTTATTAACTATTAAACATAACATCTGATGACATTGCAGTAAATTTATTATTATTGCATTGTTTACTACATTTCAAAATTTCGTATAAACATTCATTGAAATAAGATTACCTTTTAGCCTCTGCTTAGTGTTTCAAGAACATTTTTGAATGAAACAATCTTCGTGGTTTATAGAGTCTTATTATATAAAATGTCAAATGTTGAATGTTTTGATTCGCTATTTGAATTTCCTAATAATAAACATAAATTCTGATGACATTTCAGGAAATTTAATGATATTGTTATACTTTATTATAATTCAAAATATCGTATAAACATTCACTGAAATAACATTACCTTATAGCCTCCGCATAGTGTTACAAAAATATTTTCAAAATGAAACAATCTTCCTGGTTTGTAAAGTCTTTTTATATAAAATGTTAAATAATGAATGTTGTGTCTCACTATTTGAATTTATTAAATGATAAATATAAAATCTGATGAAATTTCAGGAAATTTATTTATAATGCATCGTTTATCAAAATTCAAAATTTAGTATAAACATTCATTGAAATAAGATTACCTTATACCCTATGCTTAGTGCTTCAAAAACGTTTTCCAAATTAAAACAATAATCCCGGTTTGAAAAGTGTTGTTCTATAAAATGTCAAATGATCAATTTTCTGTTTCGCTATTTAAATTTATTAAATGATAAACATAAAACCTGTTGACATTGCAAGAAATGTAATGATATTGCATTGTTCATTATAATTCAAAATTTCGTACTCACACTCATTGAAATAAGATTACCTTATGGCCTCTGCTTAGTGTTTCAAAAACATTTTTAAATGAAACAATCTTCCTGGTTTGTAGAGTCTTATTATATAAAATATCAAATGTTGAATGTTTTGATTCGCTATTTGAATTTCCTAAATAATAAACATAAATTCTGAAGACATTTCAGAAAATTTAATGATATTGTTATACTTTATTATAATTGAAAATATCGTATAAACATTCACTGAAATAACATTACCTTATAGCCTTTGCTTAGTGTCTTAACAACCTTTTCCAAAATAAAACAATTTCCCGGTTTGAAAAGTGTTATTATATAAAATGTCAAATGATGAATGTTCTGTTTCGCAATTTAAATTTATTAAATTATGATAAACATACCATCTGATGGCATTGCAGGACATTTAATGATATTGCATTTTCTAAAATACTTTTCAATATCACATAAACATTCATTGATATGTGATAACCATATAGTCTCTGCTTAGTGTCTCAAAACCGTTTTCCAAAATAAAACCATTTTCCAGGTTTGTAAAGTATTATTATATAAAATGTCAAATGATGATTGTCTTGTTTCGCTATTTAATCTTATTATATGATAAACATAAAATCTGATGACATTTCAGGAAATGTATTGATATTGCAAAGTTTATTATAATTGAAAATTTCATATATATACATTCATTGAAATAAGATTACCTCATGGCCTCTGCTTAGTGTTTCAAAAACATTTTTAAATGAAACAATCTTCCTGGTTTGTAGAGTCTTATTATATAAAATGTCAAATGTTGAATGTTTTGATTCGCTATTTGAATTTCCTAAATAATAAACATAAATTCTGATGACATTTCTGGAAATTTACTGATATTGTTATAGTTTATTATAATTCAAAATATCGTATAAACATTCACTGAAATAACATTACCTCATAGCCTTTGCTTAGTGTCTTAACAACCTTTTCCAAAATAAAACAATTTCCCGGTTTGAAAAGTGTTATTTGATAAAATGTCAAATGATGAATGTTCTGTTTCGCAATTTAAATTTATTAAATTATGATAAACATACCATCTGATGACATTGCAGGACATTTTATGATATTGCATTTTCTAAAATACTTTTCAATATCACATAAACATTCATTGATATGTGATAACCATATAGTCTCTGCTTAGTGTCTCAAAACCGTTTTCCAAAATAAAACCATTTTCCAGGATTGTAAAGTATTATTATATAAAATGTCAAATGATGATTGTCTTGTTTCGCTATTTAATTTTATTATATGATAAACATAAAATCTGATGACATTTCAGGAAATGTATTGATATTGAAATGTTTATTATAATTCAAAATTTCATATATATACATTCATTGAAATAAGATTACCTTATAGCCTACGCATAGTGTTACAGAAATATTTTCAAAATGAAACAATTTTTCTGGTTTGTAAAGTCTTTTTATATAAAATGTTAAATAACGAATGTTGTGTCTCACTATTTGAATTTATTAAATGATAAATATAAAACCTGATGAAATTTCAGGAAATTTATTTATAATGCATCGTTTATCAAAATTCAAAATTTAGTATAAACATACATTGAAATAAGATTACCTTATACCCTATGCTTAGTGCTTCAAAAACGTTTTCCAAATTAAAACAATAATCCCGGTTTGAAAAGTCTTGTTCTATAAAATGTCAAATGATCAATTTTCTGTTTCGCTATTTAAATTCATTAAATGATAAACATAAAACCTGTTGACATTGCAAGAAATGTAATGATATTGCATTGTTCATTATAATTCAAAATTTCGTACTCACACTCATTGAAATAAGATTACCTTATGGCCTCTGCTTAGTGTTTCAAAAACATTTTTAAATGAAACAATCTTCCTGGTTTGTAGAGTCTTATTATATAAAATGTCAAATGTTGAATGTTTTGATTCGCTATTTGAATTTCCTAAATAATAAACATAAATTCTGAAGATATTTCAGGAAATTTAATGATATTGTTATACTTTATTATAATTCAAAATATCGTATAAACATTCACTGAAATAACATTACCTTATAGCCTTTGCTTAGTGTCTTAACAACCTTTTCCAAAATAAAACAATTTCCCGGTTTGAAAAGTGTTATTATAGGAAATGTCAAATGATGAATGTTCTGTTTCGCAATTTAAATTTATTAAATTATGATAAACATACCATCTGATGACATTGCAGGACATTTAATGATATCGCATTTTCTAAAATACTTCTCAATATCACATAAACATTCATTGATATGTGATAACCTTATAGTCTCTGCTTAGTGTCTCAAAACCGTTTTCCAAAATAAAACCATTTTCCAGGATTGTAAAGTATTATTATATAAAATGTCAAATGATGATTGTCTTGTTTCGCTATTTAATCTTATTATATGATAAACATAAAATCTGATGACATTTCAGGAAATGTATTGATATTGCAATGTTTATTATAATTCAAAATTTCATATATATACATTCATTGAAATAAGATTACCTTATGGCCTCTGCTTAGTGTTTCAAAAACATTTTTAAATGAAACAATCTTCCTGGTTTGTAGAGTCTTATTATATAAAATGTCAAATGTTGAATGTTTCGATTCGCTATTTGAATTTCCTAAATAATAAACATAAATTCTGAAGACATTTCAGGAAATTTAATGATATTGTTATACTTTATTATAATTCAAAATATCGTATAAACATTCACTGAAATAACATTACCTTATAGCCTTTGCTTAGTGTCTTAACAACCTTTTCCAAAATAAAACAATTTCCCGGTTTGAAAAGTGTTATTATATAAAATGTCAAATGATGAATGTTCTGTTTCGCAATTTAAATTTATTAAATTATGATAAACATACCATCTGATGACATTGCAGGACATTTAATGATATTGCATTTTCTAAAATACTTCTCAATATCACATAAACTTTCATTGATATGTGATAACTATATAGTCTCTGCTTAGTGTCTCAAAACCGTTTTCCAAAATAAAACCATTTTCCAGGTTTGTAAAGTATAATTATATAAAATGTCAAATGATGATTGTCTTGTTTCGCTATTTAATCTTATTATACGATAAACATAAAAACTGATGACATTTCAGGAAATGTATTGATATTGCAATGTTTATTATAATTCAAAATTTCATATATATACATTCATTGAAATAAGATTACCTTATAGCCTCCGCATAGTGTTACAAAAATATTTTCAAAATGAAACAATCTTCCTGGTTTGTAAAGTCTTTTTATATAAAATGTTAAATAATGAATGTTGTGTCTCACTATTTAAATTTATTAAATGATAAATATAAAATCTGATGAAATTTCAGGAAATTTATTTATAATGCATCGTTTATCAAAATTCAAACTTTAGTATAAACATTCATTGAAATAAGATTACCTTATACCCTATGCTTAGTGCTTCAAAAACGTTTTCCAAATTAAAACAATAATCCCGGTTTGAAAAGTGTTGTTCTATAAAATGTCAAATGATCAATTTTCTGTTTCGCTATTTGAATTTATTAAATGATAAACATAAAACCTGTTGACATTGCAAGAAATGTAATGATATTGCATTGTTCATTATAATTCAAAATTTCGTACTCACACTCATTGAAATAAGATTACCTTATGGCCTCTGCTTAGTGTTTCAAAAACATTTTTAAATGAAACAATCTTCCTGGTTTGTAGAGTCTTATTATATAAAATGTCAAATGTTGAATGTTTTGATTCGCTATTTGAATTTCCTAAATAATAAACATAAATTCTGAAGATATTTCAGGAAATTTAATGATATTGTTATACTTTATTATAATTCAAAATATCGTATAAACATGCACTGAAATAACATTACCTTATAGCCTTTGCTTAGTGTCTTAACAACCTTTTCCAAAATAAAACAATTTCCCGGTTTGAAAAGTGTTATTATAGGAAATGTCAAATGATGAATGTTCTGTTTCGCAATTTAAATTTATTAAATTATGATAAACATACCATCTGATGACATTGCAGGACATTTAATGATATCGCATTTTCTAAAATACTTCTCAATATCACATAAACATTCATTGATATGTGATAACCTTATAGTCTCTGCTTAGTGTCTCAAAACCGTTTTCCAAAATAAAACCATTTTCCAGGTTTGTAAAGTATTATTATATAAAATGTCAAATGATGATTGTCTTGTTTCGCTATTTAATCTTATTATAATATAAACATAAAATCTGATGACATTTCAGGAAATGTATTGATATTGCAATGTTTATTATAATTGAAAATTTCATATATATACATTCATTGAAATAAGATTACCTTATAGCCTCAGCATAGTGTTACAAAAATATTTTCAAAATGAAACAATTTTTCTGGTTTGTAAAGTCTTTTTATATAAAATGTTAAATAACGAATGTTGTGTCTCACTAATTGAATTTATTAAATGATAAATATAAAACCTGATGAAATTTCAGGAAATTTATTTATAATGCATCGTTTATCAAAATTCAAAATTTAGTATAAACATACATTGAAATAAGATTACCTTATACCCTATGCTTAGTGCTTCAAAAACGTTTTCCAAATTAAAACAATAATCCCGGTTTGAAAAGTGTTGTTCTATAAAATGTCAAATGATCAATTTTCTGTTTCGCTATTTGAATTTATTAAATGATAAACATAATACCTGTTGACATTGCAAGAAATGTAATGATATTGCAATGTTCATTATAATTCAAAATTTCGTACTCACACTCATTGAAATAAGATTACCTTATGGCCTCTGCTTAGTGTTTCAAAAACATTTTTAAATGAAACAATCTTCCTGGTTTGTAGAGTCTTATTATATAAAATGTCAAATGTTGAATGTTTTGATTCGCTATTTGAATTTCCTAAATAGCAAACATAAATTCTGATGACATTTCAGGAAATTTAATGATATTGTTATAGTTTATTATAATTCAAAATATCGTATAAACATTCACTGAAATAACATTACCTTATAGCCTTTGCTTAGTGTCTTAACAACATTTTCCAAAATAAAACAATTTCCCGGTTTGAAAAGTGTTATTATATAAAATGTCAAATGATGAATGTTCTGTTTCGCAATTTAAATTTATTAAATTATGATAAACATACCATCTGATGACATTGCAGGACATTTAATGATATTGCATTTTCTAAAATTCTTCTCAATATCACTTAAACATTCATTGATATGTGATAACCATATAGTCTCTGCTTAGTGTCTCAAAACCGTTTTCCAAAATAAAACCATTGTCCAGGATTGTAAAGTATTATTATATAAAATGTCAAATGATGATTGTCTTGTTTCGCTATTTAATTTTATTATATGATAAACATAAAATCTGATGACATTTCAGGAAATGTATTGATATTGCAATGTTTATTATAATTGAAAATTTCATATATATACATTCATTGAAATAAGATTACCTTATAGCCTCAGCATAGTGTTACAAAAATATTTTCAAAATGAAACAATTTTTCTGTTTTGTAAAGTCTTTTTATATAAAATGTTAAATAACGAATGTTGTGTCTCACTAATTGAATTTATTAAATGATAAATATAAAACCTGATGAAATTTCAGGAAATTTATTTATAATGCATCTTTTATCAAAATTCAAAATTTAGTATAAACATACATTGAAATAAGATTACCTTATACCCTATGCTTAGTGCTTCAAAAACGTTTTCCAAATTAAAACAATAATCCCGGTTTGAAAAGTGTTGTTCTATAAAATGTCAAATGATCAATTTTCTGTTTCGCTATTTGAATTTATTAAATGATAAACATAAAACCTGTTGACATTGCAAGAAATGTAATGATATTGCAATGTTCATTATAATTCAAAATTTCGTACTCACACTCATTGAAATAAGATTACCTTATGGCCTCTGCTTAGTGTTTCAAAAACATTTTTAAATGAAACAATCTTCCTGGTTTGTAGAGTCTTATTATATAAAATGTCAAATGTTGAATGTTTTGATTCGCTATTTGAATTTCCTAAATAGCAAACATAAATTCTGATGACATTTCAGGAAATTTAATGATATTGTTATAGTTTATTATAATTCAAAATATCGTATAAACATTCACTGAAATAACATTACCTTATAGCCTTTGCTTAGTGTCTTAACAACATTTTCCAAAATAAAACAATTTCCCGGTTTGAAAAGTGTTATTATATAAAATGTCAAATGATGAATGTTCTGTTTCGCAATTTAAATTTATTAAATTATGATAAACATACCATCTGATGACATTGCAGGACATTTAATGATATTGCATTTTCTAAAATTCTTCTCAATATCACTTAAACATTCATTGATATGTGATAACCATATAGTCTCTGCTTAGTGTCTCAAAACCGTTTTCCAAAATAAAACCATTGTCCAGGATTGTAAAGTATTATTATATAAAATGTCAAATGATGATTGTCTTGTTTCGCTATTTAATTTTATTATATGATAAACATAAAATCTGATGACATTTCAGGAAATGTATTGATATTGCAATGTTTATTATAATTGAAAATTTCATATATATACATTCATTGAAATAAGATTACCTTATAGCCTCAGCATAGTGTTACAAAAATATTTTCAAAATGAAACAATTTTTCTGGTTTGTAAAGTCTTATTATATAAAATGTTAAATAACGAATGTTGTGTCTCACTAATTGAATTTATTAAATGATAAATATAAAACCTGATGAAATTTCAGGAAATTTATTTATAATGCATCTTTTATCAAAATTCAAAATTTAGTATAAACATACATTGAAATAAGATTACCTTATACCCTATGCTTAGTGCTTCAAAAACGTTTTCCAAATTAAAACAATAATCCCGGTTTGAAAAGTGTTGTTCTATAAAATGTCAAATGATCAATTTTCTGTTTCGCTATTTGAATTTATTAAATGATAAACATAAAACCTGTTGACATTGCAAGAAATGTAATGATATTGCAATGTTCATTATAATTCAAAATTTCGTACTCACACTCATTGAAATAAGATTACCTTATGGCCTCTGCTTAGTGTTTCAAAAACATTTTTAAATGAAACAATCTTCCTGGTTTGTAGAGTCTTATTATATAAAATGTCAAATGTTGAATGTTTTGATTCGCTATTTGAATTTCCTAAATAGCAAACATAAATTCTGATGACATTTCAGGAAATTTAATGATATTGTTATAGTTTATTATAATTCAAAATATCGTATAAACATTCACTGAAATAACATTACCTTATAGCCTTTGCTTAGTGTCTTAACAACATTTTCCAAAATAAAACAATTTCCCAGTTTGAAGGTAATATTATATATAATGTCAAATGATGAATGCTCTGTTTCGCAATTTAAATTTATTAAATTATGATAAACACACCATCTGATGACATTGCAGGACATTTAATGATATTGCATTTTCTAAAATACTTCTCAATATCACATAAACATTCATTGATATGTGATAACCATATAGTCTCTGCTTAGTGTCTCAAAACCGTTTTCCAAAATAAAACCATTTTCCAGGTTTGTAAAGTATTATTATATAAAATGTCAAATGATGATTGTCTTGTTTCGCTATTTAATCTTATTATATGATAAACATAAAATCTGATGACATTTCAGGAAATGTATTGATATTGCAATGTTTATTATAATTGAAAATTTCATATATATACATTCATTGAAATAAGATTACCTTATGGCCTCTGCTTAGTGTTTCAAAAACATTTTTAAATGAAACAATCTTCCTGGTTTGTAGAGTCTTATTATATAAAATGTCAAATGTTGAATGTTTTGATTCGCTATTTGAATTTCCTAAATAATAAACATAAATTCTGATGACATTTCAGGAAATTTAATGATATTGTTATAGTTTATTATAATTCAAAATATCGTATAAACATTCACTGAAATAACATGACCTTATAGCCTTTGCTTAGTGTCTTAACAACCTTTTCCAAAATAAAACAATTTCCCGGTTTGAAAAGTGTTATTATATGAAATGTCAATTGATGAATGTTCTGATTCGTAATTTGAATTTATTAACTATTAAACATAACATCTGAAGACATTGCAGTAAATTTATTATTATTGCATTGTTTATTACATTTCAAAATTTCGTATAAACATTCATTGAAATAAGATTACCTTTTAGCCTCTGCTTAGTGCTTCAAGAACATTTTTGAATGAAACAATCTTCCTGGTTTATAGAGTCTTATTATATAAAATGTCAAATGTTGAATGTTTTGATTCGCTATTTGAATTTCCTAAATAATAAACATAAATTCTGATGACATTTCAGGAAATTTAATGATATTGTTATAGTTTATTATAATTCAAAATATCGTATAAACATTCACTGAAATAACATTACCTTATAGCCTCCGCATAGTGTTACAAAAATATTTTCAAAATGAAACAATCTTCCTGGTTTGTAAAGTCTTTTTATATAAAATGTTAAATAATGAATGTTGTGTCTCACTATTTGAATTTATTAAATGATAAATATAAAATCTGATGAAATTTCAGGAAATTTATTTATAATGCATCGTTTATCAAAATTCAAAATTTAGTATAAACATTCATTGATATAAGATTACCTTATACCCTATGCTTAGTGCTTCAAAAACGTTTTCCAAATTAAAACAATAATCCCGGTTTGAAAAGTGTTGTTATATAAAATGTCAAACGATCAATTTTCTGTTTCGCTATTTGAATTTATTAAATGATAAACATAAAACCTGTTGACATTGCAAGAAATGTAATGATATTGCATTGTTCATTATAATTCAAAATTTCGTACTCACACTCATTGAAATAAGATTACCTTATGGCCTCTGCTTAGTGTTTCAAAAACATTTTTAAATGAAACAATCTTCCTGGTTTGTAGAGTCTTATTATATAAAATATCAAATGTTGAATGTTTTGATTCGCTATTTGAATTTCCTAAATAACAAACATAAATTCTGAAGACATTTCAGGAAATTTAATGATATTGTTATACTTTATTATAATTCAAAATATCGTATAAACATTCACTGAAATAACATTAACTTATAGCCTTTGCTTAGTGTCTTAACAACCTTTTCCAAAATAAAACAATTTCCCGGTTTGAAGGTGTTATTATATATAATGTCAAATGACGAATGTTCTGTTTCGCAATTTAAATTTATTAAATTATGATAAACATACCATCTGATGACATTGCAGGACATTTAATGATATTGCATTTTCTAAAATACTTCTCAATATCACATAAACATTCATTGATATGTGATAACCATATAGTCTCTGCTTAGTGTCTCAAAACCGTTTTCCAAAATAAAACCATTTTCCAGGTTTGTAAAGTATTATTATATAAAATGTCAAATGATGATTGTCTTGTTTCGCTTTTTAATCTTATTATATGATAAACATAAAATCTGATGACATTTCAGGAACTGTATTGATATTGCAATGTTTATTATAATTCAAAATTTCATATATATATATTCATTGAAATAAGATTACCTTATGGCCTCTGCTTAGTGTTTCAAAAACATTCTTAAATGAAACAATCTTCCTGGTTTGTAGAGTCTTATTATATAAAATGTCAAATGTTGAATGTTTTGATTCGCTATTTGAATTTCCTAAATAATAAACATAAATTCTGAAGATATTTCAGGAAATTTAATGATATTGTTATACTTTATTATAATTCAAAATATCGTATAAACATTCACTGAAATAACATTACCTTATAGCCTTTGCCTAGTGTCTTAACAACCTTTTCCAAAATAAAACAATTTCCCGGTTTGAAAAGTGTTATTATATAAAATGTCAATTGATGAATGTTCTGATTCGTAATTTGAATTTATTAACTATTAAACATAACATCTGATGACATTGCAGTAAATTTATTATTATTGCATTGTTTATTACATTTCAAAATTTCGTATAAACATTCATTGAAATAAGATTACCTTTTAGCCTCTGCTTAGTGCTTCAAGAACATTTTTGAATGAAACAATCTTCCTGGTTTATAGAGTCTTATTATATAAAATGTCAAATGTTGAATGTTTTGATTCGCTATTTGAATTTCCTAAATAATAAACATAAATTCTGATGACATTTCAGGAAATTTAATGATATTGTTATAGTTTATTATAATTCAAAATATCGTATAAACATTCACTGAAATAACATTACCTTATAGCCTCCGCATAGTGTTACAAAAATATTTTCAAAATGAAACAATCTTCCTGGTTTGTAAAGTCTTTTTATATAAAATGTTAAATAATGAATGTTGTGTCTCACTATTTGAATTTATTAAATGATAAATATAAAATCTGATGAAATTTCAGGAAATTTATTTATAATGCATCGTTTATCAAAATTCAAAATTTAGTATAAACATTCATTGATATAAGATTACCTTATACCCTATGCTTAGTGCTTCAAAAACGTTTTCCAAATTAAAACAATAATCCCGGTTTGAAAAGTGTTGTTATATAAAATGTCAAACGATCAATTTTCTGTTTCGCTATTTGAATTTATTAAATGATAAACATAAAACCTGTTGACATTGCAAGAAATGTAATGATATTGCATTGTTCATTATAATTCAAAATTTCGTACTCACACTCATTGAAATAAGATTACCTTATGGCCTCTGCTTAGTGTTTCAAAAACATTTTTAAATGAAACAATCTTCCAGGTTTGTAGAGTCTTATTATATAAAATATCAAATGTTGAATGTTTTGATTCGCTATTTGAATTTCCTAAATAACAAACATAAATTCTGAAGACATTTCAGGAAATTTAATGATATTGTTATACTTTATTATAATTCAAAATATCGTATAAACATTCACTGAAATAACATTACCTTATAGCCTTTGCTTAGTGTCTTAACAACCTTTTCCAAAATAAAACAATTTCCCGGTTTGAAGGTGTTATTATATATAATGTCAAATGACGAATGTTCTGTTTCGCAATTTAAATTTATTAAATTATGATAAACATACCATCTGATGACATTGCAGGACATTTAATGATATTGCATTTTCTAAAATACTTCTCAATATCACATAAACATTCATTGATATGTGATAACCATATAGTCTCTGCTTAGTGTCTCAAAACCGTTTTCCAAAATAAAACCATTTTCCAGGTTTGTAAAGTATTATTATATAAAATGTCAAATGATGATTGTCTTGTTTCGCTTTTTAATCTTATTATATGATAAACATAAAATCTGATGACATTTCAGGAACTGTATTGATATTGCAATGTTTATTATAATTCAAAATTTCATATATATACATTCATTGAAATAAGATTACCTTATTTCCTCTGCTTAGTGTTTCAAAAACATTTTTAAATGAAACAATCTTCCTGGTTTGTAGAGTCTTATTATATAAAATGTCAAATGTTGAATGTTTTGATTCGCTATTTGAATTTCCTAAATAATAAACATAAATTCTGAAGATATTTCAGGAAATTTAATGATATTGTTATACTTTATTATAATTCAAAATATCGTATAAACATTCACTGAAATAACATTACCTTATAGCCTTTGCTTAGTGTCTTAACAACCTTTTCCAAAATAAAACAATTTCCCGGTTTGAAAAGTGTTATTATAGGAAATGTCAAATGATGAATGTTCTGTTTCGCAATTTAAATTTATTAAATTATGATAAACATACCATCTGATGACATTGCAGGACATTTAATGATATCGCATTTTCTAAAATACTTCTCAATATCACATAAACATTCATTGATATGTGAAAACCTTATAGTCTCTGCTTAGTGTCTCAAAACCGTTTTCCAAAATAAAACCATTTTCCAGGTTTGTAAAGTATTATTATATAAAATGTCAAATGATGATTGTCTTGTTTCGCTATTTAATCTTATTATATGATAAACATAAAATCTGATGACATTTCAGGAAATGTATTGATATTGCAATGTTTATTATAATTGAAAATTTCATATATATACATTCATTGAAATAAGATTACCTTATGGCCTCTGCTTAGTGTTTCAAAAACATTTTTAAATGAAACAATCTTCCTGGTTTGTAGAGTCTTAATATATAAAATGTCAAATGATGAATGTTCTGTTTCGCAATTTAAATTTATTAAATTATGATAAACATACCATCTGATGACATTGCAGGACATTTAATTATATTGCATTTTCTAAAATACTTCTCATTATCACATAAACATTCATTGATATGTGATAACTATATAGTCTCTGCTTAGTGTCTCAAAACCGTTTTCCAAAATAAAACCATTTTCCAGGTTTGTAAAGTATAATTATATAAAATGTCAAATGATGATTGTCTTGTTTCGCTATTTAATCTTATTATATGATAAACATAAAATCTGATGACATTTCAGGAAATGTATTGATATTGCAATGTTTATTATAATTGAAAATTTCATATACATTCATTGAAATAAGATTACCTTATAGCCTCCGCATAGTGTTACAAAAATATTTTCAAAATGAAACAATCTTCCTGGTTTGTAAAGTCTTTTTATATAAAATGTTAAATAGTGAATGTTGTGTCTCACTATTTAAATTTATTAAATGATAAATATAAAATCTGATGAAATTTCAGGAAATTTATTTATAATGCATCGTTTATCAAATTCAAAATTTAGTATAAACATTCATTGAAATAAGATTACCTTATACCCTATGCTTAGTGCTTCAAAAACGTTTTCCAAATTAAAACAATAATCCCGGTTTGAAAAGTGTTGTTCTAAAAAATGTCAAATGATCAATTTTCTGTTTCGCTATTTGAATTTATTAAATGATAAACATAAAACCTGTCGACATTGCAAGAAATGTAATGATATTGCATTGTTCATTATAATTCAAAATTTCGTACTCACACTCAATGAAATAAGATTACCTTATGGCCTCTGCTTAGTGTTTCAAAAACATTTTTAAATGAAACAATCTTCCTGGTTTGTAGAGTCTTATTATATAAAATGTCAAATGTTGAATGTTTTGATTCGCTATTTGAATTTCCTAAATAGTAAACATAAATTCTGATGACATTTCAGGAAATTTAATGACATTGTTATAGTTTATTATAATTCAAAATATCGTATAAACATTCACTGAAATAACATTACCTTATAGCCTTTGCTTAGTGTCTTAACAACATTTTCCAAAATAAAACAATTTCCCAGTTTGAAGGTAATATTATATATAATGTCAAATGATGAATGTTCTGTTTCGCAATTTAAATTTTTAAATTATGATAAACATACCATCTGATGACATTGCAGGACATTTAATGATATTGCATTTTCTAAAATACTTCTCAATGTCACATAAACATTCATTGATATGTGATAACCATATAGTCTCTGCTTAGTGTCTCAAAACCGTTTTCCAAAATAAAACCATTTTCCAGGTTTGTAAAGTATTATTATATAAAGTCAAATGATGATTGTCTTGTTTCGCTATTTAATCTTATTATATGATAAACATAAAATCTGATGACATTTCAGGAAATGTATTGATATTGCAATGTTTATTATAATTGAAAATTTCATATATATACATTCATTGAAATAAGATTACCTTATGGCCTCTGCTTAGTGTTTCAAAAACATTTTTAAATGAAACAATCTTCCTGGTTTGTAGAGTCTTAATATATAAAATGTCAAATGTTTAATGTTTTGATTCGCTATTTGAATTTCCTAAATAATAAACATAAATTCTGATGACATTTCAGGAAATTTAATGATATTGTTATAGTTTATAATAATTCAAAATATCGTATAAACATTCACTGAAATAACATGACCTTGTAGCCTTTGCTTAGTGTCTTAACAACCTTTTCCAAAATAAAACAATTTCCCGGTTTGAAAAGTGTTATTATATAAAATGTCAATTGGTGAATGTTCTGTTTCGTTATTTGCATTTATTAAATGATAAACATAAAACCTGTTGACATTGCAAGAAATGTAATGATATTGCATTGTTCATTATAATTCAAAATTTCGTACTCACATTCAATGAAATAAGATTACCTTATGGCCTCTGCTTAGTGTTTCAAAAACATATTTAAATGAAACAATCTTCCTGGTTTGTAGAGTCTTATTATATAAAATGTCAAATGTTGAATGTTTTGATTCGCTATTTGAATTTCCTAAATAGTAAACATAAATTCTGATGACATTTCAGGAAATTTAATGACATTGTTATAGTTTATTATAATTCAAAATATCGTATAAACATTCACTGAAATAACATTACCTTATAGCCTTTGCTTAGTGTCTTAACAACATTTTCCAAAATAAAATAATTTCCCAGTTTGAAGGTAATATTATATATAATGTCAAATGATGAATGTTCTGTTTCGCAATTTAAATTTATTAAATTATGATAAACATACCATCTGATGACATTGCAGGACATTTAATGATATTGCATTTTCTAAAATACTTCTCAATGTCACATAAACATTCATTGATATGTGATAACCATATAGTCTCTGCTTAGAGTCTCAAAACCGTTTTCCAAAATAAAACCATTTTCCAGGTTTGTAAAGTATTATTATATAAAATGTCAAATGATGATTGTCTTGTTTCGCTATTTAATCTTATTATATGATAAACATAAAATCTGATGACATTTCAGGAAATATATTGATATTGCAATGTTTATTATAATTGAAAATTTCATATATATACATTCATTGAAATAAGATTACCTTATGGCCTCTGCTTAGTGTTTCAAAAACATTTTTAAATGAAACAATCTTCCTGGTTTGTAGAGTCTTAATATATAAAATGTCAAATGTTTAATGTTTTGATTCGCTATTTGAATTTCCTAAATAATAAACATAAATTCTGATGACATTTCAGGAAATTTAATGATATTGTTATAGTTTATAATAATTCAAAATATCGTATAAACATTCACTGAAATAACATGACCTTGTAGCCTTTGCTTAGTGTCTTAACAACCTTTTCCAAAATAAAACAATTTCCCGGTTTGAAAAGTGTTATTATATAAAATGTCAATTGATGAATGTTCTGATTCGTTATTTGAATTTATTAACTATTAAACATAACATCTGATGACATTGCAATAAATTTATTATTAATGCATTGTTTATTACATTTCAAAATTTCGTATAAACATTCATTGTAATAAGATTACCTTTTAGTATCTGCT
This sequence comes from Prosapia bicincta, assembly GCA_036971475.1. Lineage (NCBI taxonomy): Eukaryota > Metazoa > Arthropoda > Insecta > Hemiptera > Cercopidae > Prosapia > Prosapia bicincta. Next base: position 349,242,336 of record JBAIZL010000002.1, read on the forward strand.
TAGTGTTTCAAAAACATTTTTAAATGAAACAATCTTCCTGGTTTGTAGAGTCTTATTATATAAAATGTCAAATGTTAAATGTTTTGATTCGCTATTTGAATTTCCTAAATAGTAAACATAAATTCTGATGACATTTCAGGAAATTTAATGACATTGTTATAGTTTATTATAATTCAAAATATCGTATAAACATTCACTGAAATAACATTACCTTATAGCCTTTGCTTAGTGTCTTAACAACATTTTCCAAAATAAAACAATTTCCCAGTTTGAAGGTAATATTATATATAATGTCAAATGATGAATGTTCTGTTTCGCAATTTAAATTTATTAAATTATGATAAACATACCATCTGATGACATTGCAGGACATTTAATGATATTGCATTTTCTAAAATACTTCTCAATGTCACATAAACATTCATTGATATGTGATAACCATATAGTCTCTGCTTAGTGTCTCAAAACCGTTTTCCAAAATAAAACCATTTTCCAGGTTTGTAAAGTATTATTATATAAAATGTCAAATGATGATTGTCTTGTTTCGCTATTTAATCTTATTATATGATAAACATAAAATCTGATGACATTTCAGGAAATGTATTGATATTGCAATGTTTATTATAATTGAAAATTTCATATATATACATTCATTGAAATAAGATTACCTTATGGCCTCTGCTTAGTGTTTCAAAAACATTTTTAAATGAAACAATCTTCCTGGTTTGTAGAGTCTTAATATATAAAATGTCAAATGTTTAATGTTTTGATTCGCTATTTGAATTTCCTAAATAATAAACATAAATTCTGATGACATTTCAGGAAATTTAATGATATTGTTATAGTTTATAATAATTCAAAATATCGTATAAACATTCACTGAAATAACATGACCTTGTAGCCTTTGCTTAGTGTCTTAACAACCTTTTCCAAAATAAAACAATTTCCCGGTTTGAAAAGTGTTATTATATAAAATGTCAATTGATGAATGTTCTGATTCGTTATTTGAATTTATTAACTATTAAACATAACATCTGATGACATTGCAGTAAATTTATTATTATTGCATTGTTTATTACATTTCAAAATTTCGTATAAACATTCATTGAAATAAGATTACCTTTTAGCCTCTGCTTAGTGTTTCAAGAACATTTTTAAATGAAACAATCTTCCTGGTTTTTAGAGTCTTATTATATAAAATGTCAAATGTTGAATGTTTTGATTCGCTATTTGAATTTCCTAAATAATAAACATAAATTCTGAAGACATTTCAGGAAATTTAATGATATTGTTATACTTTATTATAATTCAAAATATCGTATAAACATTCACTGAAATAACATTACCTTATAGCCTCCGCATAGTGTTACAAAAATATTTTCAAAATGAAACAATCTTCCTGGTTTGTAAAGTCTTTTTATATAAAATGTTAAATAATGAATGTTGTGTCTCACTATTTGAATTTATTAAATGATAAATATAAAATCTGATGAAATTTCAGGAAATTTATTTATAATGCATCGTTTATCAAAATTCAAAATTTAGTATAAACATTCATTGAAATAAGATTACCTTATACCCTATGCTTAGTGCTTCAAAAACGTTTTCCAAATTAAAACAATAATCCCGGTTTGAAAAGTGTTTTTCTAAAAAATGTCAAATGATCATTTTTCTGTTTCGCTATTTGAATTTATTGAATGATAAACATAAAACCTGTTGACATTGCAAGAAATGTAATGATATTGCATTGTTCATTATAATTCAAAATTTCGTACTCACACTCAATGAAATAAGATTACCTTATGGCCTCTACTTAGTGTTTCAAAAACATTTTTAAATGAAACAATCTTCCTGGTTTGTAGAGTCTTATTATATAAAATGTCAAATGTTGAATGTTTTGATTCGCTATTTGAATTTCCTAAATAGTAAACATAAATTCTGATGACATTTCAGGAAATTTAATGACATTGTTATAGTTTATTATAATTCAATATATCGTATAAACATTCACTGAAATAACATTACCTTATAGCCTTTGCTTAGTGTCTTAACAACATTTTCCAAAATAAAACAATTTCCCAGTTTGAAGGTAATATTATATATAATGTCAAATGATGAATGTTCTGTTTCGCAATTTAAATTTATTAAATTATGATAAACATACCATCTGATGACATTGCAGGACATTTAATGATATTGCATTTTCTAAAATACTTCTCAATGTCACATAAACATTCATTGATATGTGATAACCATATAGTCTCTGCTTAGTGTCTCAAAACCGTTTTCCAAAATAAAACCATTTTCCAGGTTTGTAAAGTATTATTATATAAAATGTCAAATGATGATTGTCTTGTTTCGCTATTTAATCCTATTATATGATAAACATAAAATCTGATGACATTTCAGGAAATGTATTGATATTGCAATGTTTATTATAATTGAAAATTTCATATATATACATTCATTGAAATAAGATTACCTTATAGCCTCTGCTTAGTGTTTCAAAAACATTTTTAAATAAAACAATCTTCCTGGTTTGTAGAGTCTTATTATATAAAATGTCAAATGTTGAATGTTTTGATTCGCTATTTGAATTTCCTAAATAATAAACATAAATTCTGATGACATTTCAGGAAATTTAATGATATTGTTATAGTTTATTATAATTCAAAATATCGTATAAACATTCACTGAAATAACATGACCTTATAGCCTTTGCTTAGTGTCTTACCAACCTTTTCCAAAATAAAACAATTTCCCGGTTTGAAAAGTGTTATTATATAAAATGTCAATTGATGAATGTTCTGATTCGTAATTTGAATTTATTAACTATTAAACATAACATCTGATGACATTGCAGTAAATTTATTATTATTGCATTGTTTATTATATTTCAAAATTTCGTATAAACATTCATTGAAATAAGATTACCTTTTAGCCTCTGCTTAGTGCTTCAAGAACATTTTTAAATGAAACAATCTTCCTGGTTTGTAGAGTCTTATTATATAAAATGTCAAATGTTGAATGTTTTGATTCGTTATTTGAATTTCCTAAATAATAAACATAAATTCTGATGACATTTCAGGAAATTTTATGATATTGTTATAGTTTATTATAATAAAAAATATCGTATAAACATTCACTGAAATAACATTACCTTATAGCCTCCGCATAGTGTTACAAAAATATTTTCAAAATGAAACAATCTTCCTGGTTTGTAAAGACTTTTTATATAAAATGTTAAATAATGAATGTTGTGTCTCACTATTTGATTTTATTAAATGATAAATATAAAATCTGATGAAATTTCAGGAAATTTATTTATAATGCATCGTTTATCAAAATTCAAAATTTAGTATAAACATTCATTGAAATAAGATTACCTTATACCCTATGCTTAGTGCCTCAAAAACGTTTTCCAAATTAAAACAATAATCCCGGTTTGAAAAGTGTTGTTCTATAAAATGTCAAATGATCAATTTTCTGTATCGCTATTTGAATTTATTAAATGATAAACATAAAACCTGTTGACATTGCAAGAAATGTAATGATATTGCATTGTTCATTATAAATCAAAATTTCGTACTCACACTCATTGAAATAAGATTACCTTATGGCCTCTGCTTAGTGTTTCAAAAACATTTTTAAATGAAACAATCTTCCTGGTTTGTAGAGTCTTAATATATAAAATATCAAATGTTGAATGTTTTGATTCGTTATTTGAATTTCCTAAATAATAAACATAAATTCTGATGACATTTCAGGAAATTTAATGATATTGTTATAGTTTATTATAATAAAAAAATATCGTATAAACATTCACTGATATAACATTACCTTATAGCCTCCGCATAGTGTTACAAAAATATTTTCAAAATGAAACAATCTTCCTGGTTTGTAAAGTCTTTTTATATAAAATGTTAAATAATGAATGTTGTGTTTCACTATTTGATTTTATTAAATGATAAATATAAAATCTGATGAAATTTCAGGAAATTTATTTATAATGCATCGTTTATCAAAATTCAAAATTTAGTATAAACATTCATTGAAATAAGATTACCTTATACCCTATGCTTAGTGCCTCAAAAACGTTTTCCAAATTAAAACAATAATCCCGGTTTGAAAAGTGTTGTTCTATAAAATGTCAAATGATCAATTTTCTGTATCGCTATTTGAATTTATTAAATGATAAACATAAAACCTGTTGACATTGCAAGAAATGTAATGATATTGCATTGTTCATTATAATTCAAAATTTCGTACTCACACTCATTGAAATAAGATTACCTTATGGCCTCTGCTTAGTGTTTCAAAAACATTTTTAAATGAAACAATCTGCCTGGTTTGTAAAGTCTTATTATATAAAATGTCAAATGTTGAATGTTTTGATTCGCTATTTGAATTTCCTAAATAATAAACATAAATTCTGAAGACATTTCAGGAAAATTAATGATATTGTTATACTTTATTATAATTCAAAATATCGAATAAACATTCACTTAAATAACATTACCTTATAGCCTTTGCTTAGTGTCTTAACAACCTTTTCCAAAATAAAACAATTTCCCGGTTTGAAAAGTGTTATTATATAAAATGTCAATTGATGAATGTTCTGATTCGTAATTTGAATTTATTAACTGTTAAACATAACATCTGATGACATTGCAGTAAATTTATTATTATTGCATTGTTTATTATAAGTCAAAAATTTCGTATAAACATTCATTGAAATAAGATTACCTTTTAGCCTCTGCTTAGTGTTTCAAGAACATTTTTAAATGAAACAATCTTCCTGGTTTGTAGAGTCTTATTATATAAAATGTCAAATGTTGAATGTTCTGATTCGCTATTTGAATTTCCTAAATAATAAACATAAATTCTGATGACATTTCAGGAAATTTAATGATATTGTTATAGTTTATTATAATAAAAAATATCGTATAAACATTCACCGAAATAACATTACCTTATAGCCTCCGCATAGTGTTACAAAAATATTTTCAAAATGAAACAATCTTCCTGGTTTGTAAAGTCTTTTGTATATAAAATGTTAAATAATGAATGTTGTGTCTCACTATTTGAATTTATTAAATGATAAATATAAAATCTGATGAAATTTCAGGAAATTTATTTATAATGCATCGTTTATCAAAATTCAAAATTTAGTATAAACATTCATTGAAATAAGATTACCTTTTAGCCTCTGCTTAGTGTTTCAAGAAAATTTATAAGATGAATCAATCTTCCTCGTTTGTAAAGTCTTATTATATAAAATGTGAATTGATGAATGTTCTGTTTCGCTATTTGAATTTATTAAATGATAAACATAAAATTTGATGACATTTCAGGAAATTTATTGATATTTTATTGTTCATTACAATTAAAAATTACGTATAAACATTCATTGAAATACGATTACCTTATAGCCTCTGCTTTGTGTGTAAAAAACATTTTCAAAATGAAACAATCTTCCTGATTTGCAAAGTCTTGTTATATAGAATGTCAAACTATGAAAATTCTGTCTCAATATTAAATTTTTTAAATGATAAACTTAAAATCTGATGACATTGCAGGAATTTTAATGATATTGCATTGTTTATTATAATTCAGAATTACGTATAAATATTATTAATTATTGAAATAAGGTTTTACTTATAGCGTCTGCTTAGTGTTTCAAAAACGTTTTCCAAAATAAAACTATCTTCACGGTTTGTAAAGTGTTAAAACATAAATGTCAAATGATGAATGTTCTGATTCGCTATTTGAATTTCTTAAATGATAAACAGCAAATTTGATGACAGTGCAGGAAATTTAATGATATTGCATTGTTTATTATATTTCAATATTTCGTATAAACATTAATGGAAATAAGATTACCCAATAGCCTCTGCTTAGTTTTTCAAAAACATTTTTAAATTGAAACAATTTTCCTTGTTTGTGAAGTCCTATTATATAAAATGTCAAATGATGAATATTCATGTTCCCTGTTTGATTTTATTAAATTATAAACATAACATCCGATGACATTGCAGGACATTTAATGATATTGCATTTTCTAAAATACTTCTCAATTTTACATTAAAATTCATTGAAATAAGATTACCTTATAGCCTATGCTTAGTGTCTCAAAAACCGTGTCCAAATCTAAACAATCCTCCAGGTTTGAAAAGTGTTAATATATTAAATGTCAAATGATGAATATTCTGATTCGCAATTTGAATTTATTAAATGATATACATAAAATCTGTTGATTTTTCAGGAATTGAAATGATATTGAATTGTTTATTATAATTCAAAATTACGTATAAAAATTATTTGAAATAAGGTTTTACTTATAGCCTCTGCTTAGTGTTTCAAAAACGTTTTCCAAAATAAAACTATCTTCACGGTTTGTAAAGTTTTAGTATATAAATGTCAAATGATGAATGTTCTGATTCGCTATTTGCATATTTTAAATGATGAACAGCAAATGTGATGTCAGTGCATGAAATTTAATGATACTGCACTGTTTATTATATTTCAAAATTTCGTATAAACATTCATGGAAATAAGATTACCTTATAGCCTCAAATGATGAATGTTCTGATTCACAATTTTAATTTATTAAATGATGATAAAGATAACATCTGATGCCATTCCAGGATATTTAATGATATTGCATTTTCTAATAAACTTCTAATTTCACATAAAAATTCATTGAAGTAAGATTACCTTATAGCCTATGCTTAGTGTCTCAAAAACCTTGTCCAAATCTAAACAATCCTCCCGGTTTGAAAAGTGTTAACATATTAAATGACAAATGATGAATAATCTGATTAACAATTTGAATTTATTAAATGATAAACATAAAATCTGTTGATTTTGCAGGAATTTTAATGATATCGCATCGTTTATTATAATTCAAAATAACGTAAAAATTAATTGAAGTAAGGTTTTACTTATAGTGTCTGATTAGTGTTTCTAAAACGTTTTCCAAAATAAAACTATCTTCTGGGTTTGTAAAGTGTTAATATATAAATGTCAAATGATGAATGTTTTGATTCACTATTTGAATTTCTTTAATGATAAACATAAAATCTGATGATATTGCCGGAATTTTAATGATATTGCATTGTTTGTTATTAATCAAAATTTCGTATAGAATCTAATGGATAAAAGATTACATTATAGCCTCTGCTTAGTGTTTCAAAAACATATTTAAAATGAAACAATCATCCTGGTTTGTGATGTCTTATTTTATCAAATGTCAAATGATGAATGTTCTTGTTCATGTTCCTTATTTGATCTTATTAAATGATAAGCATAACATCTGATGACTATCCAGGACATTTAATGATATTGCATTTTCTAATATACTTCTCAATTTCACATAAAAATTCATTGAAATAAGATTACCTTATAGCCTATGCTTAGTGTCTCAAAAACCTTGTCCAAATCTAAACAATCCTCCCGGTTTGAAAAATGGTATATATTAAATGATAAATGATGAATAATCTGATTCGCAATTTGAATTTATTAAATGATAAATATAAAATGTGTTGATTTTGCATGAATTTTAATGAAATTGCATTGTTTGTTATAATTCAAAATTACGTATACAAATTAATTGAACTAAGGTTTTACTTATAGCGTCTGCTTAGTGTTTCAAAAACGTTTTACAAAATAAAACTATCTTAACGGTTTGTAAAGTTTTAATATATAAATGGCAAATGATGTATGTTCTGATTCGCTATTTGAATTTCTTAAATAATGAACAGCAAATTTGATGACAGCACAGGAAATTTATTGATATTGCATTGTTTATTATATTTGAAAATTTCGTATAGACTCTAATGGAAATAAGATTACCTTATAGCCTCTGCTTAGTGTTTCAAAAACCTTGTCCAAAATTAAACAATCCTCCAGGTTTATAAGTGTTATTATATTAAATGTCAAATGATAAATAATCTGATTCGCAATTTGATATTATTAAATGATAAACATAAATTCTGTTGATTTTGAAGGAATTGAAATGATATTGCATTGTTTATTATAATTAAAAATTACGTATAAAAATTAATTGAAATAAGGTTTTACTTATAGCGTCTGATTAGTGTTTCAAAAACGTTTTCCAAAATAAAACTATCTTCACGGTTTGTAAAGTGTTAATACATAAATGTCAAATGATGAATGTTCTGATTCGCTATTTGAATTTCTTAAATGATGAACAGCAAATTTGATGGCAGCGCAGGAAAGTTAATGATATTGCGTTGTTCATTATATTTCAAAATTTCGTATAGACATTAATGGAAATAAGATTTCCTTATGTGTTTCAATAACATTTTTAAATTGAAACAATCTTCCTTGTTTGTGAAGTCCTATTATATAAAATGTCAAATGATGAATGTTCATGTTCTCTATTTGATCTTATTAAATGTTAAGCATAACATCTGATGACTCTCATAGGACATTTAATGATATTGCATTTTCTAATATACTTCTCTATTTCACATAAAAATTCATTGAAATAAGAAAACCTTTTAGCCTATGCTTAGTGGCTCAAAAACCTTGTCCAAAATTAAACAATCCTCCCGGTTTGAAAAGTGTTAATATATAAAATGTCAAATGATGAATAATCTGTTTCGCAATTTGAATTTATTATATGATAAACATAAAATCTGTTGATTTTGCAGGAATTGAAATGATATTGCATTGTTTATTATAATTCAAAATTACGTATAAAAATTAATTGAAATAAGGTTTTACTTATAGCCTCTGATTAGTGTTTCAAAAACGTTTTCCAAAATAAAACTATCTTCACGGTTTGTAAAGTGTTATACATAAATGTCAAATGATGAATGTTCTGATTTGCTAATTGAATTTCTGAAATTATTAACAACAAGTTTGATGACAGTGCATGAATTTTAATGATATTGCATTGTTTATTATAATTCAAAATTACGTATAAAAATTAATTGGAATAAGGTTTTACTTATAGCGTCTGCTTAGTGTTTTCAAAACGTTTTCCAAAATAAAACTATCTTCACGGTTTGTAAAGTTTTAATATATAAATGTCAAATTTGATGACAGCGCAGGAAATTTATATATATAGAATTGTTTATTATAATTCAAAATTTCGTATAAATATTAATGGAAATAAGATTACCTTATAGCCTATGCATAGTGTTTCAAAAACGTTTTTAAAATGAAACAATCTTCCTGGTTTGAAGTCTTATTATATAAAATGTCAATTGATGAATGTTCATGTTCTCCATTTGATCTTATTAAATGATAAGCATAAAATCTGATGATTTTTCAGGAATTGAAATGATATTGCATTGTTTATTATAATTCAAAATTACGTTTAAAAAATTATTGAAATAAGGTTTTACTTATAGCGTCTGCTTAGTGTTTCAAAAACGTTTTCCAAAATAAAACTATCTTCACGGTTTGTAAAGTGTTAAAACATAAATGTTAAATGATGAATGTTCTGATTCGCTATTTGAATTTCTTAAATGATAAACAGCAAATTTGATGACAGTGCAGGAAATTTAATGATATTGCATTGTTTATTATATTTCAATATTTCGTATAAACATTAATGGAAATAAGATTACCCAATAGCCTCTGCTTAGTGTTTCAAAAACATTTTTAAATTGAAACAATTTTCCTTGTTTGTGAAGTCCTATTATATAAAATGTCAAATGATGAATATTCATGTTCCCTGTTTGATTTTATTAAATGATAAACATAACATCCGATGACATTGCAGGACATTTAATGATATTGCATTTTCTAAAATACTTCTCAATTTCACATAAAAATTCATTGAAATAAGATTACCTGATAGCCTATGCTTAGTGTCTCAAAAACCTTGTCCAAATCTAAACAATCCTCCCGGTTTGAAAAGTGTTAATATATTAAATGTCAAATGATGAATAATCTGATTAACAATTTGAATTTATTAAATGATAAACATAAAATCTGTTGATTTTGCAGGAATTTTAATAATATTGCATTGTTTATTATAATTAAAAATTACGTATAAAAATTAATTGAAATAAGGTTTTACTTATAGCGTCTGCTTAGTGTATCAAAAACATTTTCCAAAATAAAACTATCTTAACGGTTTGTAAAGTACTAATATATAAATGTCAAATGATGAATGTTCTGATTCGCTATTTGAATTTCTTAAATGATGAACATCAAATTTGATGACAGTGCAGGAAAGTTAATGATATTGCGTTGTTTATTATATTTCAAAATTTCGTATAAACATTCACGGAAATAAGGATACATTATAGCATCTGCTTAGTGTTTCATAAACATTTTTAAAATAAAACAATCTTCTTGGTTTGTGAAGTCCTATTATATAAAATGTCAAATGATGAATGTTCATGTTCCCTATATGATCTTAGTAAATGATAAGCATAACATCTGATGACATTGCAGGACATTTAATGATATTGCATTTTCTAATATACTTCTCAATTTCATATAAACATTCATTGCAATGTGATACCTTATTGGTTCTGCTTAGAGTTTCAAAAACAATTTCAAAATAAAACCATCTTTCCGGTTTGTTAAGTGTTATTATATAACATGTCAAATGATGAATGTCTTGTTTCGCTATTTGAATTTATTAAATGATAAACATACAATCTGATGACATTGCCGGAAATTTAATGATATTGCATTGTTTGCTGTAAATCAAAATTTCGTATAAACATTCATTGAATTAAGAATACTTTATTGCCTCTGCTTAGTGGTTCAAAAACATTTTCAAAATGAAACAATCTTCCTGGATTGTAAGGTGTTTTTATATAAAATGTCAAATGATGAATTTTCTGATTCGCAATTTTAATTTATTAAATGATTATTTGACAAACATAAAATCTAATGACATTGCAGAAAATTTAATAATATTGCATTGTTAATTATAATTCAAAATTTTGTACAAACATTCATTGAAATATGAATAGGCTATAGTCTCTGTTTAGTGTTTCAAAAACGTTTCTAAAATGAAACAGTTTTCCCGGTTTATAAAGTCTTAATATATAAGTTGTCGAATGATGAATGTTCTTGTTCGCTTTTAGTTTGATTATATGATAAACATAAAATCTGTTGACATTGCAAGAGGTTTTATAATATTGCATTGTTTATTATATTTTTTTCATTTTGCATAAATATTCATTGAAATGTACCTTATAATCTGTGCTTAGTGTCTGAAAACGTTTTCCAAAATAAAACAATCTTCCTGAATTGTAAAGTCTTAATATGTAAAATGTCAAATGATGAATGGTATGTTTCACTATTTGATTTTATTAATTGATAAACATACAATCTGATGACATTTCAGAAAATTTACATTGTTTATTATATTTCTAAGTTTTGCATAAATAATAATTGAAATGTACCTAATAGTCTCTGCTGAGTGTCCAAAAACATTTTTCAAAATAAAAACAATCCTCCTATTTAGTAGAGTCCTACTTTATTAGATGTAAAATGATGAATGTTCTCGGTCGTTATCGATTTGATTAAATGTTATAATATATCTCATGATATAACAATATATTTACATAATATTCAATTTTCTTCATACTTCAGTGTTTAGCATGAAAATTCATTGAAATGTAGTTACCTTATAGTTTCTACTTAGTGTCTCAATCAATTGATTTGAATATGTATAAAACACAAAATCTAATGACATTGCACGAAATTTAATTATGGCTTTGTTTAATATACTTAAAAATTTTGCATAAATATTTATTGAAATGTGATTAAATTATTAGAAAGTCCTATTTTATAAAATGTGCAATGGTAAATGTTGTCGTTTGCCTATGATTTGAATATGTGATAAATGTAAAATCCGATGACTTTGTAGGAAGTTTAATGGCATGGAATTGTTTATTATACTTCAAAATGTTGTATAAACATTCGTTGAAATAGGATTATCTTTTACACTCTGCTTAGTGTCACAAAAACGTTTATAAAATGAAACAATATTCCCAGTTTGAAGAGTCCTACTTTATATAATGTCATATGATGAATGTTCTCGTTGATTTTGATTTGATTATGTGATAAACCGAAAGTGTGATGGCATTGCAGGAAATGTACTGATATTACATTTTTTTTTATACTTCTAAATTTTGTATAAACTTTCATTGAAATGTTTGTTTAATTTATATTCTCTGCTTATTGTCTCAAAAACATTTCCTATATGAAACAATCTTTCGGTTTGTAAAGTCTTAATACAATAAATGTTGAATTATTGAATTTTGTATCGGTGAATTACGATCGGTGAATCTTAACCACAACACCTCAAACCACCCTATCCAACACAAACCCGCTGCCTTCAGATCCATGCTCCATAGACTTAAAAAATTCCCATTGACTACAGAAAACATATACAAAGAACTAGACACAATTAAATATTTAGCATACACAAATGGATACAACACCACAATAATAGACAAACTATGGCATAAAATCAAAAAAAAACACTAAAATTAACACTACAGACAGGGAAAACAAATACATCACATTACCATACATAAACCAAACAACAAACAAAATAGCCAGCAAATTTCATAAAATAGGATACAAAATAGCTTGAAAAATAATAAATTACAGTACAAAATACAACACGACACTAACAACAAAGATAAACTACAAGTACCATGCGTATACAAACTGAACTGCGACGAATGTAACCAACTCTGCATTGGACACACAGGTCGAAACTTTAAACAAAGAGTCGAGGAACAAAAACAGAACAACTCAACATTTTACAATCACATAAAAGAAACAGTATAGGAATACACTGACACTTACCATAACCTAGAAATCCTACACATTAACAAAAAAGGACCAAGTCTAAACAAACTAAAACAATATGAGTAGATCCGGCCCCACTTTGGCAAAACTACCCCTAACTCGGCCTTTACGTAACCTAGGACTATAGGGGTGGTTTTGGATGATGCAGGCGGCCGATGCGACCTTGACCGTAGCCTTGGGGGTGGTTTCGACCACGTTTAGAGGGGTAGGGGGTAGTTTTTCGAAAAAAATAAATTCTAACCAATTAACCTAAGCTAGCCAAACTGCATCTAACCTAACCCACCCCTAGTAGAAGGGTGTCCTCAGCTACGTTCAGGACCATCGCCGGGGGTAGCTCCGGGGGTAGATTCAGGGTGGGGTTAGTTTTCGAAAAAAAAATTGGAAAAACGTTTCTTGACTGATAGGGTGAGTCTAGAGTGCATTATCGCTACGGTTGGGGGTAGTTTCACCTAGGGGTAGTTTTTAAATAAAATATGAAATTGACAAAAATCGATCGGATGGATCGACAGACAGTACGGGATATGTGTAGAGTCCAGTACGAACTGCTGCGGAGGTGGTTACACCTAGGGGTAGTTTTTAAATAAAATATGACATTGCCGAAAATCGATCGGTTGAATGAAATAACTGTATATGGTATGGTTAAAGTCTATTATGGACCGCTGTGGGGGCGGGTTCACCTGAGGGCCGATTTCAGATTGTCAAAAATAATCGGGGTCCTAGGTAAAATCCACCCGGGAACCAGGCATTAGTTAAACCCACCAAGGAGCAGGTAGAGCCAATATGGAGCACGGTCTCGGTTAAAGCCAATCTGAAGCCCTGCCCTAGGAACCTGGCCTTAGGTAAAGTCACCCTGGATTCGTGCTCGAGGTAAAGCCAGCTAGGAGCCGGGTCTTAGGTAAAGCCTCTTTGGAGTCAGCCCTAGGTCCAGGATGGTCGCTATATCTATTTTAGATTCTCGACTAAGACAAATACCTCCACCAAGTCCTAGGTAAAGCCACCCAGGTGTCAGACCATAGGTAAAGTCACCCTGGAGCCGTGCTTGAGGTAAAGCCACCCAGGCCTTAGGTAAAAGCTACCGTGGAGTGTGGACTTAGCTAAAGCCCGGCCCTTAGTTAGAGCCACCTTGGAGAAAGTGCTTAGGTAAATTCACACTAGAGCAAGGCTCTAATTTAATATATCTGATGACGTATCTCTGATCTAGGCCCGAGCGACTCTAGGCAAGTAGTAGGCTCACCCTAACTAGAGTGTTCTACCCCTAAATAAATTGGCTGATGCAGGGCAAGGGGTTATGATTGTATATGCTACAAAATAATAAACAAAGCAACAAAGCTCTGTCGTTTCAGGGAATACGTTTGGCCTACATAGCTGGCGACCGTGTGCTAGACATGTACAGACTTGCAGCGATAACGCAATATCTTAAAACCGCAACGGCAGCCGGTGACCGCTATAGCAGGCATAAAAGTGTCGTTGTGAATCAAGGTGACTGTCTTTGTTTTGATTACTGTATCGATTTATTATGTAGGCTGTTATAGTTTAAGTAAACAGATAGCTTTTATGGATATATTCTATAATTGTAAATAGGTTTAGATAAAAAGGTCCATGGAGAAACACTAATAACGAGGTCTATCACATAACATGAATAAATATATGCTATAAAACGAACCTAACCATCTATTCAACAGAGTGTTTTAGCAATATAAGAGCAGTATAAACATATAATATTGGATAAGGCCAACGATATAAAGATCCGTTATGGAAAAGGGCATTTATATGAAATAATATATACAAAAAGGGTATTCAGCATGATGATTTATTAAACTAACATATAATAATAATTTTACAGTGCATAGATATAAATTGTTCTCAATATTACATATATAATTTAAATGTGTCGATGATCCGAGATCTGCAATTTGGGCAGCGATTACATCTTGAGAGACAGGTTAAGCAAAAGACATGTCCGCATGGTGTGGCAACAGCGTTGCGAGGGTTCTCACAACATATTTTGCATAAGCTAATCTCCGCCGGTCGTGGCTTATTCTGAAGGCAAAAAAAGTCAATTAGTAACAACTGTATATGCATATACAAATCCTGTAAGAAACAATATGATTAGTAAATAGGTCCAGATATCCTGAAAGAAAAGTCAATCGAAATAATATGAAAATCTACCTACATTATTGGTGCGCTGGACAGTGTAGTCTCCCGCCACCACAATATCCTGTAGGAACCGTCTCGTCATGCCCCAAACGTTATACGCAAAGGTCAGACTCGTCCTGTAGTACGCTTTTGAAGCAGCCGTCCGCAGATCCCTAATCACCAGCTGGAGCTCCATTAAAGTGTAATCCAGCGTCTGTATGCGTGTGTGGGGTGAAGGCGGGTCCCTCGGTGGATGAGAAGCCATTAGGAAATCGTGTAGGCGAAACGAAAACGAATCATCCCAACTATAGCAGGGTCTATGATCCTCGTCTTCCTCAACGCTGTCCGTATCAACGCCAGGCGGACGGGAAAGTAAATCTCCTGGAGACGAGCCCATAGGTAGTAGTAGAGGCGATAGGATGACGAATAGGTTAGTGAAGAATCTGAAAGCGAAGTGTACGCCTATAAAAATGAAAAAAAAGAATCTAAATAAACCAACACTCGATATACTCCGTGATCTAGGCTTCAGATAATTTGAACAAATAAATCACGCTACCTCGTGTCTAATATATGCTACAATTTAAACAAATATAATAAACGCTATAGAAAATAGACTACCACTCATTCAATATACTGTGTGATCTAAGGCTGTACATAATTTGAAAAAGGCCTGACATTAACATATAATATCTCGTATCCAAAATAAGCTTCAATTTAAAATATATATATATTAAACGCTAATGAAATTAAACTACCATTCATTCAATATATTCTATGATCTAGGCTTCAGATAATTTGAAAAAGAAATGACGCTACCTCATGTCCAAAACAAGCCTCAATTTAAAAATATGTATTAAGCGCTATTGAAAATAAACTACCATTCATTCAATATACTGTGTGATCTAAGCTTTACAGAAATTGAAAAAGACTTGACATTAACATATAATATCTCGTGTCCAAAATATATATTAAACGATAATGAAATATACCACCACTCATTCAATACAGTGTGTGATCTAGGCTTTACATAATTCGAAAAATGAAGTGTGAAAATATTCTCTCCTATAAATAAACACCCAATGTGTCACCTAGACTTAACATAATTTGAAAAAAGAATATTTACTTACAATGCGAGTGTTTATAGGTGGTTGTGACGTAGACGCCATCTCTCGTGAATGTATGACCTGCAGATTAACGGATCACAATAGTTGATCAAAGAATAGCTCTCCTCCTGGGTTGATTGTAGAAAGTCTTCAAAACTAAATAATCCAAATAACGGGTTTAAACAGATATCGCACCAGTTATCAGAGCCACCAATAAATTCGAAGCAGTCCACCTCGGCTATAGAGTATGTGTAACCGGCTCTTGTGATGTCGAAACTCTCTGCCTGACGGAGCACCAAGTTACTCAAACACTCTCGGCAAATATTATTAGACAGACCGGTGTAGTGAAATCTAATAAATTTGACAAATGTCTTCTCGTAGGCATACACAGTTACAGCGCCACGGTGGTTCTTCAACCATAACAATATTGAAAAATCTAAATTATTGAAATCTATAGATAAAGATTCAGATGTATCACAAGGATTCATCAGTACATAGTCTTTGAAAGATTTCATCAACGTTTACTTTACAGATACAGGTAAGTCCAAACTGTCTATATCATTTCTGTTCTGTACGCATGCGCAGACCTCAATAGCGCATAGGATAAACAAAGATAGAGGCACTGTACAATTTTAAAAAAATAAACATGCTGAAACGTTCAAAGAATAATATTAATCTGTTATGGCCAAATTCACAGTTTGACCGACGTGTTTGATAACAGTTAAAAATTTGCCTATAATAGAGCTCAAATCTTCCGCTGTCAACGCCGTAGCGTATCGCTTGGGAAGAAAGACAGCGCATCTGTCTTCATCATCTACCTGTAAGTCTACAAGTACGGCGTTACCATACTTTGCATCGATAAATCGCGCATTTACAATTCTATATGCCATGCCTATCTTTAGCCCACGTATAGGCATAGAATCTACAGAATTTAAAGCTGAAAACCTTGCCGACACTGATGATGACATTTTACTACTTACTGACACACACACAGATCACTCTAAACACAGACTATGCAAAAACACTATATCTCCACCTGTATATAATGTATTATACATAGCTGTGGAAGAGTCCATTTGAGAGGGGGGTGGACGAGTCCATGCGTGTTGGACTGATCCATAATTACGTCATAACTACGACTGTTGGTCCTGATTGTCAGCGGTGAAGAAATAAAGATTTCCGTCCATATACCTGAAACCGCCGCGCAAATCGTTTGGTAAACCGTGGTACAATGCGGTCATAGGCCCTTGATACAAACCGGTGTACCTACATTCATCGTATCTCATCACGTGGGCGTTGTCGTAGAGGACAATTGTTTTACCCAGATGACTGTTGAAAATAGCGTTAACCGTCTTCACAGGTCGTCCTATCCAATTTTTCAGCGTGTAAATATATCTTTTCAAAAGACTAGGATATTCTATAGCGTAAACCCATCCGTGAGCAACGAGCATCACATCTCCGTTGGGTGATTGATAAACTGCGGTAACGTTTGTAAAACCGGGTCGCAAATTGCTTAACCATTCCGAAATGATTTCGGGTTTCGGATCAGCTTCTCTCTTATTCGGATCCAAATGCAATATCCATACATACTGTCCGTGAAACAGGTACATGTGTTTCATAGCGATTAAAACAGCGTCAAAGCCTCGGACAGAGCATAAACCGATAGTGTTTATTTCTGTTTTGATCGTAGTAGTAGGTGTAGGACGAAGTGTAGTGGTGGTGGTAGTAGGGGTAGTAGTGCTTGTAGTGGTGGTAGTGGTGCAGGCAGTGGTGGTGGTGGTAGTGGTAGTGGTGGTTGGTTTTGCACCATATAGATACTGAATATTATTAATATCGTCCGAAGAAAGGTCCAAATAATACATACTGGATATATTTCGGGTGATCGTATACGGATACATTATCGAATCGTGATTCTTATTATGAGACAGGCCTAGAGCGTGCCCTATTTCGTGAACCAAAACAGCGTAAAACGAGTTACGGCCACTATCGGATGTAGACATTGTAAAATCCCACTCTTCCTCGTTATCGAAGTCTATCTCTACTTGCGAATGAAGCCATGAGGTGCAAAAGCGTGGGCAACGACTCTTCCTCTACCGTCAAATCTAGTACCGCACATGGTTCCTTCCGACAGTTTTATATGTTCAGCGTCCCCGAATAATATAGCGATATTTGGTCTTGTCGAGTCGAGAGTAAAAGTCAAAGGGATATATCTACCCCAGAGACTAAATGCGTGCGAAGCGATATTCAAATATTTTTTATTACCATACATATACCAAGTCAGTCCGTTGATACCCCATTTACGGTTGGTCTTAGCCTGAACAATACTACTACTACTACCATTAGTTTCAGTATATCCGCAAAATACCGTCGGCGTCGTGATAGACGAGGACATTGCGAGCGATGAGCTCCACAAGGCGAACAGTAACGTCAGCTCGAAGAACATTTCAACGACTGATATTATTTTCTAAAACGGTCCCGTATTTATTATCGCCTATTGACCTTGACGATCTATTTTTAGATAGGCTTCGACATCTCTCGCATTAGCGTGTCTCTTAGGCTCTGAATAGCCGTATTCAATTGCCTTTGCGAAACAGCATCGTTATCGGCTATACCATCGGCTATCCCCGATAAGCGCTTAGAGTTTAACCAGTAGTAGTCGCCCGTCTCTTCGGAATGCAGAGTGTATTTCTTTATCCAAAATTTAATTTCATGAAGCTGACGAACGTTAACGGCGTCAAGATCGGTGTAACCGTCCCGAACATTAGTTATACATTTTCCGTTTGCGTTATACATTTCACCGGTCGGCAGTATGGTGAGAAAGAGCGTATTTTTTATTAGAAAACCCAGTGTGACCGCGTCTTGTTGGTACAATGGTTCTTCGACCTGAGCGAGCCGCTTATTTTGAAAACTCCAAAGAGTTTTCTCTTTTCGCGGTACCCTATCGTCCACGTATAATTTTGTAGCAGCGTCATTTTTATACAACGGCGTTTTAACATTACATATGGCCACTCCGTGAGCGTCAAATTTACCTTCTGTGTTTTTCGATAAGAAGTTACCTCTGACGTACTTCATGTTAATAGCGTCAGTGTCTTTTATAGGCGCCGATACACCGCACACCCTTTGGTTGCCAAAGGAAAAACAATCGGCTAGTTTAATGGGAACCAACGATTCCAAGTAGGCTCTCGTTACGGCATCATCTTTTTCTTTTGGCTCTCCGAGACCTCCCAAAGGCAAGCCTTTTGTATGATATCTGTTCTTTATTCGCGTCAAACCGTTTTGTTCGAGATACGTTTTGGACATTGCATCGCCGTCCTCAATAGGATCACTAACATTGCTCAATACCTTGCCTATCGCGTCATAATGATTACCGTCGGGAGTCAGACCCATACCGTGCTGTTGATGATGGGCATAATAGAAACAACATAGATTTGATTTTTGCGTTTTGGTAGTGTCGCCGTTAGCATATGGCGATATATCATTATACGTATATATACGCATTATAAATCTTTTACGAAGGAATCAAAACCGATTCTATATCGACCCTGATCTATATCGCTGTCTTTATCTATTACTATAAAGCCGAATTTCTCAGAGCTCTTTGAAAGTGTTAAACGACAGGTCCGTGCCGACGTGATCCGAATGAATGTGTTTTAGATTCATATCGTCCTGTTTAAATACAACAATCAGATTGGTATTGTCTCGGATTAGATGTTTGGGGATCCTGCTGTACGTTTGACCTAGATAGAAAGAGTCAATTGAACTATGTCTACCCATACTGAAGTAGTTACGAATATTATCATGTTTTTCACACTGTATGTCGTCGAAAATCATAATGGAATTCGGTTCCGCTTCGCGTGGATTGATCATGTTTTCATTGTCGCTGTACGGAAAATAGCCGATACCCGATTCTTCCAGCACCCTGGACAGAAACTTATATTTAGGCTGGTGAAGTGATTTTGAGAATATATAAATGTTGGCGAACTTCAGCCCGTTTGCTTCGAACAAAAGATTGAATATTACATTTGTTTTGCCGCAATTTGACGGACCACACACGATTGCTCTAATAGTGTTGGGCAATAGGGGACTGTGTCGACTTCGTTTCTCCTTTTCACCTACATATGCGTCAAAGTTATGTAGTTGCATCGTATATGGAGCAATCACTAAACGCATCTCGAAAGACGTAACCAGAATGAGTCAATTGGGCGACGATCATAATATTTATTTATTTGAGACATATATTCTAGTGCAGGCAGTTGCGACGCATTTGACTTTTCCAATGACGTCGTGTGGTCTTATGCGGTTACAGTATAAGCTTATCTTTATCTACCCACGAGTTGTGGTTTCTATCGAAACCCAGCCATTTCACAAAGACTCTATTGCCTTTTGTGCGCAGTACTTTTTCCACGAGGTAATTCGAACCTACTTTTGATTTACTCAGTTCTTCGGTGTAAAATTTGCTTTTTAATATCTCGCCTTTGCCGTCTTGTAAGATGTACGTGACAGGATCTGTCGGTAAAACGGAGTAAATAGAAAACAACTCATTTGTCCAGCTAGGCAAGTAGCCCTTGGTAAAGGTTTTCTTGTATTTGGAGATTCGGACCTTATCGTCTACGTGAAATTTAGGCGCTTTAGGCTTACTCTCGGGTCCTCCTCGTGTCTTGTCCAACAACATCTGCTCGTGTTTTCTAGTCACGTGACTCGGTTTCATGCCGATAGTACGGTGAACTGTATTATTATAGGCGTTGACAATTTTTTTCAATAAATTCAGCCAATGATATGTCCCTGCGCTGTAAATTCACGCCACATTCGCCCCTTTAATGTACGATTCAGGCGTTCCACTATCGAGGCCTTCTTATCGGAATAGGTGGTGTAGTGATTGATTTTGTATTGTTTCATCAATTTACCTACATGCGTGTTAAACCACTCTTTACCTTGATCGGTTTGAAAGTTTTTCATAGGGTGTAATTTTAAAATAGGTTCCAGAGCGGCAGCCACTTCAGAGCCTGATTTTGATTTTAATGGGAGCGCAAATGCGAATTTAGTCAAACAGTTTATCATGGTCAGTATATACTTGTAGCCGTTGTTGTCCTTGGCGTGTGAAATCATTTCCACCAAGTCGGCTTGATATAAATCGTCTATTCCTCTTACACGTACTCTGCGTGTTTTAAAATTTCGTCTTGCAGGCTTATGCAACTCTGCTGCAATGGATCGTCTGATGTCCATCACGTCTATGTCTGTGTTTACACAAATACAGGAATATTTATGGTAAATATCTTAATAGGTTATGTATAGATAAGAGGCGTCCTTCAGTATCAGCGGATGATGACACCGTTCAGGCCTTGGGTAATCACACCACCGTACGCGTTGTGTTGCATAGTTGGATCGTTGGTCGTTTGATCTAACAGATCTTTATTTTGGCACTTTCATTTGATAACCACCCACATGATGCCAGATTCCTGGGTTACCTAGGATAGCTTTTACCCGAGACCATGCTCCGTGTTAGCTTTACCCGCTCCTAGGAGGTGTTACCTCAAGCGCGGGTTCGGGAGTGACTTTTACCTAGGACACCGATCATTTTTGGCAATCTGAATACAACCCACAGGTGATCCCACCCACACAGCCTACCATAATGGACTCTACACATATCCCGTACGGTCATTTGACCCAACCGATCGATTTTCGGCAATTTCATATTTTATTTAAAAACTACCCCTAGGTGAAAACACCCCCGCAGCAGTCCATACTGGACTCTACACATATCCCGTACTGTCTGTTGATCCATCCGATCGATTTTTGGCAATTTCATATTTTATTTAAAAACTACCCCTAGGTGAAACTACCCCCAACCGTAGCGATATTGCACTCAAAACTCACCCCATCAGTCAAGGCACGTTTTTCCAAAATTTTTTCGAAAACTACCCCCATCCCGAATCTACCCCCGGAGCTACCCCCGGGGAAGGTCCTGAACGTAGCTGAAGTCACCCCTGCACCTGGGGTTAGGTTAGGTTGGATCCATTTTGGCTAGCTTAGGTCAGTGGGTTAGAATTTATTTTTTTCGAAAAACTACCCTCTACCCCTCTAAACGTGGTCGATACCACCCCCAAGGCTAGGATCAGGGCCGCATCAACCCCCTGCATCATCCAAAACTACCCCTATAGTCCTAGGTTACGTACAGGCCGAGTTAGGGGTAGTTGTCCCAAAGGACGGTCACTTCTACTAATATGAAATTTACAGACACACAAACACAAAAAGTAGAAACATATTAAACCAACAAACACAATACAAATCATACATACTCTTTATACTATCGAAAACCTGCCTTTAAAACCCTTACCGCTTTACCTGACATCTCCAAGCAGAAGAGACTGATGAAAATCACCACATAGTGATCAGAAACGTTTTGTCTCAGTAAGTCTTAACAAATTTACAAAATTTAAAGTTCGGATGGTCATCAACTATTGTTTAACTGAATAATAGTTTATTTACTTTTGATTATAGTTATGCCATTATCCACTAGATAGAAGTACTTATTGATTATTTTTTTAAAAGTTTTGTATAGCTAATGTCGCCCATTCAGTGAAATAATCAGCCATTACCTGTTATAGTGCTGTCTTTTTCTTTGTGTATGCTGTACTTATCATTTATATTCAAGTAAATAAATATTGTTTTTTAGTGCAAGTTTATAATGTATTTACACTGTTATATTGTTTTTAGTGATTTTTGTATTGCGTTATAATAACATATTACAAATGGATCAATAATTTTTATAAATTGGGGAGTGGTTAATAATAAGTACTCTGATGCAGATGATAGTCACGATATGTAAAGATGAAGCAATTGAAGATTATGTCAACAATTTCAGTGAAGGTATTGATAATTTTGATAGTAGCCTAATTTATTATTTGTGGAAACACGAATATGCATAAAATCTTGCTTGAGTAAACCCCAAAAATAATCTGCCACAAAAATATTAAAAACCCCTTCATTTTAGTGGAAAGTCAAGTGTAAAACTAACAATTTATAGTGACAAGACCCTTATGAACTTTTCAAGGTATTTGTGACTTACAAACTTACTGAAGTGACAGTTAGTTGAAAAAAATGTACAACTTCATGCTTTTAAAATACAGTGGAGGGTTTGGGAATATCAACCTATCTCCACGATCGAAATCAATAATTTTTCTGGCTATATTTGCCATGGATTGTTGTGGAAGCTTGAGATTGATTCTTACTATGAATTATAGTAAAAATTGACTAGCATATTGTCAACAGATTGAAGCTACTGTCTCGTTTCTTTCATTTAACTGGAGTTACGGTCTGAGTTGACAAAGGGGCACATCTCCCGAAACGGCCGTCCTCAACAAGCAAAGTAAGTGCTACTATAGGCAAGTTTAAAACATTCTAAAAGTGTAAGTGATTACTAGTAGCTCACGTGAAGATGGAATCAACAAATGAGAAATTAATTATTAAAACTAATTACATTTAATTAATAAATTAATAATTGAAAAACTTTATTAACATCGAGTGTCTTCCACTACAAGTTTACAAAAAAGTATTTGAACTTGAGTGGATGGATAAAAAGTATTTAAGAACTCTATGGCTTGAATGGCGCAAATTGATCTAGTTTTATTTTGTAGTAGCCTATATTTTCTTTTATCCATACCCTTAAATAATTTATATTGGGACAATATAAATTTGTTACAAAATCATTTGCCATTGTCATGTGTGATTTTCAAGATTTGACTACTTGAATATGTGTAGTGAATTAGAAAAAAGGTAAAGTGAAAAGAGTAAGCAAAATATACTCTACAAAATGTAGTAAACAAAACAGAATCCCGTGTTTTTTAGATTTATTTGGAAGGATATTTATTTAGTTCCTAGCGAAATAAACAATCTATGGCGACAAATTGTTAAAACATATCTCACATTCAACAAATTGCTGCTGTTAAAATTATTTACTATAGTATAAGTTGTAAATATAGCATCAGACTATAGTTTGATTTAAAGCAAGAGCAGAACTGTTCCGAGGTGGGCGCGGTGTTGTCAGTTTGAACACTGTGACACCGAACGGAGGTTTAAAATGGAATTGCAACAAGGCCCACCCAACGCAATTTCCCATTAGCCCAGACGACACCAGCCCCCAACCCTTCTGGACAATTTCACTTTTGTAGAGTCCTATTCTGTTTTAAATCAAGCTATAAATTAAAACAGGATAAAAAGTAGGCTTCATTCCCGAGGCAGTTTATAATTTCGCATCCTTATATTCCTAAATAATTACGTTGAGTATAATTAATGAAGACATAAACCTAACGGAAGAAGTTATTTTTAAATTTTAACAAGACCTTGCTCATGAATTCATTATTTTGTATAGATTTACGCTTTTCTTTCAATAAAAGCTCGTAGGCCTAATTCAATTCCTTCGGCCTTTAAACTTCGTCCTTTACGCGACCTCTCACCTTTGATGCTGCTTTGAGACTAACTTTTTTACAAACATTTTCTCCAGCTGGAAATGGATTCTTTAACGGTGCCGCGTTTTTTCGCTTTTAAACTAACAAACCTTTTGCTAATTTACAATTACTATTAAAACACTCTTATATTACAATATTTTTCAGTATGGTCACCAATATGGCAAGTAGGGTTTACCTTTAGGTGTAACAAGTCTTTTATTAAATTTGACATTATTCATTGTTAAAATACATATTTCTAGAAGTGTTTACGTTCGAATTTTAATTAAAAATAACTTACTAAATAATTTGATTTTGTTATTCTGAGAACATCGAACACTCTAGTATTATTTTTGTTTTTATTTTAGTTACAATATTCTGTTATTTCTAGAGAAGGTTCATTTTGGTTTATCAAGTTTGAGCTGTTTTACTGTTTTTTAATGAAAGTTTTATTCTTTGTCGATGTTTATGTTACTTCATGTTTGTCATTGCAGAAAGCTGTGATTTTATAACTTTCAACTTATTCAACTTTTCTAACCTCTACGTACTTACAAATATTAGATTTTAGTCTTTTAATATGAAAAGGAGCTAAATTATCTGAAAGGGCTAATCTTTAAATATTCGTCTAAAAATATAATTTTTTCAGAGCAATTAATCTGTTGAAAGGATTAAATGGTGAAGAGTTATTAAATCTAAGCAAGGAACAGATAGAACAACTAGCTGGTAAAGAGGAAGGACGAAGATTATACTCACAGCCACTCATACAACCAATGAATCAGGGGTGAAAAGGTAATATTCTTATATACAGGTTACTCCTTTTAGTTGTACAAGTTTTTATGAAACTATTGTACTTGATAATACTTATAATTGTACTTTATGATATATTGACATGCCATTTACCAAGTAGGATATTGTTAAAAATCAATATTTTTATGCTAATAAAGCAATCAATGAAGTCTCACAGCATCCAGGAAAACTTAGATTTTCATGTTAATATACTGTTTTAACCATTAAGCGGCGGCGGCGCGGTACCCATTACTAGGTATTATTACTACTATTATCATTACTAGCCGCGTCAAACGAAATGAAGAAAATAAAGACACCGGCACAAGCAGTCTTTCTTGTAGACTCAATGGCTGCAATAATGGCCGTAACAAATAACAAGAAGACCGATTGCAGATCCACTCTAGCCTCTCGTCAAAATTTGTCAAAACTAATGAATAGGGGATGGAAAATTGAATTACAATGGATCCCCAGCCACGTGGATATAAGAGGTAATGAATTAGCCGACTTATTGGCAAAAAAAGGAACAACGCTCCCACAGCCGAGCGTAGCAACTTCGCTCCCCTCCATAAAAATACAAATAAATGCTGCAATAAAGAGGAGCACTCAAGCCTACTTAAGGGAAGCATCTCTTAATAAACGTTGTGCTACTCTCGTCGAAAACGGGCCAAATAACAACATGTTACCCCGACGGGACGGTGTTGCACTTTTTAGACTCACAACTGGACACGACTACCTAGCTGCACACCTAAACAAGATACACGTCTTCTCGTCTCCCAGATGCACCCTTTGTGACAGCGGGGAGGAAATAACAGCTGAACACCTCCAGTCATGTACAGCTCTGGACCATAGACCCCTGAACGACACGAAGCAAGAAGAGATTTCTCTACTGGTCAGCGCGCCACCAAATGGCCCAACAGCCAAGAGTGGGCGTTGGCTAGTAAGTAAGTAAGTAAGTAAGTCATTACTAGGTATGTTTTTACTATGAAACACTCTCTTGTTCCAAAATAAAACGATGAATTTAATAATTAAACTTATAAATCCCTAGAAAATGAAATTTAAAAATTTAACAAGCTTTTGCAGTCTATATATTTTACTACCACAGCATTATCAGAAGATTACAACTGAACATTTAATTTTGTAGCTAGGGTTTAAAAGTCCTAAATTACAATGTATGCTCTATAATTTAATTTTAATTATAATGGATTTTATAGAGTAAAATTACAGTATATAGTAACTAACTATACTGTCAAGTTAACTAGGTATATAACTTGACAACATAACATAAATCTGATGTATCATTTCTTTATGATAAATAGTTTATATATTAAAACAAAGTGTTAAACAGTATCATTAAACTAACAATAGGTGGGGTTTCATACCAAAGCTGGACCGGGTGATGCCAAGCTGTGCGATAATCGCCTGGTTACTAAATACACAGTGTTTATATGGGAGTTTTCAAAATACTACGCAAAGCTATGCCTAGTGACACCAAGCCTTTTTGAGCAGTCCTACCTGCTGTCAATTCAAGCGGTTTCTGCCCTCATTCAGTCTATTTCAGTGTTCCAGCCCATTGAGTTAAGCAACATTAAGCAATATACTGTTTTTTTATTGTTTCAAGTTTTTTCTTTATATTATGTTAATTCAAAAATACTATTACGTTAGTTCGATTCAAGAAAGACTTCCATTGGGGGATCAATCTAACAAGAAGGATATGGTTAGAAATGTGTTGCTTGACAATATGTAATATAGAATTTAACACAGTAAAATCCACAATAATACACTTGTTACCAATATTATTTTTCTATTTTTGTACAAAGAATTCAGATATTGTAGCAAAGAAAAATGGAAACTTGAGGGACAGCATTCAGAGTGAATTCAAAGTTCGGAGTTTCTCGTATAGAGTTACAAAATGTCCACTAGCATCGTGATCTTCATTGATATTGTGTGTCCAGTATTGCCTTCTTTCTACCACACATTCATCATCAAGTGAGGAACTCTCCAATAACATCATCATCATCATCAAAGTTGATGATTTTATTATTACACTACGTTGCAACTGAAATTGACAGGAAGGTAGCACTTTTCACTACAAGCCTAGGCAAGCTACTACATGCGAATCAGCTTCAGTGCGAATTAATAGCAGATCTTGTTCAGCTTGGCATCGCATCGCATCACCCAGCCCGGCTCAGCTTTGGTGCGTACGTCGATTAAGTGGTTAACAGTTTTTGCATTTTAAAAAATTACATTAGGAATATATGTATTTCTGTGTATTAGTAAACAATTTGAATGTTTTTATGTATGGTTTAAAGAAGACCATTATTGACTGGTAAATATTTTAACCAAAATGAATTTAAATCATAATGCTAATTTCATGAATTGTATCAATGTTTTAATTAATTGTATTTACTCTAAGTAATTATTGCATAACTGAGTGAATACTTTAGAACTTACTTACTGGTGTATTTCAAAACAATCATTTCTTTTACAGAACCTAACTGTCTACAAAGTAAGTCCTAAAGTATTCACTAAGTTATGCTATAGTTACTTATAATTTATTCAGTGAATTCAAGATGATTACAACAATCAATTTTAAATTTAACTGTTTTAAGTAACAGTGCAAGTAATATTGTAACATAATGTAAAAAAATTTATAAAAAATTACTGAGACTTAACATATCTGGATGCTCTGAGTGATATCTATCAGTATGTAAGTTGGCTGCTAAAATGCATTTTTGAACTAATTGGCATTAGTTTTAACGGCAAATTTGTATCTTATGGTCCAATATTGCAAATAAAGGTTAAAGGGAAAAAAGGAGCTTAGTCAATTTTTTTCAAAACTGGGTTTATGATGCCATTCGATAGATTCACTTGATAGATATCTTGTAATAAAATATTACAGGGAAGAAACGAGCTTAGTCCCTTCAAATTAGCTGATGAAAAAACAGCGTACAGGAAAAGAAGGGGCTAAGTCAGATCTCTACTGGGAAAAAAGGAGGCAAGTCAGCTTTTAGTCACGTGACTAGTGACAAGCCCGCCATTTCGTGTTCAGTACTGTCACACTGCTTGGACATTTATCGCTGTGTTTGAGATTATGTTTGCGTATATCTAGTTAGTTTGGATTGTGTTGTTTACATTTTAAGTAATTATTTAGTGTTGCG
This sequence comes from Prosapia bicincta, assembly GCA_036971475.1. NCBI lineage: Eukaryota > Metazoa > Arthropoda > Insecta > Hemiptera > Cercopidae > Prosapia > Prosapia bicincta. The sequence continues at coordinate 349,270,782 of JBAIZL010000002.1, forward strand.
ATGGAAATCGATAGTGATAATCGTGGAGAGGAACTTCAAGTGATTTCTGGTGCAGTGAAAATAAAAAAGAGGAAGAGGTTTGGTCGCATGTCAGAGGTAAGTAAGAAACTGAGCTTACAGAGTCATGTGACAGGGCAAGTTTGTAGATACAGTAAGCTTTACTGCTTCTAAAATATTCCACAAGATAGTAAGAACAAAATAATTACAAATTTCAATTTATTATCCTCAGTTGATGAACAGAAGTCTTACCTTTACGGACTAATATCTGTACAAGAGATTCAAAACCGGCGACCCGTCACAACGAGAAAGAGGCTAATTTCCATGAGGCTTCTTACTCATACAGAGTAAGAATTTTAGATGAAGCACATGTGATGAAAGAGGTACAAATATGACGTACAGCCTTTTTGCCTCTTCATGGAATAGGAAAGAAGAAACTGGAGGTACTACAAAAGGGAATGAAAACAACAGGGCTTGCGCCGAAAGACAAGCGTGGAAAGCACTCTACAAAGCATAGGAAACTGAGTGAGGAAAAAACTAACGCTGTCAATGAACACATTCGCTCGTTCAAAGGAAGAAAGGGTCACTATAACCTGAGTACTTGCCTGTGTCTTATGAGACATATGGGACAATTTTTTCCGAGGGTCACAACATATCTTTTGGGTATCCTAGAAAAGACACATGTAGCATGTGTGATGAGTTAGTAACATATGATGAGATTCCTACAATGACCACGTCAACTCTGCTGTTGTGACTAATCGGGGAATGCGGAGGAATCAAAACTTGGCAGAAAACGAGCTAATATTTTTGTAGATAGTTATTGTTAAGTATTATATAATTTAAATAAAATTATTGTTGCAATTTTATTGAAAACTATCACTTTTCTAGATTGTAACGACAGCGTTACTTGAGACTTACCCCCCACAAATGGCCCCCCACTTTCTTCCCACAAATGGCATGACATAGCCTCTTCTTTACTAGTAAGAGGGACTTTTTTTATTTAATTTTAAATTTTTTATGAATTTAGACATATTAGAACCTTGAAACGCTGCGATTAAGTACTCATGAAGTTGAGGTTTAAGGTATATCGAAAGCATCGATATATGTTATAATTATGTTATATATTAGAGTCTTTAAAACTTAAAATGGCTCTACTGTAAAATTAAGGAAAACTGACTTAGCTCCTTTTTTCCCTGTACCCATCAAATGGTTTATACTGAGTTTGTACATTTAATAACCTATTATTTTTTTTTGGCGTGTTTAAAAATTTCACAGTATTTTCTTGTGTTTGGATGTGATTCTTTATTGTTGGTTTGAATAATTTCTAGGTTATAGTTAATGTTCATATAAATGTAGCCTGTTTCTATCACGTGGTTGATAAAAGATAAAACAGTGTCATATTTATTAGAGTGAATTTGTCCTTTAAATGTCTAATAAAAGCTGTAACCTAATTATCGTCAAATTTAGAATTTGTTACAATCTAACAAAAGATGTTGTATGGGAAATATAAACGTAACACTTGTAAATGTTTTTAGACTTGCCTATAGTAGCACTTACTTATGTTTGTTGAGGACGGCCGTTTTGGAAGATCCTCAACAAATATATATATAGTCCTCAACAAATATAAGTAAGTGCTACTATAGGCAAGTTTATAAATATAAATAAAGTGATTAGTGAGAACTAGCTCACGTGAAGATGGAATCAACAAATATAAATATAAACGTATTAAAACATCTTGACACTTTTAACAATGTTCTTATGATATCAATTGTATAAAAACCACTACTTACTGATATTTTCCAGCGTGTCAACGTGTTTCACAATAGATCAGTGTATTCTTCAATGCCGTTAACCACAGACAAGACTTGAGACAAAGTAGAAAATGTGTCCGTTTGAAAAATATCAGTAAAAAGTGTTTTTTTTTTGCTGTATGACATCATAACCATATGTTTATGTTATAAAAACAGAGCCTCTGCCTATAGGCGTATATACACAGAAAATAAAACAATCAAACATAACTGCTATGATTTTATATTCCAATAACACATTATTGGTATGACATAAATTCAATGTCTGAAATTTATTATGATAAAACAGCAGTATTATAAAGTGGACAAGAGTATATGTGTTCTCTCTCTGTCTGTCTGTCTCTCTCTCCCTCTCTCTCTCTGTCTGTCTCTCTCTCTCTCTCTCTATCTATCTCTCTATCTATCTATCTATCTATCTATCTATCTATCCATCTCTCTCTCTCTCTCTCTCTCTCTCTCTCTCTCTCTCTCTCTCTCGGTTTCCCAAACCATTTAGGAGGGTTAAATTTTATTAGAAGTATGACCGAAATTTGTATTCTCCTTAATTTCGTTCTCAAAACCACAGTATCTGTATCTCTCATATAAAACCAGGCCTCTAAGAGAATTTAGCTTTTTATGCTGGGACAGGTTCTCCTGATTCTAATAAATCAGGTTTGAAATCTTTGATGTCGAAAACTCAAAGAAACAATCACCACATCAAAACACTTTCAACGCCTTTTCTGTAGTGTATACAGCTTAGAAATGGGAATAAATATAATTAATAGCAGCATTGATATTTTGTAACTATAAACCGGTGCCTCAATGATTGTAAAATGAAAGAAACGAGAGAGTAGCTTCAATCTGTTGACAATATGCTAGTCAATTTTTACTACAGTTCATAGTAAGAATCAATCTCAAGCTTCCACAAAAATCCATGGCAAATGTAGCAAGAAAAATTATTTATTTCGATCTTGGAGATAGGTTGATATGCCCAAACCCTCTACTGTATTTTAAAACATGAAGTTGTACATTTTTTTTCAACTAACTGTCACTTCAATAAGTTTGTAAGTCACAAATACCTTGAAAAGCTCATAAGGGTCTTGTCACTATAAATTGATAGTTTTACACTTGACTTTCCACTAAAATGAAGGGGTTTTTAATATTTTTGTGGCAGATTATTTTTGGGGTTTACTGAAGCAAGATTTTATGCATATTCGTGTTTCCACAAATAATAAATTAGGCTACTATCAAAAATATCAATACCTTCACTGAAATTGTTGACATAATCTTCAATGGCTTCATCTCTACATATCGTGACTATCATCTGCACCAGAGTACTTATTATTAACCACTCCCCAATTTATAAAAATTATTGATCCATTTGTAATATGTTATTATAACGCAATACAAAAATCACTAAAAACAATATAACAGTGTAAATACATTATAAACTTACACTAAAAAACAATATTTATTTACTTGGATATAAATGATAAGTACAGCATACACAAAGAAAAAGACAGCACTATAACAGGTAATGGCTGATTATTTCACTGAATGGGCGACATTAGCTATACAAAACATTAAAAAAAATTATCAATAAGTACTTCTATCTAGTGCAGGGGTTCTCAACCTTTTAGGCTCTGAGCCCCCCTTCACACTTTGGTGTGAGGTCACGCCTCCCTTCACGGATTAAGCTAATTTAGACTTATATATGATAAATTTACTTACAATATGTTTAAGTAATAACCAGAAAAATGTTCGCTACTTTTGTAGTGCTAGTGTGAGGGCTGGCACTGTTTCTCGTTAACTATTTTTTGTATGTTTGGATGAAATTTTGACAAAGAACACCGCAGGTCACTTTCCACATCTAGTCTGGCTTGATATTTAGATTTTATATTAGCCAGGGCTGAAAATCCTGTCTCGCATAGATAAGTTGATGAAAATTGTACAAGCAACTTGACTGCCTCCATTGCTACTTCTGGGTAAACAGGAAAATATAGTAGCCAGAAATCTTCGAGATCCATGTTTGGGAAATCCAATTTAGCTTTGGAATCACATTGCAAGTCAATTGTTTGTTCTTGAATGTGATCAGGAGGTATATCAATGTTGATTTGAAAGGGGTCTCTTGTTAACTTGAATTCCCAGTTTTCCGAGCTTATATCTGGGAAATAGGCTCCGATTTTGTTCTTCAAGGACAACAAATGTTCAGATATTAGGTCCTTCATTTCATTTACTAGGTCTTTTGGAAGACTTTGGGTATCATCGACAAGATTTTGGAAAGGAAGTTCGTTGAGTAAAGAAATAGAGCTTTATAGCTCTATTAAGCTATAAAGAAATTTCAATGATTGTGTGTTTGTGTCCAACATCAAATTCAATTTTTTTTAAAATTTGTTGACGCCTCCCCTGGAATTCTTCTACGCCCCCCAGGTTGAGAACCGCTGATCTAGTGGATAATGGCATAACTATAATCAAAAGTAAATAAACTATTATTCAGTTAAACAATAGTTGATGACTATCCGAACTTTAAATTTTGTAAATTTGTTAAAACTTACTGAGACAAAACGTTTCCGATCGCTATGTGTCGATCTTCATCAGTGACTTCTGCTTGGAGATGTCAGGTCAAGCGGTAAGGGCTTTAAAGGCAGGTTTTCGATAGTATCAAAGAGTATATGCGATTTGTATTGCATTTTTCGTATAATATGTTTGTACTTTGAGTTTTTTTGTGTCTGTTAGTTTCATATTGTTCTAGTGTGTTGAGATGTGGTCCTTTTTTGTTGATGTGTAGGATTTCTAGGTTATGGTAAATGCCTGTGCATTTGTGTCCCGTTTCTTTTATGAGATTGTAAAATGTTGAGTTGTTGTTCTGTTTGTGTTCCTCGATTCTTTGTTTAAAGCTGCGACCTGTTTGCCCAATGTAGAGTTTGTTACATACTTCGCAGTTCATTTTGTATACGCTTAGTGCTTGTAGTTTATCTTTGTTGTTGGTGTCGTGTTGTATTTTGTGTTGTAACTTGTCATTGGTTTTGTATCCTATTTCTTGAAATTTGCAGGCTATTATGTTTGTTGTTTTGTTTATGTATGGTAATGTGATGTATTGTCTGTAGTGTTAATTTTAGTGTTTCTTTTTTATTTTGTACCATAGTTTGTCTATTATAGTGGTGTTGTATCCATCTGTGTATGTTAAATATTTAATTGTGTCTAGTTCTTTGTTTACTTTTTTAGTGGTAATTGGGACTTCTTTTAAGTGTATGTAGCATGGATCGGAAGGCATCGTGTTTGTGTTGGATAGGGAGGTTTGAGGTGTTGTGGATAAGTGAGTCTGTCGTTATGGGTTCCTGTAAATGTTGGAGATGTATTTTTGTGTGTGGCTTTTTGTTATGGTTAGGTAGAGGAAGTTTAGGGATCGGTTGGTTTTAATTTCTGAAGTGAAGTGGAGTTTGGTAGTATTTTATTAGTGTAGATGAGGAGTTTTTCGCATTATCGGGAGTTGCCTCTGTATAGTGTTATGATATCATCGACGTATCTGTGTCTGTAAATGACTTTGAGTGCGTGTGTATTTTTTGTGAGTATCTAGATGTTTTCTATGGGTTGTAGAAAACTTTCTCTTAGGACACTACTGATAAATAAGACTTCCCATGGGTAGGCAATTTGGTTGTGAATAGAAGTTTGAGTTGTGGATGAAATAGTTTTGTTTGGTGATGGTTTACAGGATGTTTATGATTTCGGTAACGTGAGTTTCAGGTATGTTTTAGATTGTTTTGTACCATTCATGGACAAAATAACAAACAAAATAGCCAGCAAATTTCAAAAAATAGGATACAAAATAGCATACAAAACTATTAACAAGTTACAATACAAAATACAACACGACACCAACAACAAAGATAAACTACAAGCACCAGGCTTGTACAAACTGAACTGCAACGAATGTAACAAATTCTAGATTGGACAAACAGGTCGCAGCTTATACATAGAGTCGAGGAACACATACAGAACACCAACTCAACATTTTGCAATCACATAAAAGAAACAGGACACAAATACACAGACATTTACCATAACTTAGAAAACCTACACATCAACAATAAAGGACCACATCTCAACACACTATAACAATATGAAACTTACAGACACACAAAAACACAAAGTACAAACATATTAAACGAAAAAACACAATACAAATCATACATACTCTTTATACTATCGAAAACCTGCCTTTAAAACCCTTACCGCTTGACCTGACATCTCCAAGTAGAAGACACTAATGAAAATCACCACATAGTGATCGGAAACGTTTTGTCTCAGTAAGTTTTAACAAATTTACAAAATTTAAAGTTCGGGTAGTCATCAACTATTGTTTAACTGAATAATAGTTTATTTATTTTTGATTATAGTTATGTCATTATCCACTAGATAGAAGTACTTATTGATAATTTTTTTTAAAGTTTTGTATAGCTAATGTCGCCCATTCAGTGAAATAATCAGCCATTACCTGTTATAGTGCTGTCTTTTTCTTTGTGTATGCTGTACTTATCATTTTTATCCAAGTAAATAAATATTGTTTTTTAGTGTAAATTTGTTATGTATTTACACTGTTATATTGTTTTTAGTGATTTTTGTATTGCGTTATAATAACATATTACAAATGGATCAATAATTTTTATAAATTGGGGAGTGGTTAATAATAAGTACTCTGGTGCAGATGATAGTCACGATATGTAAAGATGAAGCCATTGAAGATTATGTCAACAATTTCAGTGAAGGTATTGATATTTTTGATAGTAGCCTAATTTATTATTTGTGGAAACACGAATATGCATAAAATCTTGCTTGAGTAAACCCCAAAAATAATCTGCCACAAAAATATTAAAAACCCCTTCATTATAGTGGAAAGTCAAGTGTAAAACTAACATTTTATAGTGACAAGACCCTTATGAGCTTTTCAAGGTATTTGTGACTTACAAAACAACAAACAAAATAGCCAGCAAATTTCAAGAAATAGGATACAAAATAGCATACAAAACTATTAACAAGTTACAATACAAAATACAACACGACACCAACAACAAAGATAAACTACAAGCACCAGGCGTATACAAACTGAACTGCAACGAATGTAACAAATTCTAGATTGGACAAACAGGTCGCAGCTTATACATAGAGTCGAGGAACACATACAGAACACAAACTCAACATTTTACAATCACATAAAAGAAACAGGACACAAATACACAGACATTTACCATAACTTAGAAAACCTACACATCAACAATAAAGGACCACATCTCAACACACTAGAACAATATGAAACTTACAGACACACAAAAACACAAAGTACAAACATATTAAACGAAAAAACACAATACAAATCACACATACTCTTTTATACCATCGAAAACCTGCCTTTAAAACCGTCACCGCTTGACCCGAAATCTCCAAGCAGAATACACTGATGGAGTTCGCCACATAGCGATCGAAAACGTTCTGTCTCAGTAAGTCTTAACAAATTTACTAAATTTGAAGTTCGGATAGTCATAAACTATTTTAAGTGATTATTAAAATATCTATTTTATGAAAGATAACACAATAAAACAAGAAAGGGCAGAAGTTGTAAGTAAGATAAGATAAGATAAGTAAGATAGTCATAAACTATTGCTCAAGTGATTAATAAGATTCACCGAACGTATTGGACTACAAAATTCAATAAATAAATTAAGTAGGCCTATACAAACCCTATGTTATGCTATATTAAAAAAACTAAATAAATCCTGATACAAATCACACTATCACCTTGGGTAACTTGATACTAATCTAATATTACAGCAAGGGCTTACGAAATACATTGCTTAGAAAACAAAATTACAGTCACTTCTCAATCTTCTTTCTACTAGATATACTTTTAAAACACTCATACATAAAGATTTACTATAATTAAATTAAAATTAACTAAGTGAATAGTTAGGAGCTCATTTGCTGATGTGTTTTGAAACAATCGTTTCATTTACGGATCAAAGTATCTACTTGTACACAGTAGAATTGATACGTTGCTTCGTAAAAACTTTCGAAAGGAATCAGTAAGTACGCTCCTAACTATTCACTTAGTTAGGTATTAATTGATGATAACAACAAGTAACTTTTATATGTTTTTAATTTGAAAATCAACTATTTATTTCATTATAGAAGTGAAATCTTTGATGCAAGAAAATAACACTTTTCAAAACTCACAGATTGCTTGTTTTAATAATTAGTTTATAAGCTAAATAATGTTTCTTCACTTGTTTAGAAGATGTATATTAGATGGAGCTACTCAGGAAAATAATTAAAGAAAATTGATTCACTTGAATCACTTACTAAACTATTTTACTAAAATGTTGTTGTTCAGGTATCATTTAGCTGCTTGGGACAATTATACTAGCACAATAAAATTCTAATACTTTGGTCTCAAGAGTTAGCGAGATATTTTCCACTTTAGGGAACCAAAGAAAATTATATTGTCTTTGAATCAGAATTTGGAAATAAAAGTAAGGATATAAAAAATTACACAAACATTTCCTAGCAGTTTTAACTTTCTTCTATTTATTGCTTTTTTTATAAATAAAGCCTGAACTTCACCTGATTGCCAGTATATATAAACAGAACTGGTGATGATATCTTTTACTATCAAAATTTCATGTTTGCCAATGTCTCTGCAAGTTCAACAACATTGTGTTTAGTTTTACGTTGTTTCTGCAAGCCTGAAATTTCCTTTTTAAAATCCTTGAACACCTGAAACAAAAATAAAAAATTGAGAATGGTTTATTTACATTCCTAGTAACTTCTAAGTGTAAATTAATGTAAAAACTTATTAAATAACACAAAAATATACAAGTCACGTGTTGGTTGGTTAAACTTAAATATAATAATATAATAATTTACTATTACTAATGTAATTATTGTCAATTGTAAAATAAAGACAAACATTAGAAAATTTCATGTGATTAAGATAATTAAATTTTTTTAACAATAGTAATTTTTTAATCTTCAGAAGCTTCTGAGTATCTTGACTGTTGTTTATAAATGTGAAAATTCTTCCTCTTTTACTTTATATAAATGTTCATTTTAAATTATTTTAAATCCAGAATATAAATGATTTTAATTAAGCTCAGTCTGATATAATTCATTCCATACATTTCTATTTTCAGCACAGTGGTGTTTGTTCAAATAATTTTTCTAATTGCAGTAAAATGTTATCCTGTATAGAATTATAATGTTTGAAATTTTCCAAATGGTCTTCAACTTTCTCACCTTAGACGTTCTTAATGAGTATTGTTAGTACCATGAACCAGTATAGTAGTAAATGAACCAAATAAGCAAAATTTTATAACAAACAAAAAATCTCATAAGAAAATCACCCCATATAATAGGTTTCTTGACGTGACAAGGCAAAACAAGTTTCTTCCCATTCAACCATTCAAGTGGGGCACCATCAGCTCTTACTACAGTATAAAACTGATGATGAAAATTGTCAAAATCTACATCTGCATTGTTATAGCACGTGTCAATGATGTGTTGAAATCAATACCAGTAGTATATATCTTAAGTTTTAAATAACTATAAATATAACTAGTAACTATAAAATAAATTCTTTCTGTCTCATGTCACATACAGATATATTGTTTATAATATTGTTAATAATAAATTACCTAAATCGAACATTCAGATATTTTATTGCAACAGAATTTATTAATTAACTTTCATATTGGTGATAAATACACTTTTCCCATGAAAGTTTAGTTTTTAAAATGAATATTCCCATTTTAAAAAAAACTGGAAGCTTTATCAGTGCCCCACTCTTTATCAAGTCGTATTCATAAATTGCTAACTCTTTTCAATTTTTTCTATCAGTTCATACTCTCCCTATATCTTGTTCTGTAAATATTAAGTCATTATTTTTATTTTAGGAAAGCTGATATCTTTAGGCTGGACTGGAACTGAATGACTAAATGTTTGAAATCCAGCACTCCGGCACTAAGTCAACTTATCGACAGTTGGATATATTTTTCTGAGTGAGGTATATGGAGAGTACTATTTGAACCAAAACCTTTTGTGGATTGCATTAGATGGGAATTTGATTGAAATACTGAATCATCACTTGGATAAGAAATTTTACCACTTAATTACGTGATTCTGTCATATGTATATACATATTTATATTAATTGTAATTATGTATTGTAAGTAACTAAAATAAAATTTTTCTGTTGTAACCTGAGTATGATTTCTGTTTAAATTATTTTTTATTACTTGTTTTCAAGAAAATTTTTTATTTGGGAAATGAATCATTGATAATTACTTATGTATCATCTACTAGACCTAATTTAACAATTTACGAACATTTCAAAATACAGGCACCGACAGAAAAGGTGGATGATTTTGAAATGAATAAAACAAATCAGAAAGAAGATATAGAAAAACAATTGTTAAACGATTTGAAATATCATTTCTTGTCATTTTTAATTAAAGCACCTAAATTATAGAATTCACTTATTTTCAATTAAAACTTAGGTCAGTCATGTGACGACCCTTATTCTGCAGGCATACATATAATCATACTTGGAAATCATGTCGCTCAGTATGGCTGCTATTTCATTGTGAACTGCTAGCTTCAGGTCTTCAGTTGTTTGTGGCCTTTCGACACAGACTTTCGATTTCAAATAACCATAAACCAAAAGTCACATGGTGAAAGATCTAGGGAGCTATAGATTTAGAAGCCTAACTGTACAAACTGTAATAAATTCTTGCCTAGACAAATTCCATTACTAGGTTAGAAGACCTTGACCATTCCTGAATTTTTATCTGTAATGAGGTTCAAATCTTATACCAATGATAAACTCAATTAACACAAATTTTTCACATCAATAACTAAATTACAAAAACAACTATAAACAACAAAATAATCAGCTATGTGTAAAAATAACACATACATAAACAGTTCAGATTGAAATAAAAAACGGAAACTATCTGGAATAGAAGTTTCTGCACAGGAGAATCAAATATTGTACTTGAATCACAAAACGGCCCTCTTATGTTTCTGTTAAAGTAATGACTATGTGCAAGTATTTACTTTTGTAAGATTTATTGGATTGGATATGATAGTTAAAGACATATATGACCATAGTACTGAGCTCAGTCCTCTTCATACAGGCTAATATAATAAAAACAATATATCACTTGTATTACTTCGAGAACCAGCAGTCTATATGAATTAGATAAGAACATGAGTGAACTCATATAAGATGTAGGGATATGTATCTTCCTTTCAATTCAGTTCTGATTAGACTACCTCAGTTTTAGACTACCAGCAGTTTTGGTTTGATCAATTACGTGTGGTATTATAGTTTTGAGCAATATCATTCAACAATATAACGAGAAAAATGGTATACAGTGATATCTCATAAGAGAAATGTATAATATTATCTTGGAATAAGAATGTAATGGTAAAGAGTGAGTAGTTGAGATTGGCTAAATAATATAACCTTATGGCATAACTGTTAGTGGCATAAAAATAATAGTTCATCAATTTTAAACTGTCTGCCAGTGTAACGTCATGATAGGGCTACGTTAAGGTACAAAAAGTCATGATGTCGATTGGCAATGTCCATCATAGGGTATCTTCAGCAATAGTCAAAGAGAAGACGTCAATCATTTGTGAAAACACAAATGTTTGCTGATCAGATTTGATAGTTAACCTAAATTCAAAACCAGCAATAGTGAGCTACATAATTATAGTTAAACTTAATAGAAAGAAGCTATTTGTATTTGAGGAATACCAAACTTATGCTTTTGAAGAAGATCCCAAGTTATTAGGATGATGTTTTGTGCAAATCAGGTGAAACAGTTCTCAAATGTAGGACATAGCTTCAAAAAACATTGGCTTCAAAAAGAGAGAAAATGGTTTTTAGTTAATGTCCCGATGATTGCGGTAATTTAAATAGAAATCACAGCCCTCCTTTGATTTTAAACTGAAAATTTAAGTATTCTACAACTTTTACAAATGTATTAAGCTTGGTATAGTGTACAAATGTTCAAATAAATCAAGGAAAAATGAAAATACTAAAATATTGTTATAAGTAGTTATTGCGTAACTGAGTGAATACTTTTAAACTTACTTCCTATTTTGAAACAATCTTTCATATACGAAACTAATTCGTTACTTGTTTCATAGAGTAGCGGGTTGCCTTCGTCATGGAACAATTGCTTCGAAGTACATCCGTAAGTAAGTTGAAACATATTCAGTCAGTTACACAATAATTACTTACATACTAACATAATTAGTAAATTCAAGATCATTACAACAAGCAAATTTAGAGAACCTAGAACAACGTTATCATCCAGTAAGTAAAATCAGAGTAGAAAAATTTGGGTAAAAGTAGAAATAAGCTGTTTGATCAAGGCTGCAACAAAACTTTCAGTTATGTCCTCCCATTCCTAAATGGAAAAAGGCAAATTAGGTACTTTGTTACTTTCACTAAATTTTAAATACTTGATTATATTTATCGACCAAGGCATTTTTGAATGCATGATACATGTCTACATGTAACTTTTAAGGAACAGGTTTCAGCAATGGTGATGAGAATTGTGCAGAAGAATTAATCAAAAACCTAAACCATCAAGCAGTGGTCATATGGTTATTAATGTTTGGAATCTATAATTGAAACAGGTAAAAATGTTCAACATATCTACCAAAGAATAGATTTTAAAGAGAAAGGAGAACAATAAGACTAAGAAAAAATATGCTCAATTCAATAAAGCAGTTAAATAAATTTCAAATGAAGATATGCAAAACTTATTTTGAGAAACTTCAGTGATACATTGTCTATATGGACAACAAATATGTCAACAAATGGTTGAATTGTGAATTGATAGACATAAATTACAATACCTAATAGGTAATTGAAAAATTTATAGATGAGAAAGATTAGCAAGTAAAAGTAACATTTTTGTATAAAATTAAGTAAAGTTTTAATTTGAAATTGAAGTTTCTACAGAATTTTCTTAACTTAATTTTTAAACCAGTTTCCTTATATTCATTTAGACAGTTTCAATATTATGTACATAAGATAATAAACTATAATTCCAATAATTTTGAACAATTGGTTGTTTCAAATGAACACTTAGAAAACGTCAGCAGTTTAACTTTAATATTGATAAAGTAGCTGCAGGCGGCTCAAATTACATAGTAATGTAGAACTCACTAGACCCTTCTAGAAGATTCCATCTTCTCTAATTTTCTGTCACCTGTGGACTCTTTTAGATACATCTACCTCCCTTCCTTGAGTTCCAATATTAGCTGACATAGATTCCTCTGAACGTCACTTGGTGATTGTTCTTTTTTTTACTCACTTTCAGTGTGGTAAATATCATATTATTCACCATCAACCTACTTAATTTTTTTTTCAATTTATCATTTTTACTGGCTTAGCTTGGTGCATCAAAAACTTTATGACTAATAAATTTTTCGTCAATTTACTTTTATTATAAGTTTTTGTAAGATGTTATTTCACTAACATGTAATACAAAGGTTTAGCTATTCATCAAAGTAAACCCATCAGTGAATTATTTAAATATTATTATATTATGAGGTTTTGTAAATACAATAAATACATTGTTTACAGTACACAATATAAAACACTGTCATTATCAGTTGATTTCTGTCATTTTCCTTTGATGTTGCAATTTACTTATGACCTCTCAGGCTATTCACATGATTGACAACAAAGCAAACACATTAATATTTAAGTTGCAATTCCATTAATTAAAGTAGTAGGAAAAGCAAATGCTTCAAATGCTGATGATTTGGTATCTTGTTATTCTTTCTCATCTATCAATTTTTCAGTGACCAATTAGGAATTGTAATTCATGTCCATCTACTCACTATTCGACCATTTGTTGACTAATTTGTTGTCCATATAGACAATGTATCAATGAAATTTCTCAAAATAAGTTTTGCATATATTCATTTGAAATTAATTTTATCTGCTTCATTGCATTGAGCATAATTGTTCTAAGTCTTATTGTTCTCCTTTCTCCTTTAAAATCTATTCTTTGGTAGATGCAATGAACATTTTTACCCTGCTCCAATTATAGATTCCAAACATTATTAACCATATAACCATAGCTTGAAAGTATAGTTTTCCGATTAATTCTTCAGCACAATTCTCATCAACATTGTCCCAAAATTGTTCCTTAAAAGTTGCATGTAGCCATGTTTCATGCATTAAAAAATGTCTTGATCAATAAATTCAATCAAACTTTGTAAAATTTAGTGAAAGGAATAAAATTCTAAATTTGGCCTTTTCCATTTACGAATGGAGGAACATAACTGGATGTTGTGTTGCAGTTTTGTTCAAACAACTCATTTCCACTTTTATCCAAATCTTTCTAATCTTGTTTTACTTACTGGATAATAAGTTTTTTTCCACCATTTCTAAAGTTGCCAGTTGTAATGATCCTAAATTTACAAATTTAAGTATAAGTAATTATTGTGTAACTGAGTGAATATGTTTCAACTTACTTGCAGATGTATTTCGAAACAATTGTTTCATGACGAAGGCGACCTGCTACTCAATGAAACGGGTAATGAGTCAGTTTCTTCTATGAAATGATTGTTTCAACACACATCAGGAAGTAAGTTCAAAGGTATTCACTCAATTACGCAATAACTACACATAAAATTATTCAAGTATTTTCATTTTTTTGATTTATTTGAATATTTGTACACTATACCAAGCTTAAATACATTTTTAAAAAGTTTTAGAATACTTAAATTTTCATTTTAAAATCGAAGAAAGGATGTAATTTCTAGTTAAATTTCCGCAATCATCGGAACATTAACTAAAAACCATTTTTCTATTTTTTTGAAGCCAATGTTTTTTGAAGCTATGTCCTCCACACATGCAACAAAGGCCATAAATTAAACACATACTATATAAACATGGAAATACACATAAAAGTGACATCTTAAATGAACAAATATGGCACAGATCACACATACCCTTTAAACACATCACTTCTAACTTTCAAAAAAATGGTACCGAGAAAGCACAACTGCACCATTCCTAGCGGCAAAAGTACAAGGCTGAAGAAGTCGTAAGACGAAAACGTTTCCTCCAAGTGTAAGGTAACAAATTGACAACTTTTAGTTAACAAAAAGTCTGGTCGCAAGTAATAGCAAAAGTGTAATAAGTAATAACAAACAGCTCGCCATGAACAGCAACAAGATTTCGATTCTTAGATTAATGAAGCCGGCTAGTAGAAGTTCAACAATTTCGGACCACAATTTTGAAGGTTAGTAAAATACACGCACACATTTAATTTAACAAAACCTGTTTTAAAAAGACATCACACCTAAATACGCTAAAGTGAACATAAAAAACCAATAAACATAGCAGCCATAAAAACAATTAAATTAGCAGAAGCAATGCATATCAAACAATCAATAAAAGAAGTTTATATAAAGGAAGATAAACTAAACCTATAATTGTTACAATTATTTTTAAACATTTCTAATACATACGGACATGTATTCACATACAGATAAGATAATATATTAGCACAGATTTGTAGCTGACGTTATAATACTATACCGAAGAAACATATGACAATGCCAACAACTCCAAACACATATAAACAAAATGCACAAAAATATCCAGTTCACTGCAGAGTTTGAAAACAACAAAACATTGAATTTTTTAGACATCACCATAACAAAAAATCAATCATAACAAACATGAATTCAACATATACCGCAAGCCAACCATGACAGACACACTGATACACAATTCATCGAACCACCCAATACGACATAAACACGCAGCAATCAAACATTTACTACACAGTATAAATAGAATACCTATGTCCTCAACTAACTACACAGAGGACCTAAACATAATAAAATATTTAGCTCAAAAAAAAGGATATGACAATTATTTAATAGACAAACTATACAGAAAAATATTCAACAAGACCAGTAGCAACAACAAAAACACGAACACAAACAAATTCATCACCCTCACATACATAAACAAACTCACAAATAAAATAGCACAACAATTCAAAAAAACAGGATACAATGTAGCTTACAGAACAACAAATAAAAGCCAAACGGCTATCAGGCACAGCAATAATAACAATACCAACACATACAATATCCTAGGAATATACAAACTATAATGCTACAACTGCAATAAGCTCTATATTGGACAAACAGGCAGATCTTTCGCCGAAAGATATAAGAACTATTGAATCTACCTTCGCAAATCACCTCATGGACACTAAACACTCGTGCAAAAGTATGGAAAATAACATGAGCATCCTCCACACATGCAACAATGGCCATAAATTAAACACACTAGAACACTATGAAATATGTAAACATAGCAACACACATAAAAATGACATGTTAAATGAACGAACACGGCACAGATCACACATACTCTTCGATCACATTACTTCTAACTTTCAAAAAAATGGTACCGAGGAAGCACAACTGCAGCATTCCTAGGTGCAAAAATACGAGGCTGAAGAAATCGTAAGACGAAAACGTTTTCTCCAAGTGTAAGTTAACAATTTATTAACCTTTAGTTAACAAAACGTATGGTCGCAAGTAATAGCAAAAGTGCAATATAATTATGTAGATCACTATTGATGGTTTTGGATTTAGGTAAACTGTCAATCAGATCAGCTGGTATTTATTGCTTCCATTTATTTTCACAAATTATTGTAGTCTTCTCTTTGACTATTGCTGAAGATACCCTATGGAGGACATTGTCAATCGACATCATGTGACTTTTCTACCTGAACTTCATGAAATTACACTGGCAGGCAGTTTAAAACTGATGAACTGTTATTGTTATGCCAGTAAGAGTTATGCTAAAAGGTTATATTCTCTGGCCAATCTCAACCACTCACTCACTTGCCATTACTTTCTCATTCCTAGATAATGTTATACATTTCTCTTATGAGATATGACTGTATACAATTGTTCTCATTATATAGTTGAATGAAATAGTTTAAAACTAGAATACCACACATAATTGATGCAACCCAAACTACAAGTGATTTAAAACTGAGCTAAGGTGAGGAGCACAGAAAAAGAGTATGTTCAAGACCATCTAAACTATTGTCATTCAAGGACTCACATCATATGTAACACTGGTATAAATTGTTTGCGAAAATATTAAAACTCATTGCTATAACTACTGAATTGGCAGCCAGGATCTGGCAGTAAAACAAAGATGTTAGTTACCTACCCATTGGAAATTTTATCTAGATTACTGAAGTTTTAATAAAAGTATTTTAGTATTGATAACAACTGTGTTTTGTTGTAGTACTTAAATAACACAAAGTAGTAACAATTAATTTGTGGTTTTTAGCAAAGTATTATCTCATTTACATTTGTTCCTGAATGGTTAAGCCAGTAACAAGTTATGCCATAAGGTTATATTCTCTGGCCAATCTCTACCACTCACTCACTTACCATTACTTTCTTATTCCTAGATAATATTCTACTTTTCACTTATAAGATATCACTGTATACAATTGTTCTCGTTATATAGCTAAATGAAATTATATAAAACTAGAATACCACACATAATTGATACAATCCAAACTGCAGGTGGTCTAAAACTGAGCCAAGGTGAGGAGCACAGAAAAAGAGTATGTTCAAGACCATCTAAACTATTGTCATTCAAGGACACACATCATATGTAACACTGGTATAAATTGTTTGCGAAAATATTAAAACTAATTGACATAACTACTGCATGGGCAGCCAGGATCTGGCAGTAAAACAAAGAAGTTAGTTACCTACCCATTGGAATTTTTATCTAGATTACTAAAGTTTTAATAAAAGTATTTTAGTATTGATAACAATTGTGATTTGTTGTAGTACTTAAATAACACAAAGTAGTAACAATTAATTTGTGTTTTTTTAGCAAAGTATTATCTCATTTACATTTGTTACTCAATAGTAAAGCCAGTAACAGTTATGCCATAAGGTTATATTCTCTGGCCAATCTCTACCACTCACTCACTTACCATTACTCTCTCAGTCCTAGATAATATTATACATTTCTCTCATGAGATATCACTGTATACAATTGTTCTCGTTATATAGCTAATTGAAATTGTTTAAAACTATAATACCACACAAAATAGATACAACCCAAATTACAGGTGGTCTAAAATTCAGCCAAGGTGAGGAGCACAGAAAAAGAGTTGTAACAGGCTTCATTATTTTTGATTACAATAAGTATGTTACATTAATATTTGTTGCTTAGTTAATGTAAAATCGGCTTTGCTTTAAAAAAAGTGTGTTTTTTTTTAAAAATGTTACATCGATGAAGCAGGAAATTCCCAGGGAAGTTTCTGAGTGCACAGAGGTGGGGGCATTGCTGAATTCCCGTGGGAAATAGACCTTTAGGCATTCCCTCGCAAGACACCTAAGAAGGAGGATCCACGGGCTTCTGTTGTAAAAATTTTTGTTAAAGTTTTAAATAATGTACTTTTCTGAATTTTTATTAAAAACGGTATAATGTCTTAGTGGCTTTGTTAGGTTTAGTTTGTTGTTTCAAAATTTATAAGTGAACAGGTGTAATTAATATTAAATGTATTGACAAAGCCACGTGAGTGTAAGTGATGTCAAAGGTATGTTTTCAATTTAATTTTTTTAATATTTTTGGTTTTAATCAAATCAGTAAATATAAAATACCAGAATGCATTATACCTAGCTTTGTCAGAGAAGATTTTCAAAAGATTTAAACTTAAATATTTTAATTTGTTATGTAATAAAGAGCAATAAGCAAATTATAAAATAAATGTAGTATTTTGAGTATAAAAATGTTTTGAAAATTAATTTTCTTTTATAAACATAAACAAGATTTTAATGTAACCTGTCTTTGTTAGAGCTATTAAACAGACAGCCAATCTGCCTGAGTTAATAGTTAGATACAATTGTTTAGCAAACTACTGACCCGGCGAGTCTCTGGAGTACAAGTGGATAAAGGTAATAAACGTTTTTGAAATAAGTCAATTCAAATAAGCCCAACACGGCCCATTTACAAAATACCAGGGCGTTACAGTGTATGTTCAACACCATCTAAACTATTGACACACATCAGACCATCTAAACTATTGACAAACATCATACCCATTGGAAATTTTATCTAGATAACTGAAGGTTTGATAAATGTATTTTTGAAAACAACTGTGTTTTCTTGTAGTAGACCTAATTAAATAACAAAAAGTAATATTAGCAATTATCTTGTTTTTTTGCAAAGCATTTTCATATTTATATTTGTTACTCAATGGTAAAGCTTTCTGAACCAGTTTATTTGTTTACATTAATTTTACTTTGATTCTTTAATACTATATTAAACAAAATGTACAGGGGAAAAATATACAGGAAACTCGACAACCACTGACGTAGTTGTATCTTATGACTAATTTACTCTTCAGTTATCAAACACATGTGAGTATCACACTGAAGTCAGCCTATAAGACAAACTGATTCTTACAAAACCTGGTTAATCCTTGAACTGGTATAAATAATTTATTGTATTTCCATATTCATCAAAATAATTAGTTTCAATATTTTAATATTTTGTGTAAAACATTGATCATTTCTAGGGTCAAATCTCCAGCTATAAAAAACAAATTCTGTACCATGGCACTTAGTCAATTATCTGCCAGTTGTATCTGTACTCATTAATATATTCCATTACACTTTTAGTATCACTCGGCAAAAAAAACACAACTTACTGATATTTTTCAGCAGATGCATTTCACACTAGGTCAATGCACTGTTCAATGTTATGAGTTATGGACAAGGCTCTTTTACGACGATTTGTCCGTGATTCTTATTTAACACTGCAGTGGTCGCGAGATTATTATTGTAATCCAAGGGTAAATTTTTGTGTACTATTTAGGGTTGGTTGTACTTATGACCTTGAGCAGCTGTCTACCTTTCAGACACACATCCCCACTGTTACCAGTAAAGTAGCAGAGCTGTAAGTTAGCAAACCTTTTGTGAATATTTTAAAATCACCTGGATTATAATAGTAATTTGTGCGACCAATTATAATATGTTTCCTAAACATGAAGTAGTTTTAATATTTTGTATTTTAAATAGATATTTTGTTAATTTTTGTGTGAAAACAATATTTATATTAGTAACACATTTATCTGTAAACAATTTCTGAGCCAGAGCGTGAACAAATACAACGCTGGCTTGCCGAAACCGAAAGTGACAATGAACGTGTTAGGTTGACCTAACACATGATCTAACTTAGTTTTATGTTACATATTAATTTTGTGCTAAAATAAAAAAAATATTTTTCACTACATTTGTTTTCTATATAACTTCTTAAACACCCAAAAATGTTTATAAGATATTTTTAAAAAATAATTATATTTTAAAAGCTATTACAAAGTGGATTACAATAGTATTCCGCGCGACCGCTCCCGTTACGTATTTACACGCGACCACTGCAGTGTTAATAATTAACAACTTGAATTTATGTATAGTTTAACAAAAAGTTTAAGCTTTGCTGTTTAAAAATCTTATAAATAAAATTACATTTACTGTCTTATAATTAGTTTATTAGCAATTATCTAACCAAATTTCAGGTAAGTTGAGAAAAATACTATGCTGTTGCATGAAATGTGAAAGAAATTTATCTTTCAAAAGACTTTATTTTCCTAATAAAATTAAAATACTAAAATATATTTGTTTAAAATATATATATATAAATAACTGGGAAAAAGCAATTCCTTCTTATGAGCAAAGTTATTTTAATGATAATTGTTGTTTCCCATAAAGTGTGGATAGAAAATAAATTACCCAATAACATGCCTAACCTATCAATACCAGACAAATTGTTTACATTAAAATTAGGGGTGGGCCGATTCCGATTCTCGATTCCAGGAATCGTCGATTCTAGGTGGTATCGAGGAATCGTCGATACTCGATTCTTCATCATAAAAGTGTCGATTCCGATTCCTATTTTGTTAACTATTAAGATATGTGTGTGGAGTAATTTATTGGAAAAATAATTAATTACCAACTATGTCTTATTTATGTATTGGTTGATTTGAATGAATTAAATGATTATATGAAGTAAACGAAAATATAACGAAAATATTATTTATGAAGCAACAGCAATCAAGATCGTAACCATTTCTGGTCGTTTGACATCGCTCGTCTCTCTCTCTCTCTCACTAGAGCGGGTTCGATACTCTCTCTCTCTCTCTCTCTCTCTCTCTCTCTCTCTCTCTCTCTCTCTCTCTCCCACGTGTCTTACTGCCACTAATTTATAGATGTCAGAACAAAACACAAAAAAGTACAGTGAAAATTCGATTAACCGTGGTCATGATGGTTGAGCGAATAGACGGATAACAGAAACACTGTATTATTCCTCCGAAACTTAACCTCAATAAATTATATTATAGACAGATATCATTCTCATAGTAATGTAATATATTTCGGAGCGAAAATAAAATAAACACGATTGTAATAGCAAATGAAACTATTTATTACATGATAAACAGATCCGCACAGTAGCTAAAAATGTGGCAAAATAATGTACAGTAATATAAACTTACAGGTGAAATAGTTCGTGTAGTTTAACAAACAAAGCGAACGCGTCACTGTACCTTAATACTTTAGCTGCCGGCCACAATATCGCGTTTTCATAGAGAATTGCCAAAATATTTTAAGCTCATTTTTAAATCATCAATTCGGACCAATTTGACCATTGTTTTTGATTTAATTAAATTTCATTATCTGTGCAACACTGTTTTGATATTTTTTGTGTTTTGTGTTAGCAAGAAACAACAAAACCATAATTTCATGTCCCGGCTACCCAAATAATAAACTGACTGGTGATGTGTTTTGCGCATATCACTAAGACACGTAAACGTGTCACATGTGATTGATTTGTGAGTTTATAAATATTTTGAATATAGAACTAAAGTGTAATATATTCTCTCTCTGATAAGTAGGGCCTATGCTACAGGTCCAGTAAATACTATCCAAGATTCATATTAAGTAAAAGTTTTAACAACAAATAATTTACTTGTTAAGGAATTTACGTTATAATTTACTTCCTAGTAAGGATGAGTTTATCTAAGTGTATCAATGTTTGTACTTAACTTTCACAAAGTCCGTTTTTAAGGATTATTTTACAACTAAATATTTAGTCATTATTTCCGACTTACTTTTAAGGTTTTGTGAAATTTTGAAAACAGTAGTGAAAATCATTACAATTCGTTATAACAAATATGTGTGTCGGCCCGTAACTACGGACAAAAAGCTCTTAGAATAACATCATGTTTTTAATCCCGTCGGCGTGTATCTATCAAACAAAAACCCTCGTAAATACATCTGTAAGTAGTGTGAAGCTTGTTGTTAAATACTGTGCCTTAATTTTTCCAAAAGTAGCAACACCAGCTGAGTAGTACTAATAAACATAAAGAGTTAAGAGGCCCAACGGTATTCGGTTCAGGGTACTGGTCGTCGCGTCAATTCGATTACGGTTAACAGAAACTGACGGTGGAAAACCACATAATATATCAAATATGAAAAAGCATTTAAACAACATTCATTTTGCCCAAATTTATCAACAAAAAAGATCGATACTTGAAGAAACTTTATCCTCAGACACAGGACCTACAAGTGATAGTCGGTTAAAAATCAACTGTGATTGAGTAATAAATAAAAGATAGGCCTGAATCAGTTGCATTTGTTCCAGACACCTGCAGAAAAAAGGTAGTCCCACCAGATGTGGAGAAGGTATGCCTTACTAATCCCGAAATGATGAAGAAGAAGGTACCCCAGGGGAATTGACAGTAGAAGAAGAAATAAACAATTATCTGGGGGAACCATTAGCCAGTCCAGATTGTAATGTTGGGAAGTATTGGGCAGTACAAAGTGCCAAATATCCTTATTTAAATGCAATGGCAATAAAATACCTGTCTGCCCACTCTCGACAGTGTTTTCTGAAAAACCTTTCTCAACTTCAGGAGCTATATGTGACTAGCGATGAAACTAGCTTGACCCACAACGTGTTCAAATGCTTGTGTTTTTGAACAGAAATGTACATTACCTGCCAGACTTTTAAATATTAAAAACTATCCTATTTGTATTAATTTTTTACTTTTTATGTTGTTCGTTTGTTTTTAATTTTTGTTTTGTTTGGGAGACAATGTAAATAGGCTTAGGAATTTTTTCAAACATCATAAAATAAGTAAAGTTCACATTTTTAACTTTAAAATAAATCATTACTTTAATCTGATATGTTTTTATGTTTAAAAAAATTCCTATTGATAAATCAAGGTTGAAGGTTTTGTGTAGCCTATTACATTAAAACAGAACTTTTAAAAGGTTTTGCCATATGACCAAGATGTTAACTAAATTAATTATTAGAGAACTAGAATGTAAGCTAATATAACTTGAAAGAATCGAGAATCGACTAAAGAATCGAGAATCGAACGGAAAATTTTAGAATCGGAATCGGAATCGAAAATTTTAGGAATCGGCCCATCCCTAATTAAAATGATGTTTAAAACCGCAGTCAGACGGCGGTTGGTTGTCATTTCGTCACTACTGCAAAAACAGGTGCTGGTATGCATAGGCCAAACCTGTGTAAGTTCTTCCAGGTAGAAATAGATTTGTGGCTCAAATGAGTTATTAGATGTCTGTTTTAAACTTTAACTACCGTCGTCGTGCCTGACAGGCAATGGTACTTATGGGGCTGTTTAGTTCCCCCCCCCCTAATACTCCTTCAAGGGCATGGAGTTCAGCAGCTTCCTATTTAGTAATTCTTTTCATGGCATTAGTGTTGTTTGCGCGATTTTGTGCGTTGTATTTTATAATAACACAATACCTCATAGGCACAACGTCGGTATTTGTGTAACATTTTAAACTTTTGTAGTATTTTTTCCCCTATTTATGTGTCATAATAATATTTAATTACATAAATTAAAGAAATTGATAGACCTGGACCTTCGGGATTTTTTTTTTCAACCTATCTTGATTTGATTGTACCTTGCCAGGGCTTGTAGGTTATTTAGGAACTCCCTGACTATGGCCGAGGTGACCACATGTCCGTTTAGTGCCTTAATTGCTGCCTCACTGTCAGAGAAAATTGCAATCCGGGTCCCGTGTATTCCCTTCTCGCTATCTCTCCCAGACAGGCATTTATAGCATATATTTCGGCCTGAAAGACAGAGGTATGCCTCCCCAAGAAAAAAACTAGTTTTACCTTTGGGTTTTTACAATACACCCCCGCTCCAGTGCCGAAGTCCATCTTGGAGCCATCTGTGTACCAGATCTGAGCTCCCGATGTTACTGACCCTGATCATTCCATCATAGTTTGGTGGGCCTGGTCAGGTGCAAACGTCCGAGTAATGTGGTCACTGCCCATTTCCAAGACAGGTTCTTTGACCACGCACGCGATAATCATGTGTCCTGAAACATCTGGGAGATTAGCCCAGTTGTTTGAGTTGCGCAATCTCCATGCCCCCAGCCTCGCCTCTCCCCTAAGGACAAGCTCAAAGGGAGGAAGGTAGGCATTACTTCCATTGCTGCACCAGGTGTAGTTGACATCGCTCCCAGTGTGCACAGACAGACCAATTTCTGGATAAAGCTCATTTGAGCTCTTGTCTATGCCTGGTTGGCCTTTGTCCACCTCACCAGAGCTCCATAGGTAATCATAGGTCTTATCACTCTCAGATACATCCAGTGCATTATTGATGGCTTCAGTCCAAATATCATACCCACCATTCTTCTCACTGTCATCAGGGCCCTTTTGGCCTCTCAAGATGTGGTTTCCAGGTGAGTTTCCTGTCCAGAGTAACTCCCAGGTACTTCCCCTCCCCCACAAACTCAAGGTATTCACCAAACAAGCGAAGCATCCTGGTCGTCAGATCTTTTCGCTGTCGGGTGAAGTTAATAAGAGCAGTCTTATTTACCCTAAGGTTCTCCTTATTACACCACTCTTCAATCAGTCGTAGAGGATTTCTGATTACCTCATCGACTGTATCGGGGAGTCTGACCAGGATCAGAAGAACTATGTCGTCCGGATATCCCAGACAAAAGTATATCTGTTCATTCATGAGTTCAAAAAGGTTGTCAACCACTAGGCACCACAACAGAGGAGAGAGACCCCCCCCCCCTGTGCACAGCCCAGACCTGTCTCCGCCCTTCTGACCTCCCCTTCCACCTCTACAGAAATGCTTCTGTGCACTCTTGGTTGATTGCTTCTCTGTTGCACCTTCCTCCTCACAACATCCAAGCCCTGGACTTTAAAAAGCTTGGCTCGGTTTTGGCCTCCCCTTCGTTTTGTACTCAGGATTATTGGCCTTCCCGCTGCTCTCGCCTGATCTCTTCGGAGCCGCCTTTTGGCCACTCCACTCATACGCTTTCTCCGTAAAGAAAGCGTTCTCAAATCTACAGCCACTGGTTTCTGCAGTCGGCAGCTTGGTAGCCGCCCCCGCACCCCCAGTGGTGGTTGCCGTTGACACATCTGCTACAGACTCATAGTTTGCCGTCTCATTGGCTCCCGCTGTCTGTGCAGTCTCAAA
The DNA here is from genome assembly GCA_036971475.1 of Prosapia bicincta. NCBI lineage: Eukaryota > Metazoa > Arthropoda > Insecta > Hemiptera > Cercopidae > Prosapia > Prosapia bicincta. The sequence goes on from JBAIZL010000002.1 coordinate 349,296,189, forward strand.
ATCAATTTTTGTATTAGTCTGGTCCATTAACTTCCCACGAGTATGGGGGAAAGAACGGTCAACCAGAGCAGAGCCCCCACTGCCCTGGCAAGACAACATACAATGAGGTTTTGTCCGGTTCCTCAAGGGGATCGTGTGCGACTGCATTTTATACCCTGCAGCCATTCATCCATCGGCACGATGCCTTCCACCTTGGTTTGGGCATTCAGTCACTGAACTTGCAGCCCACCCCAAGTTCAGGACATTATTAACTGTTGCTCATGGAGCGAACAGCTTGCTTTACTCTCTTTTGTTACAACTGTGTCGTTAGGGTAGTTTCCCGCCCATACTTCACTGCCGCATTGCCCTTGGTTCACCTGGGAGGTGAGAGTAGCATTATGACGAAATAATTCCGAACTACCCCAGTCCCCAGTCAGAGCAGTTATTTCTACCACACAAAACCGGTTAATTGACGAGGAGGGATAATTCCTCACCTTTTAACCATTGTCTTGGTCGGGCCTGACTATTCAGAAACCTTCCGGAAACCTTATTCGCAAGTAACCTACATATCTGTAGGCCGTTCCACTATCCACCACCCGTGGACCCGCCCAGACGCTCAGTCCAGTTATCCGGGATAGCCTCTGGATTAAAAAGGAAACTAATCTCAACTAATGAGACTCAAGGAGTAGAAATATTAGAGTGATTTTGAGAATACCATCAGCGGCGGGTTACCAGAAGAAGACAATGATTTAGGTGCTGTATCTAATGAACAACTTTTAGAAGACATCAAATTTGGTGGTGAAGTCAGGGGCGTGAAGTTGATCGCCTGCACGTGGTGCCCCCTGCTCTCGACTGAAGGATCAACAGTCTGCGCTATACTCGAGCAGACCACAAGAGACTCTCCAAGCTCTACGGCACGATGCCAAATTTTCGAGTTACCAAGGGCAGGCGTTGGATAAAGTAAAGTAAGTAGAAGGCATCAAAGAGAATAGGGGAACTGTTGACAAAAGTGAAGTAATTGAGCAAAGAGATCATGATACAGAATCTCAACAAAGTGCATCAGACAATCAAGATGATTTCGAAGAATTGCAACCTCCAGAAATGTACTTATTTTTCTATTTGTGTAGAAAAATTGATATAAACAATGTAGAATTTTCCCAAAAAAAAAAAAAAAAATAGAAAGACTAGTTACACTTTTTCAGCTGTCTACAATAAATATGTCTAGAATGTTCTGAGCCGCTGTATAAAAATTGATGTAAAAAATGAGATTATTTCCAATGACAGTTTCCATAAGTAAGGCCTATATTGTGTCAAACTTTATCTTGTATATAAAGTTAAGTGTGTAGAATCGGTGAACGAGAAATAATTAGTGTATGTTAACTATCATGCGAATATAAGCTAAGCTGCGCTACAATATGTAGAATGTAAGATTACAGTTTTAAATTAGTAAATAATAAATAAATGATTTCATAAAATTATGTTTACCCTAGTCACTAGCAATCAAAATATATTTTCAAATCCATTTTTATACAGTAAATGCATAAATGCATAAATTGTTAAACCACACAATAAATCCCACAGACCCTTCGCACCTGTGAGGCACACGGCGGTAGTAATGTGACACAAATTGCAGACCAGTAATTGAAGGTTGAAACAGAAAAGAAGATTATGCTTGTTATTACTTCAAGTAGGCATTTCCTAAAAGTACATCAAGCTATACACAGAGAGGAGCCTGACAACGAAGAGTTTATGACAAAAAATATTCCTAATATCTTCATACGTCAGTGTTGCGTCAACCCAACAGGATATGGATGCAATTTAAATTATGTTTATTGTATTATATAGAAGGGAAAGATGGAAATTAAAAGTATAACAAAAAAATAATTTATATGTAATGTATCAAATGTTATGGTAAATATGAGTTTTATTCAAAAAATAAAAAGAAATGAAATCAAATCGAGGAACTAATAAGCGGATATTGTTTACAGAATATAACAAAAGTATAAAGAATAGACAAATTTTAAAAAAATGATCACATCTTAGGGATAATATAAAAGCAAAAGTGTAGTGGTTGGTATAAACAAGGTAATGTTTACGTAAAAGAGACAAGTGATGAAATGTTAACTATTGAGTTTGTTTGATTCAACATTGGACAACCACTGAGAGAAGCTGTTGCAAAGGACATACCTTCTGAACACAAAACAAGAGTTAGATATGTATATGTAAAAAATAATGATTTTATTCGCAGATTTTGTGTTGTTCATCTTGAGGTTTATCAAACTACTACTTTTATCACTTGGCGAAAAAAATCACCACTTACTGTTATTTTTCAGCAGACGCGTTGCGCACGGTTGTTAAATCCTGTGAGTCAGGGGCAAGACTCTGCTATTTCATATCACAGTTCCCAGATTTACAACTAACCAAATGTATTGAAATTCTTAGAATAAACCATATTTAAGAGTTTACCTAATTTCTGAAAATACTTTCTCACAACTTTAGAGACTGACGTATGAAATAAAAACAATGAAATGATGATGACGATATACCACAACATGGGCACTTTAGGACAATATATCACTCCAAAGGGACATTTCTCATGACTATTTATGATGATATATGCTTGCACTGAAACTCAAAGGGTTAATATAATTCTTTAAGTCCAATATTGGATAAATATTCGATTAATGACAGCTATTATGACTGTGAAAGGTAGCTTACTACATATGTAATTAGGCTACAAACATGGTAGCTGCCATCATACCAATTGATTTATGGTTTTTAAATCAATTTAGACAAATAAACATGTAGGGAAATAAAATTAATTAACATCATACACAGATACATAAACTGGCACTAATGGTAATCCAAATATGGACGGGTAAAAGCGTATTAGTGTAGTAAACACCTAATAAAAAGGAAATAATAAGTATACTAGTACATGAAAATGTGAACAATTCACACAAACGTCCATGTGAACATGAGAACAAGACAACATAACTGAGGCAACATAACTGCCTAGCTGCAAATTTTTATAGTCTCTGTAGGTTTTGAGGTAAGAGGGCCCATTGAATTGGAACAAGTATTACATTGACCGCTTGACAATCCACATGAGTAGTATGACACATGAAGTTCAACATTCCAACATAAATGTGTTACGATTTCATATCCCAATAAAAACATTATTGAGATGTCATGAACTAAATACTTTATTTAATAAAACAGCAATATTATAGTGGACAAGAGTGTATGTGTTTTTAGTGAGTTTAACTCACATGTATGTAAATTTAATTCTATGTATTGGAGGTCCTCATGCACAAGCTATAAGAAGAGAGGTGTTAGATTAGCTGCACTTATTATGAAACGATTGAAGTCCTTCTCAGTGTACTTCCAATTAATTACTTGATTAATAAATACATAATATAAATATTAGTATATGCAATATATATGTCAAAGGTTTTCTGCGCTTGTATGTAATAGTAAGTAACCTTTTAGTAGTGGTAGAAACACTTAACTGAATGTACAAACCATATTCAACTAGCCTTAGGTCGATTTCTTTTTTCCGCCACCCCTACTTGCTTTCCTCTCAGCAATGTTCAATTTTCTGTATTACTGATACCAACAAAGCATTAAAGGGATTTGAGTTATCGATTAAAACCTTTCTTTGTATTTAAAGTCATCAAGCCAAAGTATGAATTACACTCTAAAATGCCACTCAATTGACTGATGGAGATTATAAATTAAAATTCTACATTGTAAATATAAAATCTATTAGTAAATTATATTGATTTCTAGAACATTGTTTTGTAAAGTTTTTAAATAGAGAAATTAAAATCAAAGTGTTTACTAATTACTAAACTGTAAGTTATAACAACTTTCCATACTTGGAAGTTAAACAATTTCTTTTTAATGATGAAGATCATCTAGTGCAATCCAAAATATTTTCTCCCAGTAATTAAAATAAAAACATTTATACCTACTATTTGTTTAGCTGTTAGTTATTTTAATAAAAAGGTTGTATAATATTACATGAACCACACACAATACAATCAATGTATTAACTCATTTGCATATTTCAGTGTGAATTTTATTTTATAATTTTTTTTAATGCATTTCCTATTACTGAGGTATTAATAGGCATTTCCTATTACTGAGGTATTAATAGGTATTTCCTATTACTGAGGAATTAATTAATACATGTTTGTTTCTATTTCTAAACTTAAGCTGCAAATATACACTTAATAGACAATGATCAAGTGTTGATAGGATCTGAGTAACCGATTAAAAACTGTGATTTTCTTTGTATTTCAAGCCATCAAGCCAAATTATTAATTATGTTCTAAAATGCCACTTAATTTCCACTGATGGAAATTCTGAATTGAAATTCTACATTATAAATATAAAATGTATTACGAAATAACACTGATTTCTGAAATACTGTTTTGTAACATTTTTTAAAAGAAAATTTAAACTTAAAGTGCTTACTAATTACTAAACAATTCCCTCTCCACTGTAACAACTTTGGCACATTCAGTCACTTGAGAAATGCCAAACTTTCTACACTACTTGTTTTAGTTAATATGTAACTAAAAAGTAATGTTAACTTCTGACATTGCTAGTACCAAGAGGCTGGTGTTAGTAATGGGAGAGAGAGAAAACAATCTGGACAATTGCCCTCCTGGCATCTGCCTTTAAGCAGTTCACTATGTATTACATAATCGAGGAACGATTTCCTGTATTTGGGGAAGTGGAAAATTCATATGAGGAAAAGAGTAAAGTGTAGGTTTAAATGTATATTAAATTTTGTAGTACTTTGAAGAATATTATTATTTTTTTTACATCAGCTACTTCTATTATTATTTAAAAACTCACAAATATGAAGCAGGTAAAATATCAAACAAAGCCTAAAGTAATTTTTGTTTTACAAATGTATTATACAACAGTGAAATACTTAATAAACAACTATCATACTTAAATATTATTTTTTTAAATATACTAATAATACTACTAACAGATTTTAATTGCATCAACAAATTTATTCTTTGGTAACAATTAATTAAATAATAGTACTAATTTTTATTCCTACAAAAAAAGGAATTCAATTAAATATGTAACTCATTTTTAACACATATATATTTATTTGTTTATTACCAATGACATTTTTGTTCACGACCATTGAGTTCCAGACTTCACGAGGTTTTTATTAAGCCTTTTTTCGTTATAAAATCATAATTTGTTGCGATTAAAACCCAAGATTTAAGTTGTGACTGAAACACAGAAGGTAAATGAAAAACCTTTATAGTTGGCTACAGAACCTTATAATTTTGATTTTAAAATTATTATAATTCCTGATATTACGATGATGTGTACTCTTGAAGTAGTGTGTACAAAACAGCTAAGTTTTCTCCAAAATAGGTTTCTTCTAATAATATAGTTAATTGTTTGGGATTGAAACTGAAAATTATTCGTAATTGTGTATACAATATCAAGAGCACAGTGGTACAATATATTACAATGATTTCAATTTCAATTTTGTTAGTAGTGTTATATCACTAACGCATAAACACACAATAATGACAATGAAAATATTATTGTTATTTAACACATAAAACAAGTTACTTAAGATTAAACCCATGGTAGATTTCGATGGCCATGTCATCATCATCAGAGGTTCTGATATAAAATTACAATCTAACAAACAAGAAGTTACAAACTAGAGTGACGTTAACCGTTTCCTGCTATCACTATATGTAGGCCTAAGCGTGAGGTAAGCTCCAACCCCTCTCCGCCCTCTACCAACAAAGTGCTTAATCTTAGGTAAGTTGTTATGTCTGTTATTTTTTATTATTTTTGTGTTATTGTGGTTCTTTCCTATATTTTCATTGTCGTTATTGTGTGTTTATGCGTTAGTGATATAACACTATTAACAAAATTCAAATGACCTTGAAAATGAAAGAAAACTGTTTATAATTATAAACAAATGTGTTATTTCCCTCCTGCCTCTTCATGTGAACATATTTCTCACCAAAGCAGTAGAGAGATTTCCCTGTGGTGCCCCAACATAATTTCATAAAACCACTTTCTTGGTAGATTTACAGTTATCCCTACAAGTGGTTATTAGAAGGATGCAAATGCTAAGCATTTTTTTGTCTTCTGAATCTGTAAAAACTAAAATCGTACTTTTTTTCCGCTCATTCAGATTAAAACCTTTTTATTAAACGTGGGTTTGTATTTGACATATTTTATGTTGGAACTAATGTAACTTTTTCAAGTATTTTTTTACATTATAATTATTCCCTTGAAACTATTACAGTATTTATATATAATTTTAAAACAAGTTTTACCTCACATCCTTTAAATAAACACAATATTTACCGGAATGCATTCCCCCCCTTCAGTTGTGCCTTCAAAACCCGCCCAGCCCTCGTGGCAGCTACCTCCGTCTCACTTACGCATGCCGAGTGAGATTCGCGCTCTCACTCTAACGCCAGTGAAGGAAACCGGATTGATTAAATGCACATATTGTCTAGGCAAGTGCTGCCATCTAGCAGGAAAAGATAGTACAAAGTGAAAGTAAAAGCATGGCTGAATTTCTTCTACGATTTTTTAACATTTAAACATTTTGTGTGCTTAGTAGATGTTTTGTACTGAAGTATATTGTATAATTTTGTTTCAAATTACTATTCAGATATAAATAAAATAATATCATACTCATAAATAACTCTGATTCCATAAATAGCAACGTTGAAAAACATCTTCTCAGGCAAACTCTCTTCCCTGAACATGGAACAAATATTAGTTAGATAATTGTTGTATTTGGGGGAGGACTGATGTTTCTAGGTGTCCCCGACTTCGTGTCAAAAACCCCTAGGTTAAGCTGTGATATTCCTCAGAACCACACCTTAGAAGCGACCATGTTCTCCCCTTTTTGGTCCTTAGTTTAAAAACTCTTGATGACATTATTTTATTTTATACATTACACTTAATCTTAAACATTTGAAGTGCCCTTTACACTTGTGATAAATTTTAAATATTCCCTACTAGGTTTGTTCGTTTCATAATTTGTCCGTTTTGGGCATTAGTTTAAAAACTTTTAATGAAATATTATTTAATATTTTACATTACTCTTAATCCATTACTTAAAACATTTGAAGTAACCTTCCGTCCTATCTTTGCGGGTGTTCCGCAGGGTTCCGTCCTAGGCCCACTCATCTATCTCCCTATCTTATCTACACCAACGACATCCCCCTCCTTCCAAACTTCTCCCTTCACCTCTATGCGGATGACGCCATGCTAATGTTAAGCTCCTGCAGCATACCCAAAACCACAAAAACCATCCACACGCAACTGGACTCCCTGTCAACTTCCTGTAGATAAGAGCCTTTCCTTTTCCTCTCAAGCTTCCTCAGCTCTTACCAAGGGTAGAGCTATCTGTACTAAGCTCTTCCCTCTCCTCTGCCGCAGAAGTACCATCCCTCTCAAAATCAAACACCACATGTACCAAATGCTCCTTCGTCCCTTCATCACCTATGCAACTCCTGGTGACCTCTAGGCTCCAACACGTCTCAGAAATTTCATGAATCCTTCGAATCCTCTTCCCTCAGACTCCTCTCTAACTGTCCTTGGTTTCTGTCAAATGTCACCATTCGAAACTACCTTCGCTACCCATCGCTGGCTGTTTTTCTCAGATCCCTCTCAGCGAAGCTTTTCGGTAATACCGAGAAGGTTATTATTACCTACACCTTAGGGATCTGGCAAACTCAGTTGGACCCCTCCTATTTTCCGTCCTCGTCCCAAAGTCTTTCTGGATCCTCCATAACACCTCTGCATTCACACTTCCTCTCCCAGCCGTCTACCTCTCGCCTCCTAGAATAGGCTTCTAGTTTTTAAGTTTTATTCTTAATATGTTTAAATTGTAAATAATGTTTAACTCCTGTTTATTTATTTCTATTAATCTCATCATGTAACTGTTAAGTTTTATCATGTACAATGAAAGTAGTTTAAGTTCATCCATCACAACTTTGTTATTCCATTCTAGGTCTAAGGTTTATTACACAATCTTACACTATCTTATGTTCTACAAACACCCTTACTACAGACATGAATCGACATACACAAAACAAAAAATGTCACCTAAATAAAAAAAATAAAATAAAATAAAGAAAGAGAGTCAGACAGCCAGTTCAAATGTTTAAAATAAACTTAGTCCCCCAGAATGAAATCCTTATTACCGTCCCAGCCAAAAAACTACCTGCCTTGCAGATCCTCTTCCTACATCCAACCCCTACCAAAAACCCTGTTAACATACTCCGCATATACCCGCAGCCATTGTCGGTGACAGACGCAGCATAACGTCGGGGGCCACCAAACCCCCTCCTTATCTGACTGACTGACTGATTGAATAAGGAGGGGGTGTCCCCGACTTCAAGTCAAAACCATCTAGGTTAAGTATAAGGAAATTTATATCACATATTAAAAGCGGCCATGTTCTCCCCTTTTAAAAATTTTCATTTTTATCTATGTCATATTATTTCAATTTTTACCTTAAAAAATGTTTTAAATATATTTTTTCCTTAATTTAAATGCTAAGTATTATTTTTGTCTTCTGATCTGTAAAAAACTAAAATCGTAGTTTAAGTCCACTCATCACATTAAAACTTTTTTATTAAATTTAAAAAAAGGTATGCTATATCACATCTTAGAAGGACAATGTTTTCCCCTGTTTAAAATTTTAAATAATCCTGTGCCTTCTCATTTATTTTTTCAAATTTTGAAAAACGATTTCATGGGATGCGGGATTGATTAACCATGTACAAAACTTACAAGCTCTTTCCACGGAGAATCAGAACATATTGAAATGAAACAGTACAGTAAGTGTCGCGCTAAGGGCGGAATGAAATACCTGGAAAGAACGAAACCCTGCCAGGAAAAATCCTGCGATATATCATAGAAGAACCCTGGGCCTACGATATCCTTATGCTTAGAGATAAGGAGTGGAATTACCTTACAAATACCTTGTTAGTGAGGCTATTGCCTAAATTACATGCACCTCTCCTTCTGCTCCCTACTCGACACTGAAAATGCAAGCAAATCGAATTTAGTACTTCTGTGTATGTTGTGGGTGGGGCGAGTTTACCCAGTGAGGAAATGAGTGTGGGAGGTGGTGTTTGATAAAAGGCACTTTCAAATCAGTGTGAAGCAGTGTTAATCTTGTGTATCTAGGTGTCTTAGTGATTATTCGCAAAACCTTGTTTTGGAATAACTGGGTTCTGCGTGTGCGTGAGTTGCCTGCATGGCCCCAGACGTGTGAAGCGTACGTGAGTATGCTGCGCAACAGAGATACGTATATAGTAGTGGCCGCCAGTAGTGAATGTGTGCTGGTTCTGTTAAGCATAGGATATAGTTGTGTTAATCTAATTGTTCCTTTCTTTAACGTGTTGGTAATGTGAGGGCCCCAAGTCAGGCCTCTGTCGAGTATGACGCTCAGATACTTGACCTGATTCCCACAGTGAATGGCCTCGCCTAATGGTAAATCTTTGCAACATGAAGAAAGTAGAGTTCCATCTAGTGGCTATATAGGCCTACTGAACTAATTTTAGAATTGGCCTGCAGGAAGTGTTGTTGGTTTGGTAGGCAATTAGTTTCCCATTTGACGTAGTACTTCTTTTGAAATGAGCCACAATACTTCTAATATTTTCCAGTAGGGTTAGGACCACATCATTGTTTTCAAATGCACTAGTAACAATCAAATTCAGGATGAGAGCAGAACACCCAAAGAGTTTCCATTGCACCAAGTCCTTAACAGCTTTCGTTATGTTGCTGGTATTGTCTATACTGTATATTATCTGCGTATGTCGATCTTCTCATTACAATTTTGTTTTTCAGCTTCCAATCTAATTTTAATTTTCTTAATTATTCTGCCAAGTTCTGACTAGTTTGCCTCTTAGAAAATTTAGCACACTGTAACAATGCAGAACTCATTTCAAATTCATCATTAGTGAAATGAGCAGTGACTGCCATAAAACTATCAGTATTAATTGTGGTTCATGTGTTCATTGTAAGACACACGCTAACTGTGTCTGCAATTGTATTTTTAGTAGGGTCTAGTATGAATGCATTCTTCATACTTTGCGGGTATCAATGTTTTCGATAAGTGTTTTTTGAATGGTAAATCATAAGAATGATTCAGTTATTTAAAAATTTCATAAATCCTTGAACTTCAACAACACTAAAAGGTTGAAAGTCTTTTTCAATAGTGTGTCATCAATTTTTTCCTTGGTGTTTATTGGGATCTTTTTCGTAATGTATGATTACATAGGCAATTGTCTAGCGTGTGAGATATTATATTCGCTTCGGCCTATCGTAGATATGTTAGTCATATTAGATATACCCCAAGACGTCATTGGATTTGGCTGAATTTTACTTGAAGATGGCATAAAATAGCTGTTCTACCACATAACCTATAACATAAAATCAGCTGTTTAATGAAATCATATGTAATCATATATTTGAAGCCAAATGGAAGAAACAAGTATATATCATGTCTTGTCCATTTTGTGAAAGAAGTTTTCCCATATAAAAAAATTATAATTCATTAAATTTATTTAATTATTATTCTTAAAAGACTAATAATTATGTATACTGTATATATATATATATATATATATATATATATATATATATATATATATATATAGATATATATATATATATATATATATATAAATATATATATATATGTGTGTGTGTGTGTATGTGTGTGTGTGTGTGTGTGTGTGTGTGTGTGTGAGTGTGTGTGTGTGTGTGTGTGTGTGTGTGTGTGTGTGTGTGTGTGTGTGTGTGTGTGTGTGTGTGTGTGTGTGTGTGTGTGTGTGTGTGTGTGTGTGTGTGTGTGTGTGTGTGTGTGTGTGTGTGTGTGTGTGTGTGTGTGTGTGTGTGTGTGTGTGTGTGTGTGTGTGTGTGTGTGTGTGTGTGTGTGTGTGTGTGTGTGTGTGTGTGTGTGTGTGTGTGTGTGTGTGTGTGTGTGTGTGTGTAGCTAGCTTTGCAACACTGTTTTTCTTGTATTCACTTATCACTTTCACTATATGCACTTAACAAAAATCTTACTTGGTATGCGAGTTAACTTTCAAAGATTGGTTTTATCTCCATTATCAAGCATCACTGACCGGGGGTTGTAGTAGACTGCGAGTTGTGTGGAATTTCCGTTGTCACAAGGTGTGGTGTACCGTTATTGTTCTATTTTCAGATACACTGCACTGCAGGAGTCTTTTAAGTTTATCTTGGAGTTACTTTTGTCTATTATTTTGAATAATTTATCGTTTTTTGTTTTTATTTGTATTTGTTTGTTTATGATATTATTATTATGTTTATAAATTTGTAGATGTTCCCAAATTGTCATTTTGAGGACTTTTTGTACTTTCTTTATTAGGTGTACGTTTTCTAATGTGGGGAATGTGTGTTTCTTTTTGATGGCGTGGGTATCTAAGTTTAAGTTATAAGTTTCTGGTTTGCTGTATGCATTGAGGTGTTCTTGATATCTATCTTTTAATTTCTTTTTTGTTTTGCCTATGTATATTTTATTACATTTAGAGTCTGGGCATTCGATTTTGTATATTCCGTTATTACGTTTGGGACATAACTTTTTCCGGTTGGTTTATTTTATTGATTATGTTTCCTGTGTTTTTGTAAGCTATGTTATTAATATTATTTTTTAGTGTTTTACTTATTCCTTTTATGTTGTGCCCTGTGTATGTGAATGTGGCGCATTTTGTTGTTGTTTGTAGTTCGATTTTAGGTTGTTTTAATTTACTTAATGTTTTTAATTCTAATTTATCAATAGTTATTTTATTATATCCATTTTTTGGGCTATTTGATATATTATTTGTTTTTCTTATCCTTGATCCTGAATTAACTTGTAGATGGAATGAGACGATACGCCATCTAGGGGCAAAAGATGAATTTTATTCAAAATTTGTTGTAGTGAGAAACTCATGACTAGCGTGAGAACATGATCATAGGCACAAGTATGTAACTGCCCTAAAGCCTTGCCTGTGTTTGTCCTGCAGATGGACTAGTGTTAAAGTAAGTATAGGTGGCAAACCTATACAGGCAACAGTTAATCCTATACAGATGAACTGCCTATGGTCCGGACACCATCTTGAACGACATTTTATTTGACGTCATTTTCTGCGGTTATGCTGATATATCCAGAATGCGCTATCGCGGTCTTAACAATATTACTGTAAAGGTTTTAGAAAATTAATTTATTTGTCGAACTCTGTGTGTGTGTGTGTGTGTGTGTGTGAACCTATCTACATCTGTAATGAAACGTATAATAATAATAACATTGCATATTGACTCAACTCAATATGTAGGCCTATGTACCTTATCATACATATTGGCTTAATACAGGATGTGTGTAGATTTACAGGTATATCGACTTAACACAATATGTAGGCTTATGGAGGTTAACACACAAATATATATTTAATACAGGATGTATGTATGGTTTGCATGCATATTAGCTTAACACAGTCTGGAGGCTAATGTAGGGTAATGTGCATATTAGCTTAATACATAATGGCTTAATACAGGATGTATACTATTGAGATTGGGCATGCGTTGATAGCTAACCAGTCCAAGCCGGCTTTACCTACAGTTTGACTCAGGGGTTGCTTTACCTAGAGGCTGACTCCAAGGTAGCTTTCCCTAAGACCTTACTTCGGGTGACTTTACCTAAGACCCGACTCCTGGCTGGCTTTACCTATGGCCTGACTCAGGGGTTGCTTTACCTAAGGTCTGACTCTAAGGTAGCTTTACCTAAAGTCTAGCTCCAAAGAGGCTTCAAATAAGGCCTAACTCCAAGGTAGCTTTACCTAAGGCCTGACTTCGGGATGGTTTTACCTAAGGCCTTTCTCCAGAGTGGCTTTACCTAAGGCCTTTCTCCAGGGCGGATTTACCTAAGGCACTACTCCAAGGTAGATTTACCTATGATCTGATTCCAGGCTGGCTTTACCTACGGCCTGTCTCCAAGGTAGCTTTACCTAGGGCCTACCTCAAAGGTAGTTTTACATAAGATTTGATGGAGGTATTTTTAGTATGTTGTAACTGATACAACATACCTAGACAATATGTGTAAAGCCCCAGATCATAAAGGCCTTGACGGTTTCTACATAGCTATTTTGGTATTAGTTGGTAGATATCTATATATTGTCTAAGGCCTAAGGGTATTTGCCAGTGCCTTCGCTAACCATAACCCATTTGTACTAGGTGTAAGTTTGTTGGTTGATTAGCGTAAGTTTTTCAACTTTGATTAGTTGAAACGTTGATAATTTGATCTGGCCATAGCCGCCATAGCCTATTTGAACTTGGTGTCAATGTTGTTCGTTTGAACTTCGTGTATGTTGGTCGGTTAAACTTAGCGAAATGTTGTTTAGTTGAAACGTTGGTTATTTGATCTAGCTCTGTTGTTAGGCTATGTATTTGATTCAGGGTTAGGCATCTATTGTCTAGCTATGTAGCCTATGGTCAGGCTAGGTATCTGTTGTTCGGCAATGTAGGCTATGGTGAGGCTAGGTATCTGTTGTCAGGGTGTGGGTTACACTTAGGCTTACTCTTGCATTACCATAGATCCGTGTCTAGTACCTTACGGGTATCCGGCTTAGCATATTATGTGGGTTTACATACATAACACAAAATGTAGGCTAACTATATATATTACCCAAGCCATGCATTGGATATTATGTGTTAACTTGTATTCAAGCCTCTCATCGGATAATATGTGATAACCCATAGTCAATCTATGTATCGGATACTATGTGTTAGCTCTAGACAGGCTACGTGTTAACCATTAGCTAGGCTACGCATCGGATATTATGTGTTACCTTGTAGTCAAGCTATGCATCGGATATTATATGTTAACCCCTAGTCAAGTTATGCTTTGGATACCTTGTGTTAACCGTTAGTCAATCTATGCCTCGGATACTATGTGTTACCCTTAGTCGGACTATACATCGGCTACTATATGTTAACTTGTAGTCAACCTATTCATCAGATACTATGTGTTAACCCATTAGTCAAGCTATACATCGGGTAGTATATGGTGAGCATTAGCCAAGCTGTGGATTGGATATTATGTGTTACCTTGTATCCAAACTTCTCATCGAATACGATGTGCTAATCCATAGTCAGGCTATGCATTGGATATTTTGTGTTAACTTGTACCCAAACCTCTCATCGGATACGATGTGTTAATCCATAGTCAGGCTATGCATTGGATATTTTGTGTTAACTTGTAGTCAATCTACTCATCGGATACTATGTGTTCACCTTTCGCCAAGCTAAGCATTGGATATTATGTGTTAACTTGTAGTCAACCTACTCATCGGATACTGTGTGATAACCCCTAGTCTATCTATGCATCGGATACTATGTGTTAGCCCTAGTCATGATTTGCATCGGCTACTATATGTTAACCATTAGCCTAGCTATGTGTCAGATGCTATGTGATAACCATTAGCCAAACTATGCAATGGATACTATGTGTTAGTTTGTATTCAACCTACTCAACGGATACTTTGTGTTAAACCATAGTCAAGCTATGCATTGGATATTATGTGTTAACGATTAGTAGGGCTACACATCGGCTACTATGTGTTAACCATTAGCCTGGCTATGCACTTTATATTATGTGTTGACTTGTAGTCGTTCTACTCATGGGCTACTATGTGTTAAACCCTAGTCAAGCTATGCATTGGATATTATGTGTTAACTTGTATTCAAATTTCTCATCGGATACGATGTGTTAAACCCTAGTCAAGCTATGCATCGGATACTATGTGTTAGCCCTAGTCAGGCTATGCATCGGATATTATGTGTTAACCATCAGTCACGCTAACTATTTGTTAACCATTAGCCCAGCTATGCATCAGATACTATATGTTGGTCATTAGCCGGGCTATGCATTGGATATTATGTGTTAACTTGTATTCAAACTTCTCATCGGATACGATGTGTTAACACCTAGTCAAGCTATGGTTTGGATAAATTGTGTGTTAACCACTAGTCAAGCTAAGCATTGGATATTATGTGTTAACCATTAGTCAAGCCACACATCGGATATTATGTGTTAACCATTAGTCAAGCTACACGTCGGATATTATGTGCTAACCCATAGTCAAGCTAACCATTAGCCTAGCTATGCAGCGGGTACTACATGATGAACATTACCCTGGCAATGCACTGGAGATTTTGTGTTGGGCTATAGTCAAGCTACTTATCGGATACTATATGTTAACCCATAGTCAAGCTAACTATTAGTTAACCATTAGCCCAGCTATGCGTCGGATACTATATGTTGGTCATTAGCCAGGCTATACACTGGATATTATGTGTTAACTTGTATTCAAACTTCTCATCGGATACGATGTGTTAACCATTAGCGAGGTTATGCACTGGATATTATGTGTTGGGGCATAGTCAAGCTACTTATCGGATACTATATGTTAACCCATCGTCAGGCTATGTATCGGATACTATGTGTTAATGATTAGTCTAGTTATGTATCAGGTAATATGTGGTAATTTGTGGGCAACTTTTAGTCAGGATACTCGTAGGATACTGTGTGATAACCATTTGCTAAACTATGCAGTGGATATATTGTATTATAATTTGTAGGCCCATGTCGGCTTAGCATAATATGTATGCAGGCTTACACACATATTTGTTTAACACAAGATGTGGGCTATCAATTATGTAGGCTTAACATATTATATAGGCCCTTGTGGGATATTCGCTTTATACAGGATGTATATAGGTTAACCTACATATTTGTTTAACACAGTATATGGGGGTATTTAGAGTAATTGCATGCTGGCTTAACATAGTATATAAGCATATATAGGTTAACATGAATGTGGGCTTAACACTGTATGTATATAGGTTGCGTGACTTTTTGTAATTATATTGTAGTATTTATTGAACGTCACCTACGTGGGCGTGATAGGTTATGCATTGGTAGCTATACCATATAGTACTTCCCATATGAACTATACGGCTGCTTGCCTGAGGCTTTATATGATAGAGGAGTTGTAAATGTGTGTCAGGCTCAGATCATTAAGGCTTTGGCCAGTGGTTTATAGACATAGTAGGCCCTTGTAGGGATTCATGTATGTCGGCTTAGCATAGTATGTATGTAGGCTTACATGCATATTTGTTTAACATAATATATAGGCCTATCATGCATGTTGGCTTAACATGGTATATAGGCCTTCACGTCTTACAGCGAGCGTTTGCGTTGTGTTGCGTAGACCTACCGGGCCCCTGCAATGTGATTGGTCGATTCCCCGCATAGACTGTTGACTATTTGAACTTGGTGTAAATGTTGTTCGTTTGAACTTCGTGTATGTTGGTCGGTTAAACTTAGCGTAAGACAGTTTTTCATTGATGTTTAGTTGAAACGTTGGTCATTTGATCCAACCGATCAGTTTTTGATGCTTTCATATATTATTATTATAAACTACCCCTATCCCCCTGACCCACCCCGCATATATCTAGCATACACTCCAAACACATACAACACCTATGGATGAGTTAGGCTAGGACTCTATGACATCTATCCCCCGTGACCCACAAAACCCAACCCTAACACACAACACACTTAGGGGTAGGTTGCAGGCCATCTATGTGCCTTGGATTTGACAGCACTACAGAGCTCATGTAATGTGATTGGTCAATTTCCCTAAGGACTGTTGATTATCTGGAATCAACGTAATTGTTGGTCGATTGATATGTGTGCAAGTTGGTCGGTTAAACTTAGCGTTTAGTTGGAACGTTGGTCATTTGATCTAACCTATCATTTTTTGGCACTTTCATATATTATTTGATAACCACCCCCCCCCCCTTAATGCCAGATTCCAGGGTTACTTTACCTGTGAGCAGTCTTCGGGATGGCTTTTACCTAAGGCCTTGCTCCATGGTAGCTTTACCTAAGGCCTGGCTCCTGGGTGGCTTTACCTCAAGCACGACTCCAGGGTGACTTTACCTATGGTCTGACTCCGAGGTAGCTTCACCTAAAGTCTACCTCCAAAGAGGCTTTACCTAAGGCCAGGCTCCAAGGTAGTTTGACCATAGGCCTGGCTCCTGGGTGTCTCTAGGTAAGGCCTGGCTTCGGGATGGTTTTACCTGAGGCCATGCTTTGTGTAGACTATACCTAAGTCCTGGGTGGCTTTACCTCGAGTACGACTCCGGGGTGACGATACCGAAGGTCTGACACCTGGGTGGCTTTACTTAGGGGCTGGCTTCGGGTTGGTTATACCTAAGGCCTGGCTCCTGGGTGGCTTCACCTCGAGGACGACTCCTGGATGACTTTTACTTAGGACCCGATCATTTTTGGAAATTTCATATATTATTTAAAACAACCCCTGGTGAACCCACCCCCGCAACAGTACATACTGAACTCTAAACATATCCCATACGGTCATTTGATCCAACCGATCAATTTTTGGCATTTTCATATATTATTTAAACACTACACCTTGGTGGACCCACCCCCACATCTAGCCAAATTGCACTCTAGACTCACCCTATCAGTCAAGACACATTTTTCCAAAATTTTTTCGAAAACTACCCCCACCCCGAATCCACCCCCGGAGCTACCCCCGGGGAAGGTCCTGAACGTAGCTGAGAACACCCCTTCACCTAGGGGTAGGTTAGGTTAGATGCAATTTACATACCTTAGGTTAGTGCGATGAGGCCTACTTCCCCCACCACTTTTTGTCCCAAAGTGGGTTCATTTCTACTACTGTGTATTCAATGTTACTTGTATTTCTGGTTATTGTTAGGTCTAGATAGTTTATTTTATGGTTTATTTCTTCCTCCATGGTGAATTTTTTGTTAGGGTGTAAGGTGCTGATTTCATTTAAGAAAATATTATTACTTTTTTCCTTATTTTGTGAGATGTATAATCCATCGTCAACATATCATATCCAATGCCAGTTGGGGTCGTGTGTTTTTATGGTTTGTGTGATTAATTCGTCAAGTTTTTAAAGGTAAATTTCTGATATTATACTTGAGAGGGGTAATCACATTGCTAAGCCATATATTTGTTTATATATCTTATTATTATATATTAAATAGTTTTGATTTATTATGGTCTTTAGGCATTTTGTAATTTGGTATGTGTATTTGGGGATGGTTTTAAAAACAGTTAATTTGCTTTTTATTATTTGGATATTTTCGTTTATTGGTACGTATACTAGAATACATGTTTGTGATATCAAATTATATAAATTTGGTGTATTTGGTAATGTTTATTGTTTTTAGTATTTTGGTTAATTTTATTGAGTTTTTTGTGGTATATTTATTTTCCAATTTAATTTCGTGTTTTAGGTTATTGGCGATTATGTGTGATATTTTATAGCAGGTGCATTTTTAAAATTTATTACTGGTCCTATGGAATTATTGATTTTATGTATTTTGATGAGGGAGTTATTTTTGGGGAGGGAGATATACAAGATATATAAATAAATAAGATATATAAACAAATAGATGGCTTAGCAATGGGATCACCCCTCTCAAGTATAATATCAGAAATTTACCTCCAAAACTTTGACGAATTAATCACACAAACCATAAAAACGCACGACCCCAACGGACATTGGATACAATATGTTTACGATGGATTATACATCTCACAAAATAAAGCAACAAATAATAATATCATCCTAAATGGAATCAACAACTTACACCCTAACGTAAATTAACCATGGAGGAAGAAATAAACAATAAAATAAACTACCTAGGCCTAACAATAACCAGATAGGCTATACAAGGAATACTCAATTTATAGGAAACCCACACAAACCATTAATACAATACCAAAATACTCTAACCATCGCCCACAACATAAAATGACTGCTTACAGCTCACTCTTATACAGAATGCTAAAACTGCCTCTAAAAAATGAAGAAAAAGCCAAAGAAAAAAAAATATATCAATTAGCAAAAAAATACAATATATAAACTATAGATAAATTAGAATTTAAAATATTAAATAAATTAAAACAACCTAAAATCGGACTACTAACGACAACAAAAATGGGTCACACTCACATACACAGTGTACAACATAAAAGGAATAAATAAAACGCTAAAAAATAATAATATTAACATAGCTTACAAAAACACAGGAAACCAATAAAATAAACCAACCGGAAAAAAATATGTCTCACACTTAATAACAGAATATACAAAATCGAATGCCCAGACTCTAATAAAATATTCATAGGCCAAACAAAAAAGAAATTAAAAGAAAGATATAAAGAACAACTCAATGCATACACCAAACCTGAAACTTATAACTCACACTTAGCTACACACGCCTTCAAAAACAATTACACATTCCCCATATTAGAAAACGTACACCTAATAAAGAAAGTACAAAAAGGCCTCAAAATGACAATCTGAGAATAACTACAAATTTATAAACATAAAAATAATATAATAAGAGAACAAATACAAATAAAATAAAAAACCGATAAATTATTCAACGTAATAGACAAAATTAACTCTATGACAAATTTAAAAGACTCCTAAAGTGCAGTGAATCCGAAAATAGAACAATAACGGTACACCACAACTTGTGATAACGGAAATACCACACAACTCGCAGTCTACTACAACCCCCGGTCAGTGATGCTTGATGATGGAGATAACACTAATCTTTGAAAGTTAACACCTGTAATTTGTACCAAATTATAACAAAAAAATTCACCATTTTCTTCTGCATTGATTGGCGTTATTTTAAAAAAATTTGTTTTATTTTTCATTTTTATATCATAGCATAACCGAAAAAAACACGGTTTTTGTAGTCTTTAAAAAGATACTTCCAATTTAAAAATTCAAAACTAATAAATCTGTGATCCTAATTATCTGAAATTTTAATATGATATTCGAGAAGGTCTTGTAAACATAATTTATTAGTTTCAGAATTTCCATTTTATTACAAACATTTTTATAGCACTTTGAACAACATGTTTTCAAAAAACCATTCATCGGATTACACTAACCAATATACCGTTGGAATTGTTTAATTTTGTTTATTCCGTTACATATGTTATTATTAAGTTACAGTTAGGTGTTAATTTTATAGCGAATTTTATTTGATAGCAAACTTATGTTTTTGACCACTCCATTACCATTTTTTCATGAGGGCTTTGGGCCTCCGACGGCAGGTTTAAAAATGCTTAGCTTCCAAAAAAAATAATTTTTGGAATTGTCAAATATTTGTAGTCTCTAATTCGATAACGATCTATAGGAAAACGAGCTCCCGAAAAATGATCTTTAAAAAAAAACTTTTGTTATCGCAGTCGGAAGAGCGAAAACTTTTATAACCAGATCTACATAGAGTTTTAATCGATTAAAAATATAATTTTGCGTAACGAGAAATTACCAAAACATTTTTGTTATAATATAAGAACAAATAATACAGAAATTTTAAATTTAACAACAGGAGTTCAACCCCAAATAACAAATTAGAGCTAATATAATGTTTTCCAAAATTTTCAACAAATATCGCCGAAAATATAAATTTATTCATTTTTATTTAATTTGTATATCTTATTAATTTTATATATTATTATATAAACGTTTTCACCTCAAAAACCTATATTAGATGTTTAGATTTAAATAAATTAATATATTTATTAACTGATTAAAATTATTTATTAATAACTTTTTTCTTCCTTAACAATGTTCAATAAATAATGTAACAAAACCTACGTGTTGAAAGAGTTGTTTTACAACTTGACGTACAACATAAATTCAGCTGTTGTCATTTAATTCAATTTGCTTCGCGACTCATAGCGTGGCCTGATGAAAATTACTAATGCTTTCACTTCAAAAACTCAAAATGATTCATAACCTTTACAAATGGAGAATTTATCTGCAACCGTTTTTATTGTGTAACAGTATAGGCCTAATGACGTTCTTTAAAAACAACAAAAATATTTTTTCATTATAAATTTTATAGTGATGTTTTAATAATAATATAAAATTATTTTCCATTTTTGTATTTAAGCTATCATAAATTCAAACAAATGATAGATTAAGTAATAAAACTATTCTATGCTTTTTGCATTATATGCAAGCATTATTGGGATAATAATTTTGGGTTGCATTTTGTATAAGGAAATGTAGAGTAAAATGGATTTCGTTGTTTAGGGTTTACTAGTTTTAATTAATTTCTTGAACTAAAATATTTTTCGTAATTTTTTACAGACTAAGATGAAATTTTTTTTCTTATGTTCAAATAATTTACACTTAGGAAATAAATCTAGTAGGGAAGTATAAAAATCTATTTAAGAAAAATACCTCGGGAAATTTCAAAGAAACCGTTAAAAATGCTTCCGTAAAATTTGAGGTTTGTAAATTACTTTGAAAAAAATCAGAGATTTAAAGTAAATTGTTCAAGTAATATGCTCTAAGGACTTTACTAATTAAGATTTATTATTAATATTTCTTTCAATAAAGTTTACAAACTTTCAAGCAAAGCTCAGGCACAGGTCTAAGCATATAAGAGAAAATTACTGCGCAGTTAAAGTTAATAAATCTTATGAATCCATAGTGTAACCGATTACGCAGGGCCCGCGGGCCCTTCTATAAAAAAGGGAATAAATATTTGAAATACGTGAATTTAATTTCCAACTAATGCAGACAAGCAAAATCTATTACCCACAAATTACAAAACATGACGAGATATTTCAAAAATCTGATTTTAAAATATCCAGATCCAGGGAAAACACTGTTAGCTCCCGCAACTCCACTGTATATTAAGCTTGTTAGAAACACAAGTTCAAACTATTAGTTGAATATTGATTGCACATTTTTGTTAAAACTATTACAGCTTTTGAAGTGATAACTTCTATAAGCAGGATGAACAAAACATGAGATTAAATCAATGCTTTCCTGTCACGCTATTTCTGAACGCATACCTTACAGAATATAATTGTCAGGTGGTTCAAGTGAATTAAATGATAACATACGGTTTTAATGTAACAGCTGATTTTGTGTTATAGGTTATGTTGTAGAACAGCCGTTTTGCAATGACGATTATTATTGAAACATACTGAAGTACATAAGAGAGCAGCTTTTTACTCTATGATACATAGATTAATTATTCTCCCTGTTTCGAAAGAAGATTATATAAAATAGTTAAATTATATTTACGGTGTAGCTAAATTTAACGGATTTAATGAATCGTTGATAGAAAACATCCATAACAAATTGAAACGGACGAAAATTAATAATTCAAGATGTACGTTACTAAAAAATTGAGCAGAAAGAAAATGGATTTTGTGCCATGGAATGTGCCAGATGAAATATATTGGACAAATTAAAAGAAACATACAAGTTAGACCAAAAGAACATTTTCCCCATTTTAAATATAATAGGCCTGAAAAGTCAGCTATGGCAAAGCATTATTTGGATGAGAAACACGAGTTTAAAAGTAAAAATGTTGTCCTTTTAAAGAATGTCGTAAATTTTAATGAATTTTAAGCATGGGAAAATTTATTTATAAATATAAATTAAATTAAAATTGTTAACAATGAATTAGACCAATTAAATTAATTTATTGTTCAATATTATCTTTTTTAAATATTTAAATAAATTTGTTATTATTACGTTTTATAATTATTATAGATTCATCAAAATTAAATATTTGTAATTATCATATTATGTTGTTCAATGTAAATATACTAGTAGCCGTGGTTGTAAATTTGGCAATGCCCAGATCTGGTTCTTACTTTTGTTAAAACATTATAGGTTATGTTTAGTTTCAATGTAATGCGAACAATTCTACCGAGGTTGTTAGACGATTACAAAAAGCAAATATTACTAAAGACTGAAGGATTATTTCGTTTGATATAGAAAATTTATACCCATCAGTACCAATAAAAGAAACTATAAAACTTAATAATGATACATTTCTGAAAAATTGGCGAATAGTACTATATAGTAATATGGCTTTTGAAAATGGAGTTATTCCGAAACACATCAACAAAAGAAAATATTGTAATGAATATTGTAAGCAGAGGCAGAAAAATGTACTCGAATATATGTAAATATTCCTAACAGAAGTGAAGATGAGTATAATAATAATTTATATATTATCCCCTACATACTCAATGCGTCTTCTCTTTCGGTTAATTAGAAGATTGTCCCCCCAAATATTTATAAAGAAATAAAAATTTAATTCTCTCACGAAAGCGGTTAAAATTAGTCCTAACAATAGCAGAATTTTATATTGTCTTTTATTGCAGAAAATTGGACATTAAACAACCAATTTAATAAGATAAAGGTTAAAATGGTCTCTATTTAAAGGAAAGTTGTTCAGGCAATTAAATTTACGAAACAATAGACATATTTTAGTGACATTTATTGGAATTTACCTCTAATCATTCCGATTTTTGTTGCTGAATATTTTTAATATTATTTTACAAAATTTCCTTATTTTAAACGTTAGATTTTACCTTTTATCGTTATAGTTTAACGACTAGAACTACTTTGTTTTTTGTTTTTAAACCAAACAAACTTTGTAGTTAACTTTAAAATAGTTGTTTATGTGCTTATAATGATAAACGTGTAATACTTATACATTAAATATTAACGTATAATAATAATTGTAATGTATTGCAAAATAATCAAAAAACAATCAGGACTTGAATGAATCGAAAGGTAACAATTAAATGTAGGTACACATTCTCTTCTTTATAATTAAACAATAACCTTTGTTAACAATATTTAAAAAGCCTTGATGTAGGCCTACATCTTCCTGAAAAAGGAACTACTACGACTTATGCACAGTACGGTTTGTCAGTCTAATTATAAGAAAATTTGTTTATAATATAGTGTGTTAGTTTTAACCTATTAATGTTTATTTTTAACTTAGAAACATTTTTTTTCTTATACTCACTTTAATGTACTTAAACAAGAACCTCACTTGGTATATTTGCTAGTCGACTTTCGAGAGCTTCAAGAGAATGGGCCTTTTGAGTCTTGTAAAGCTCGAAAATCAGAGCAATGTAATGAATGAACTCTCGAAAGTGGACGCACAAGATTCTTGTTCAAGTACACTAAAGCGTAAGGGATAATGTTTATTTATGTTAGTTTTTGGTTGTCTATTTTTTGGAAATTTTTAGTTTTGATAAGCGCTATGAGAATAGTCGATTCTTTGATAAGAGAGGAAAGTAGCAAGTTTAAATAGGAACTGTTACCTTCCGATTCTTCAAGTAAAGACGACATTAATTTATCTTAAAATTATTTTTTTTTAAATGTAATGTTTTTTTGGTAAATGTGACGTGAGCACTGACGGCTTTTTTAAGTTTGTTATATCAGCGGCTTCATTTTTATATTTATGAAATTCACAAAGCGGGAACTTTTCGTAGCAGAAAAACGTTGAATTAAGTTCGTAAAATATATTAGGTACAGTCAATTAGAGAAAACTACAGTTTTAGATGTAGGCCTACTTCGTGTATTGAGTCTGGGTTTTTAATTGTTAAAACGATTCACACTTCCGTGTCGTTTAGTGCTTTTTTCTATCACGACGATCACGAAAAACTAGGGGACATACCCCTACTCTTCCCGTTTGACTCCATTATTATTTTTGAACCCAAAGAGTAAGAGGATTAAAACCTTTTTAAACGGTTTAATTAATGACATTTAGAATAATATTTACCGCCAGTCTTATTTAAACTAACTGGTAAAGTATTTCTAATAGGGCATTTCCCCAAAACATTTTAACAGTAAGATACTCATAAATTATTTAATAAATTTATTGAGAGTTTAATAAACAATAAAATAGTTTAGTATTTAGATTAATGGTATATTATTAAACTCTTATTTATCTTAGAGTTTTAGTTCAAATGAAAGGAAATTAAAATAGTTCATAAAACTCAGTCTCAGAAAAGTAGTAAACCTATATTTGTAAATTTTGCAGTTAACAATTAGTTATTCACAATGGAAAAAGATGTGATATTGGTAATACCTATAAAGGTAGGCTCAAAAAATATTCTCTGAAAGGAAAAAAGTTGTTGATACGGCTAAAGCATAAATAGGGGTTAAAATGTACCTAAATCGTGCAAACAGAACCTCGACCTTTAAAACACCCTCATTTCGTTTTAGCTGCAAGTATATACTCATAGCTACAAAGTATCCAGTTAGGCCTAATTTGATAGGGTTATAAAAGAAGATAGCGTTCTATGTTAACTAACCGACTGCCGAATTGAATGGCTGGTTTCAATTTCTGTCTTTCAGCAACATACATAAGTCTTAATACTTAGTTGTTGTCTTATGTTATTACACTCTTTTCCATCCAAACAAACACAACTAGATACCTTGTAGCTATATTGTATTGTAGGTATATAATAATGTAGTATATAGAGGTGTAACAAAAAAATGCCGAATTTTGAACGAGCGTGACTGAAATATTGGTCAAAATAACTGACTGATTTAAATGTCAAATTGAAGGGAAAAGAACGGTTAAAATGCACATTGCCCACCACCTGAGAAAAAAGATAAAATTGTTTAAAAACATTTCTTAAGACCATACCCATAAATTTTCTTTTTCAGGGAAGGATATTTTTTTCAAATTAAAGTTAGGAAAACAATTGAGGGCAGAGTAGTAAGTACGCCCGCGTATCAACGGCGCGCCGTACTACGTAGGCCTATAGGCCTACTTAAATATACCTATAAAGTATAAAGGATACAATTGTTGTAATTATATACAACATTACCTAATTATACATCTACTTTCACGGAGTAATACTTTTTGCCAGATGATGTCACGTGATCTCTGTTCTAGCCATACATGCAGGGGCGTAACTACGATGTTGGGGGCCCCGGGGCAAACGTGATCTGGGGGCCGCCTACCGGGGTGTCTGGGGGGTTAACCCCCAGCGGAAGGGGGGTCTTCCCCCTCCTTGGGAATATTTTTTATATTTAACCCTTTGAAAACGCATTTTAATGCATTAAATGACTAAAGTTTCTTGTACCTACATATTGCTATTTTAGTTGACTAATACAAAAAAATTTGATATCACCTTTTTTAAGCTAAATCATTTTGCAAGTACCATCAATATAAAACCTTTACTGTTTTCATAAAAAAATATACTATAATGTTAATTATATTGTTCAGCTACACTGAGACACTGTAGGTCTGTAATCGCGTTATATTTCTTATCGGCAGTATAAGGCGATTACAAACCTACAGTGTAGCCGAACAATGTTAAAGGTAATTTGTCTTTTTACAAATATGAGTTATTATCAAAAGATTTATATTA
The DNA here is from genome assembly GCA_036971475.1 of Prosapia bicincta. Taxonomy (NCBI): domain Eukaryota; kingdom Metazoa; phylum Arthropoda; class Insecta; order Hemiptera; family Cercopidae; genus Prosapia; species Prosapia bicincta. Next base: position 349,322,500 of record JBAIZL010000002.1, read on the forward strand.
TTAATAGTAATTTTATTTTACCGTTTCAATTTTATTAGTTTTAAATCTCTTGAGACACAAATTAAGAACGTAGCTTAACATACACTCTATACCTATACCATTTCACTTATTACATTTTGAAGATTTATTCAGAATGTTTAGAAGTGTTCTTAAATTATTAAAGTACAAAATGAGGAATAATTAGACGCAAAATTCAAAGAATTAGCTTCTTTTATTTTAAGAGATAGAAACCATGGTTGCATTCAAGATAATATGATTACAGTAAAATTACAATATCCATTGACATTTTAGGGTTACTGCAGTTTCCCGATTAAAACTCTTTCCTTCTTACTTTCATCGCGGCAAACTCATCGATGACGTTGTCTAGGTTGATCCTCTTGGCACGTTCATTTTCAATAGAAAGTAGAGCTAAGCTGATAAGTCGGTCTTCTCCCATTGAATTCCTAAGATAATTCGTGATTAATTTTAATTTTGAAAATGACCTCTCAGCCTTGGCCACAGTTACAGGGACAGTCAGATACATTATACAAGCTGTACTAACATCAGGGTAGGTTGAAGACAACATGTTGTAATCTATGATTAACATGTCTGACATTTCTTTGACACTGGTGATCTTCTCGAGTTTTCTTTTAAACGTAGTCATCACTGATAAGTTTTGAGAGGGAAAAGATGAAGAAATATCATCTGGAAAACGTTTTACGAAGTTGATTGCTTTGTTTTGAAGGTCTTGTTCGTTTGCATTCAAAATAAAATCAGGCTGAACAATTCTGTACGTATCTAACACTGATTTCATTCCTTGAAAGCGGGAGTCTAGCTGACCGCATATTGTGTCGATCATCGGGTAAAACACGATTACTCTGAAGCATCACTTGGTATCTTGAAGTATTTCATCTTCGCTCAGTTCATCGAAATGTTTTTTCGTCTTCTGCATTCTTTTTGGAGCGAACCCTACTGGTATTCCCCAACGTTGACACATATTTGAAGCCTCTTCAAAGAAGGTTTCAAATTGTCCTCTCATTTCAGTTAGTTTTAAGAGGCCCTCTTCAAGTAAACTGTAAGCTGTTAAAAGGTCCAAAGTTTCTGATTACAGTGTTTTTGAAACTATAATGAGGATTTTAAGGATTTTATTTTGCACAAATAGTAACAAATCAAATTGGAATGATTCTAGTTTCTTTTTCAGTTGTGCTGCTTCGTCTCTTTCATTTCTTTTGTTACTTGTCAGAACTAGACTTGAAAGGCACTTCAAAACATCGCAAAATCTGTGTTTCAATGCACTGACTGCATCAAATCTTCCAGCCCAGCATGTTGGATTGAGAGATTTTAGATTTAGAGTCACTTTCGAGGAACATTTTTCATATTGGTATGAAGACTTCAATGCCTCCCAACGAACGATACTGTTGCCAAAAAAACAATAAACACTTTGAATAGTTTCATAGAACTGACAGATGTCTCTAGTTTCGTCTACAGCATCTTTCAACACAAGATTCAAATTATGTGCCGCGCAATGAACAAAAAAAAAAAAAAACATGAGGCGCTTTATCTTTTATCTTTATCTTTGCACGAAACTATAGACTCCACTCATAACGGAGGCTCCATCGTACCCTTGCCACGGAATTTACTTAGATCCAAACTGTTTGTTTCCACGGCCTTGAGTATTTCATCTGTCAGACCTGCTGCTGACTGATCTTTGACTGCCATAAAAGAACAGAACACTTCACAGATTTTAAGCTTAGGTTTAAGCTGGTTTAGCTTTCCAGTCGCATCGTCTTGAATCTTCACATATCGATAAACTTCGCTTAGCTGGTCAACTTTGGATACGTTTTGTGTGGTGTCAAAAATTACAGAGAAAAATGATGCACTTTGTATTTCGGTTATTATTTCCTTTCGAACATGAGAGACCAACAAATCTATAAGTTCATTTTGCACCTTTGGGCTTAAATATTTTATAGAACCTTCGGGTCGCATAGCAAGCTTTTGTAAAGTAGGGTCATACTTTGAAAGACGTTCAATGATGGATAGAAAATTTCCTTCGTTAGAGATTTCAAACTTTTCACTGGATCCTCGAAAAGCTAAGTTGCATGTCGCCAGGATGAGAGTGACATCCAGAATTCGTATAATTACTTTGCGCCAAAATTTTCTTTCGTCCTCATATTGTTTATCTTTTCTATCTTCAACGGTCCGGTTTTTAAGCCATTCGACATGCACAATGCACGATTGAGTGTGTTGTCTTGAGCCTTCATGGCTGGCTATGCGTTCAGAAAGGTGCATCCAGTCCCTCACTCCACTTTCTGAAAACCCCACGTGCATTTCTTTATGTTCAGAAAATAACCAGCAAGGAAGACAGTAAAAACTATCATTTATTTTAGAGTAGCAGAACCAATTTCCTCTTAGCTTCATTCCACCCTTAGCGGTTAAGATATAAAAGTGGTTTGAGAAACACATACCCTGTTGATCTCTATCTCCAGATCACTTTCATGCACAGTTCTTGGGAAAACATCGCACAAGCTTACTTCTTTATCTGTAGAGGTTGGTTCTAAAACCGGAATGGCATCTTTACTACGACCAGACTCTTTAGTAATTGATTCTACTTGCAGATCAAGTAGATTTTGATCATTTTTTCAATGTTATGACAAATTTCTACTTCAAGATTTTCAGATACCGCTAATTAATTCTGGAGGCATTGTGAGTCTTGTAGCTGAACTTGTATTTCTGAAAATAAAAATCAACATTTTGAAAACATGCTGAGAATGATATCCCCTAGGAGCTAAAAAGGATGCAACAAACCAGAAGTTTATGGGAATCAACATTTTTGTCTTTTGATGGAAAATCCCCAACATATATCCGGAGAGTATGGACACTGATTTCAATAGGGATGAGTAAACAATGAACATCAATACTCTGTAGCGCACACTGTGGTCGACTGCGTACTGACAAGTGACTAACCGAAACAACAAAAACCAAAATGGAGGATTCTCAACACCCATTCCGAGTGCACAAGGTCACTCAGTTCGGCGCGACACCCGAGACTCTAAGCAAATACAGTGTGTGTGCAATTGTATTTTAGTCGAAAAGACAAATTTCCCCATTAAAAAACTAAAAGTTTATGTTGAGGTCTAGGGTGCCCCTGTAAGATTTTTTTAAATTGTATCATTCGAAAATATTTTGTTGGGATCGTCTTTTAAAACACATAGTTTTATTTTCATCGTTAAAATCTATGCACGGCGCACGGCCAACCAAACGGGGGCCCCCTTAGCCCCGGTTGCCCCAATGGTAGTTACGGCCCTGGGAAACACCTTAAGGGAGCTGCGAATACATGGTGGAAAGCAATAAAAGTGGGAACAGAAACATACGGCCAATTTAGGGACGCATTTGTAAAACACCTTTGGAGCTTTCACCAACAAGAACGGGTTGAGTGACAAATAAATCAGGGGCGATATTGTCCTAATGGCCCTTTTAACATGGCGGAGTACTTTGTCATGATGACAAACTGTGCCAAAAACCTCAATGTCGCTATCCCGGAACAACACCTGATCTTCATGATTATGAGAGATTTCGGAAGTAATGTGCAGTTAGCGAGTGTAGGAAACCCTACTAACAGTATTAAAAATCTCATTACTTTTTTACAACAGATTGATAATGTCTCTGAAAGCGAAAGAAACTGTAAAGGGAATGGTAACCACAATCCCTCCAGGGGTCCACGAAGGGCGGTCACCTCAAACCAGAAACCTAACACTAACCAGCTATCCTATGGCGATCCCAAAGAAATAACCAAAACCACGTATCAGCAGAAAACTATTCCTTCCTCACCCATCCCGGGACCTAGTGACCTAAATAAAAAAAAAACTAGGAAACAGGATATCTGGTCGGTATAATATCAGGTTACCCAGACTAATGATCCAGGATACACAAGAAAACAGGGATAGGCATGTTTACAATCCTGACAAAGTAATTAGCCTGGGGGTACTGTCCATGGATTTAAGGGACGAATTATTAGGGGAGGAGGAGGAACCCATATAAGCAAATAGGCAGGTAGATCCATGTCCAGCTATTCAATGTTACATTAGCCGGCAGGAAATAACAGCAGAAATTGATACTGCCTAGATGTCGGTGGTTCAGATCAACAAATATTTGTCATTAAAACAACAAGGAAACGAGTTTTATGAACTTCCAGTGTCAAATGTTGGTCTGGTCACGGCATAAGGGTCGCGTGTAAAACGAGTCAAGCAACAGACTATGCTACCGGTAACTTTGAAGTATGGATCTGGTATTTTTATAGTAGATAGCCTAAGGGTCAACATACTAGAAATGAACGCCTTAACGAAATTAAAGTTCCGAATAAAACTTAGAACGGTCGTTCATTACTTATGAAATAAATACACCAGTTACAACACCAGGACGTTAAACCGATCATAATAAAAACCATAAAGCCTACTACAATAAAGAACAATGAAGTTTAAAAAAATAGCTCAAATAGTTAACCACTAACTCAAAATAAAAATAAACACACAAATAAAATAAAATTAATACACAAATAAAACGGTGACAAAATTAGGAGTAGCAACATAACACCGAAAAGCCTATAGCAGGAGGGGTCAAGGGGGAGTAGCGAGGCGGAGCTACCCAAGAATAAGAAAGGGCTTCACAAGGCGGTACTTTCAAAGAATCAAATAAGGGGTTCATAAGAACAGAAAAAACAAAAATCAGGGAAGAAAATCAGAAACATTTTAAGAGATTAAATTATAAGGTTTCAAGCGGAAAAAACCGAAACAGAGTAAAAGATAAGATGTAAATAACGATGACCCAGTTAATAGTAGCAAGATGACATCTGTAATGCTAAAAAAGGTGGAGTCAAGTGGCTGTAACGAGGAGACGGGGCTAAAACCGGCTTCATGTGAAGACGAAAGCGCTTCACAAGAATATACATTCAAGGGACCCAGTAGTTGTTTTGAATGTAAACGAAAAATAAAAAGAAGAGAGGAAAACGAAAAAGATTCTTAAATGTTAAAGTATAAAAATACCAGCGAAATAACTAAAAATAAAATGAAATTTAAATGTAACAAAATCACAAAAAATAATCCCTCGTCCGTAGGGCATGAGCCTGTCAGAAGGGGGGAACAAGGGATAGAACAAGTTATTTATAAAACATTAATGGGCCAAGAGTCAAAAGATTTTAAAACAACAAAAAATATAATGAGAAAATATGATTTAGGGAAAGTTGCAATATAGATAGTGACTTGAAAATGACGGAACAAGGGGGTAAAAGTTAAGTACCATTGATGCTTAAACAAATTGAAATAAATAGTAAAAAAGGTTCATAGAAACCAGTAAATAAAGAAAGCGTAGAAAATAAGGGAGAAAGAGGAAAAATAAATAAATAATTTTAAAATGGCTGTGAGCCGAAACAAACCAGGGTAAACCCCAAAAAACAAAAATATAAATAATCCTAAAAGCAAATATTTGGCCGAATAAACAACTTCGCGCAACCGGAATGTTAAAAAGTTTTTTAAAATCACCAAATCTGATAAATTTAAGAACCCTAATGCGAAAACAAAAAACAAAGAGTAATAGAAGAAAAAATACCAGAGTTAAGAAAAAATAGGAGAATAATAAGCGGAAAAAGGTATGCACAAAGGAGGAAATTGAAACGCCGTAAACAAACGAAAAAAATTATGCAAAGGCTTAATCACGATAAATAAGCAATAGTTAAAAGTAAATAGTGTTGAAATAGAAAACAACAAAAATGATCAATCCATATTTAATAATACACAGGAAGAAAAATTGCAAAATTTATTAAATGAAAGGCATCTACGATGCAAGAGGGATTAAAAAATTTGTCGAAGAAACATATTACATTAACTATATTTAAATTGTATAAAACATATGATATTAAAAGCAGGGGTTAGTTTGTATCAATAAACTAACTTAAAAAAAGGTTTTAGGGATCTATTAAACACAATCAACATTGAACGATAAAAAGAATAAATTATCAGAGCAGGAAGTTTGAAATCATGTTTACCTAGCAAAATAACAACGAACAAGTGGTTTTATCAGTTCAAACAAGAAAAACTATGTTTAAGAATAAAATCATGTTTGTTTGATATCTGAGTTAAGTATTATTGCTGAAATAGAATAACAAACCAATTTCAAGACAGATAAAGATAATACACAATCAGTGGCCAACATGCTCCGTTTATTGATAAGGATTTTAAACAAATTGGTTCAAGGTCAATATTTGAAATCTAGTCTAGATAGAATGCTAATCCAGAACAGTAGTTTATGCAATCTGATGTATTAAGTCCCTCTGGAAGGGAGTTTATTTACAATCAACTCTAATCTTACCTGCAAAATTATGAACACCGAGATGTATTTTGTTTAAATAAAATAAGGAATAAAAGTTAAATAAATGTTAATATGGGAATTTAATAAAATAATAATTAAATCAATAATATTTATATTATTTAAAAAATGTAATAAAAAATAATGTATGATAATAAATGTAAAAAAAAACACTATGATCTACTAAATAAAATTAAAGCGTTCAGAAAGTATTGTACAGCCATTGCTTATATATTTCAAGTTATGAAAAAAAATTATTATAAAGATAAATAAAATATTAAAATGATGACGTCACTAGTGAGAGTGAAAGGAAAAGTGAAAGTTTGAGTTTCAGTAAATTATTAAAATAGATGTGTCTGTTTGAAATTACAGACAGAAAATGATGAGGATGTGAAGAGGACATAAATAACAAAAGTTGAGTTGTAAATAGAGAAAAAGTTATAAATTAAGAACAATTTTTGAGTTGTAATTAAATTTAATAATTTTTGTTAATGTTAAAATATGTAATACAAGGAAAAATAATTAATTTTTTTTCAAAGCGGGGAACGTTGAGACGCCCAAAACCGTCTCAAAATATTCAGATTTTACAAAACAATGCAAAATCTATAAATTAATTAAAATAAAGATTTTTAAAAAGCAATAGTGGACGTGAAAGTAGCGGTCCAAACCGAATCTATCAGAATAGATAAACAAAACCAGTCCAGAGGGCTTGTTTTGGCTAACGAAACGAAAGAGTTAATGCACAGTTTTATGAGAATGGGAGATGTAATTCAGCCCTAGGACAAGACGGACGTTTCCTTCTGGACATCCAGAACCATGGACTGCCAGATGCCGTATACAAATAAGAATTTAAATACAAATTTCAAAATTATAAATACAGATTTCATTAAATACAAAATTATTATCAAAATGATTTTTCATTAGAATAAAAAATATATAAGCAGCTGACTTTTTATTGGAAAAGTATCTAAATTGTGGAGATTAAATATGAATAATTCAAATTTAAATTACTAATATCAAGATTAAAGTTTATCAAATTGTTACAAGGTTAAATTTAACAAGTTAAGACAAAGAAAATCCAATGACATTATTAAAATTATATATTTAAATTCAACAAAAAAAAAATTGAATGAAAATTTCATTAAGGAAATTTCAAATAAAAATCGCTTTAACTTGGTTAATATCGATCATTTTATGTCCATTAAAATTACATCATACAACCGGTATTAAAAATATGTAATAACGACTATAAACTTGTATGAATCTTTTAGATTTATATTTGGAACCACAAATGTAAATTGAAAATTAAATGATTTGGAAGTAAACTTGTGCTTACTTCTAAAGATAAAATAATGGACATGAGATAAAACCAGTTAATATAAATATTTCTCATGTTCTATTTAAAGTGGTCAATTATATAAATTTGTGTTAGAAGAATAATTTATATACTTTAATAAAAACAACAAAAACGTTTGAGAACCATTATAAGCTATTAAACTTTATTTTAAGTAAAAACTGCTTTTATTAAGAGAAAAGAAAATAAATCTTTGATATAAAATTGTCAAGAGTGAATATTAATATTGTATTGTTTGAATTTCAATTTAATTAAAAATCAAGTTGAAACTACAAAATGTTTAAAAATATTGTTATTAACCTGTGGTAAATCAGTAATAAATTATCTAAGATTTGTCCAACTATTTTAAAGAATAAAAGCAAACATTTCAAATCAAGTTAGAAAAAAGAATTCTAATAAATATTTATGCAATAGCAAATAATTATATTCATTTTAATATTCATAAAATAATTAATAATGAGCTTGAAATATATCTAAATGAGATGAAGCATTATGGTTGGTTTTATAAATGAAGTCCAGGGATTTATCTACTGGCAGATCACGCTCGACGCACCACAGGTACCAGGATTTGGCAAGTCGGGTGGTATCATATTTTGATCGCTGTCTAACTTTCGCGCAAGCAGTGGGGTTTGGCCGTCTAATCGCATTCACCCTTACAATTGTAGAGGATTAGGACAGACCCGAGACCGGCCGTATTTCCACCCCATTGGTCATTTAGTGGTATCTTCGAACTAAACTCTAACTTTTTAAGTTGTAATTTTAAATACAAAATAGGTAGTGAATATTCATCCCACTTAAAATTACAAGAAAAATGATACCAAACAACCCAGGATTTACTCTAGTAGGTATTAGTTATGTTAACGTATTTAGTAGTGTTTTCCTTTAGCTAACAAATTAATTAAATTACAATTTTAATACTTTTCTTAATAAATTATAAATAAATAAATAAGAACCAATAATATGCTTATGATAACTAATCATTTTATATTTTACTTGTTGGTGCTTTTTTTCTTTGTCATCTACATACAAAAATTCAGTATAGACGGCTGCTATAACGTGACCTCATTAAACATTGAAATATGTAAACGTTTTTATGTTATTATCGAGTTGCGTGTGTAAATTATGTATTATATATCTATATATTTATTAATTAAAATTAAACCCTTATGCTAATAAAGTTATTACATTTTTATTTCATGTTATGCCCTCATGAACGGTGACAATTAATTGTACATTGTTTGGTATCAACTTTCTCTTAATGATGTGCAGAATTAATTTATGATAAACTTTCTGAGGTGTGTTATAGAATTTAAAAAACACACCTTCATATCTGAAGGGATGGTAAGAAAGCACAAATAAACAGAGCGTGGGAGAAATACAGCCCGTCCTAATCCTCTGCCTTTGTGTGAGTTAGGACTGTGTATCTATGTGTGCGAGTGAGCCTACCTGGCGTTCAGGGGCACTCGCATTTTGCTATTACTGTAAGTATGTCTTAAGTAAACCAAATTATATCATAGATAAAAATTTTAAAAGGTATAACTTTTATCAAAAATACAATATCCCAAATTATATAAACGACACCAAGAATTACATGAAGTTTGTTTTTGATAAAACACTAAATATTGAGTGTTAGAATGGAAAGGATTATTAAAACTGCCGGTTATACACCATTCATTATATATGTTCAACCAATACTGAATTATAACACAATCATTTATTCAACCAACCTATGTAAATATACACAAAAGTTGAGTTAAAAAATATGTTACTAACTTCATATTATTACACTCTTTTATAACAATAATGAAGTTATAAGTAACATCAGTTATGACAGTAGTATTTTCATAATTCTTACTGTGTAATTACTCATATATTGAATAATGGTGATATCTGTTTAGATGAACTAAATATTTAAATATGTTTATTTCCTTTGAGTAGTGAGTTGTGAACATAGGTATCTTGTTTATTCTGTGTATAAAATATTTGAATGCTGCATGTTTATGTTGTATTAGGTGGTTCGATGTGTAGTGAATTAGAGTGTATGTCATGGTTGGCTTGCGGTATATGTTAAATTCATGTTTGTTTTGATGCTTTGTTATGGTGATGTCTAAGATATTCAATGGTTTGTTGTTTTAAATTCTGTGATGAACTGGATGCTTTTGTGTATTTTGTTTATACATATTTGGAGTTGTTGGCATTGTCTTATGTTTCCTCAGTGCAGTATTATAACATCGTCTACATATCTGTGCCAATTTATTGTCTTATCTGCGTGTCTGTTGTTATTTATAATTTCGTTTTGTTCTATGTGTTGTAGGAATATGTCTGGTCGCAAGTAATTTTAAAGTGTAATACGTGATTAACAACGAGCTGCCAATGAACAACAACAATATTTTGAAAAGTAAAATAATAATAAATCAAAATTTCTTTTATTATTATAAAAAAATTTATAGACAATAAGATGGTTGGGAAATGAGTTTATCTTCGTCATGTATCATGTCCGAAATATTTTTACAATTTTGACTAAAAAAAATTTAAAATAATTAAAAAATATTACAATAATGGACTATGGTACATATATGTAGATGATGTATTATGTATTTAAACAAACAACAGTATAAATCTAAACCAAATAATTACCAACATAAATAAGATACACAATAAAATACAGTTTACACATGAATTAGAAAAACATAACACAATAACTTTTTTAGATATCACTAATTATACGGAAAATAATAAATGAAATTTTGCATTTTACAGGAAACCTACTCAAACATAAAATAATACCTACCTAATCAAACCATCCATATTATCTAAAATTGGCAGCTTTATATAGCTTTTTATATAGAATGAATAAAATTCCATTAAATCATATAAGTAGGCCATAGTCAAGCCAATTAAATGATAATTGTTGATTCCATCTTCACGTGTACTGTTAGTTTTCACTAAAAAACTTGTAAATATTCTAACAAGTTGGCTATAGTAGCACTTACTTATAAATGTTGAGGACGGCCGTTTCGGAAGATGTATCCCATTGTCAACTCAGACGGTCTGATCGGTCAAGTCAGACCATCTGAGTTGACAATGGAACACATCTTCCGAAACCGCCGTCCTCAACAAATATAAGTAAGTGCTACTATAAGCAAGTTGTTAAAATATTTACAAGAGTTTAATACAAATTAATTATTATATACCAAGCAACAAAAAATGGATATTAAAATAAACGATCATAAATTAGGTAATAATATAATTAAAAAGTTAAGTAATAATATAAACAAAAATAACAATACAACACATCTCAAAGAAACTATTTGGTCCAAATTCATATTTACCAGATATGAAATTAAATAAATTGTAAAATTATTTAAAGACAATAACATTAAACCAGCTTATTACACAAACAATAAAATAAATAATATATTAAATAGAAATAATGTATCAAATAAATTGGATATGAGTGGTATTTATACCATCAAATGTACAATGTGTCAAAAATACTATGTAGGACAAACTAAAAAGAAGGTATAAAGAACATTTAAATGTATAGCATGCCCAAAAAGGGGTTAAAAAGGATTATATTTGAAAATTTAGAAATATATAAAAATAAAATTAAAAATACACTTATTGAAGAACAAATACAAATAGAATCCAAATATAACACTAATTTTAGCGAATATTTCAAACTACACCCTACATACATACTCAACACCCAATTTACATTATAGCTCACAAACACTTTTCTACATCATAACCCCTATCACCAAAATACACCCACACTCACACAATAATATCCCACCCCCACCCTAACCTACAAAAACTTTGAGACCAGTTACGGTCTCAGTTGACAATGAGACATATTTCTTGAAACGGCTACCCTCAACAATTATAAAGTTTTATAGCCTTCAAGACTTTTATCTCCTGAGTAAACAACCTGGTACACAATTCCAGGAATAAAATCAATTGTATAAGCAGTAACAAAAGCCTGAAACAATGAATAACTAATTTTGTGGGGTACAATGTAGCAGGCCTCCACGTGGTGTACCCTGGGTAACGCTAAATCTGCTACGGCGATCGCCGAAATCGAGCCAACCATCGCCAATCGAGCTAAATGATCGCTACAAGAACGAGAATTTTAAGGATGAATACCAACGGCCCTTTTCAGGGCTACCAAGCTAACGACGACCTTCGTATTATATTTTGGAACGCGGGAGGATTAAATCATCGCAAATTTACTGAGTTCAAAACTTTAATTTCAAAAACGGACGCTGACATTTTTATTATTGTCGAAGCTGGTGCCTCTACGGATTCACCAAGTTTATATAAAATGACAAACTTCTCTAATTATATTTTAAAACGATCAAGGCAAATTGCCTCTGGAAGTATTTGTGGTGTTAACGACAGACTACCTAGCAAGTTTACCGTATTGTGTGAAATGACTAATAATAATAAACTTGAAGCTGCATCTATCGATGTTTGGTCTAAAGGAACCCACTACAAAATGATAGGATTGTACAACCCACCTAACAGTACTCCAAATGTTGACTTCATCTCAGATCTGGTTCAACACCCAAAAAGTCTGGTGATTGGCGATTTCAACGCCCGCTCCAGCCGGTGGGGATATACTACTGCAAATGTGGCTGGGAGAAGTATAGAAAACCTGATCGACTCTACAAACCTGACCCATCTCCCAACCGAGCCAACTTTTCTTTCCTTTGACGGGCACTCAAGCACTCCCGATCTCGTCCTAGTCCACGCAAACTTAATAACAAGAGCGTTCTTATCTCTTAACGACGCCATGGATGGGTGTGGGCACCGCACGTTGTGCTTAAGAATTAAAAGCAAAAAGCGACAACCACAAAGCAGACATAAGCTTACTCGTTGGAATTTTAAAAAAGCGAACTGGGATATGTTCAAGGAGCTAACTGACGCACTTCTGAAGGACAGCATAGTTGACACCAATCCCGACAAATCCACTCAACGTTTTGTAGAAGGGATTCTGACTGCCGCCAAGGCGAGTATTCCGAGAGGGCAAGCCAAAAAGTACAAACCCTTCTGGACCGGGTCCCTCACCGATTTAAAAGCAAATAGAAACATTGTTAGGCGAAAGGCGGAAACCACCAATAGTATGATTGACTGCGTTGACTTGAGAAAACGTCAAGCCACTCTCAAACAAGGCATAGTACAAGCCAAAAGAACAGCTTACAGAACCTTCATATCTAAGCTAGATTTCCGTAAAGAAGGTAGTAAGGGACATAGATTCATCTCGAGCCTCAATAACGAGAAATCAAGCCATCAATGGGAACCGATTAATGACAACGCCACAGGTGGTAGAAAGCTCACAGAACCAGACCAAATAGCCAACGCTCTATGCAAACACTATGCTGCTGTCAGAAGGCTGCATGTTACATCAGAAGAGAGGAAGAGTATCATGGTAAAAACAGCTGCAGAAACGACCACCCCATTTGACAACCCCTTTACACTTCAGGACCTTGAGCTAGCTTTAGCTGGCTTGAAGAATGGCAAATCTGCGGGACCTGACGGTATATTCCCCGATTTTGTTCGCCACCTAGGAGAAACCGCAAAACAAACCTTCCTCAAACTCATTAATCTCACATGGAAGACAAGAGTCCCCCATCAATGGAGGAAAGCCGAGATAATATCACTGTTAAAAAAGGGGAAAGCTGCGAACCTGCTGTCTAGTTATCGGCCCATCTCTCTCACCAGTGTATGTTGCAAGGTGGCAGAAAAAATGATCGAACGCAGACTGCGCGAGTTTCTGGAAACCATAGGAGCAATAAGCGACAACCAAGCTGGCTTCCGCAAATACAGATCCACTACAGACCAAATCGTCAAGTTTACACATACAGTCAAGGATGGGTTTAACCATAAACAATCAACCCTCGCTGTTTTTGTTGATTTCAAAGCAGCATATGACAAAATCTGGCGGCATTTGCTCCTACATAAGCTGAAATGCAGGGGAGTGACCGGTAACATACTCAGGTGGATTAAAAGCTTCTTATCTCACCGCTTTATCAGGTGCAAGTTTCAAAACAGTACATCTTCTTACCGCCAACTACGTCAGGGTCTTCCCCAGGGAGCGGTGCTTAGCTGTTTATTATTCAATGTCATGATAGACGACCTTCAGCAGGCTATTGAATCAATTTTGGGAATGCAGTGTCTCTTTTTTGCTGATGATGTGGTTTTATGGGCAACAGGCAGCGGCATACAACGCCTCCAAGATGCAACTAACTCCGCACTTATCAGCCTAGAAAAATGTTTAAATCAAAACGAAATGGAGGTTAGTGTGGAGAAAACCACTGCCCAACTATTTACACTCTCAACTAAACCAGGCACATTTCAGGTCCAATACAGGGGCACGAACCTCCATCAAAAAACTCAATCGAGGTATCTCGGCATTATACTAGATACCAGGCTTTCCTTCAACAGCCATGTAAGGTGAAAAAGCACAAAAGCGCAACAATCTACTGAAGCGATTGACGTCAACCAAGTGGGGGGCAACACAAGATGTCCTAAGCACGGCCTACAAAACATATGTCCGTCCAGTGATGGAGTATGGGAGCGAAGTTGTGTCTTTCTCCTCTAACAGTACTCTATCTAAATATGACGTGGTCCAAAACAATGCCCTAAGGACGATCACTGGAAGTGCCAAATCCACCCCCATAGTGGCGATGCAGTTACAAGCAGATATAGAACCCCTGGAATCCAGAAGGGAGAAAAGCACTTTAAAATTTTGGGAAAGAGCTAGGCGAATAGACTCCAGTCACTGGAGTAGGTACAGACCAGCAACTCAGAGGTTGAAAACACAAATCAACCCCCCCCCCCCCAGTGCACGCCGAAGCAGTAAGAGAGAAGTATAACATCTCCACCCCGAGCCCAGCACCACTGCAAAGTTTCACTGAGGTAGTCGACGCTCTGCCAAAAGTAAACCTTCAGCTGCTGAACCCTTTAAGCAGTAAAAAGGAGACCAACCCAACAGAACTAAGGAAAAACACTCTCGAAACCATTCATAATCTTTACCCGAGTAACGAGTGGCTTCATGTCTATACAGACGGTTCTTACATACCTGAAACTAATTCTGCTGGGGCAGGATCCTACTGCGGGTTTTTCCAGCAATCTTCAGCTGTTGGCAGGAACTCTAGTAACTTCGAGGGAGAAATATGTGCTGTCACTGAGGCGGCCAATAATATTGAGGCGCTAAACTTACAACCAAGCAGTGTTGTGTTTCTTATAGACTCACAGGCTGCAATCTCTGCCCTCAACAACAACAAACCCACTGAAAGCCTGAATGCCTCGAACTGCCGCAAGAAATTAGCCAACCTTATTAGCAGGGGCTAGGATGTCAGCCTACAGTAGGTCCCCAGCCACGTGGGCCTTCCAGGAAACGAGAAGGCGGACGAAATGGCCAAAAAAGGAGCAGAGAAGGTGCAACCTGAAACTCTCCAAACCCTTGAATCACCAAAATCCCAAATTGACTCTACCATATCCAGGCTCACTAAGAACCTACTAAGAAACGCATCTACGGGCAAAATATGGGCAAACTTAGCGATCCCAGGCCACATACCTGGTCATCTGGAGAGAAGTTAAGCTGTTGCAAGGTTCCGCCTGGAAACCGGTCACGACTATCTGCAGGCTCACCTACACCGGCTTGGCATAGCCGAATCGGACGTGTGTCCACTCTGTTTCACAGAAATTATGGTGGCAAGTCACCTGCTCACCTGCCCAAAACTCAACCATGCTCTTTACGACATCACTGCTCGGTACTGGGAGGCTCGGCGTCAAATGGCCTAACTGCCACAGACGGGCGTTGGATAATGAATGAATGAATGAACTAATTTTGTTGATTCCATCTTCATGTGAGCTACTAGTTCTCAACCAAAACACTTGAAAATGGTTAAACTTGCCTATAGTACTTACTACTACTTTATATTGTTGAGGGAGGCCATTTCGGAAGATGTGTCCCAAATGTACATCTGCATATAAAGTTTTAGTAATGAAAATATAAGTGAAATTTAACATTTTTGTTGGTTTTTTGGTTACTCAGGATATTGTATATATCATAATGATTGTGTTTTTTTTTAAACTCCAAACTGCTCACTCAGTTATTAATAGTATGATGAGTTAGTGTATGTATCTGTGATTTGTCTTTTATTGTAATAATAAATTTGACTTGTAAATGAAAATATTTATTAAGAGTTTCGTAAGGCTGATTTTTATTATGTTTTAAGTAATGTTATAAATTTCATAAAGTGTAAGCTATGTTGTATGTTGGTTTAATAATAAAAATTAGCTCTTGATAAGGAATTTGGAAAGAAATTCGAAACGTTGAGCGTTAAAAAAGCATGAATTAATTATCTGCGATCTGTCACTAACTTAAATAAGAAAGTAATATTTAATAATATAAGTAAGTGCTACTATAGGCAAGTTTGTAAATATTTACAAGAGTTTTAGTAAGAAAGTAATAGTTAATAACAGACATTGAACAAAAATACTAGTTCACAAATATTTCCTTAATCAGTTACTATATTTTTCATTATAAATGAAGAAATGCACTTGCTTACAATGTTTATAATGAAATAGGCCAATCCTTACGTGACTATAATTTAGTGACAATAGTTTTAAGGCAGAACTGCTTCCCCTACCCCATTGGAAATATACATTTACTACTGGCATTAGAAATAGAATGGCATGAGTATGCGCCTAAATAATGATAACACGCTTTACACACTCCATTTTACTAATGTGAAATGGTAATTGCTCAAGGAAAAGAAGATGTTGACTACATTACCAGAAAACATATCCAATAATAGAAAACGTTTTGAAAACCAACATGGAGGAAAAAATATATATTAATTGATTCCATCTACACTTGATCTACTAGCTTTTAACTAAAAAATAACCAACAATACAAAATCAAACAATATGAAATATACAAACATTTCACACTACACCCTACACACATACTCAACTCCTAAACACATAACTCACATACGCTTTTTGTCACCATAACCCCAAAATCTTATTTCTAACGGCTCTGTACCTATTTCTGATAAACAATACTATTAAACTCTTAGATGCATAGCTTAAAATTAAAGTTTTGAGTCAATCTAAATGACTAAGTTTAAGTCCTTAACATTCAAACTTTTCAGTAGAAGGTTCTTATCAATAGAGAATAATTTTGCTTGAAATACTGTAGCAGTAAGCATATCCAATATAAAAAAGGGAGAGGCAGAATGGTCACTGAAAATACCCAATTTCTTTCTTTTTTTATCTATAAATATACATTAATAGCACATTTCCAACACTTTATTTTCAATTTAGAAAAGTTTTATGCAAACACATACAATCTATAAAATGTCGTTTTCTTATAAATATTGAGACAATTACCAGTAGTGATTGTCATCAGGCAGTTTAATGTCATACTTTTAGATAATAAATATTTAATGAAACAGGTCGAAGTAATTTGTTTTTGTGAAAATATTAATCAATAATTCTAGATAATTTACTAGACCTTTAAGGAGTTTGTATAATTTTTCTCCAGTCAATTAGTTTTTTTTCTGTAGGGTATATACATTGAGGGCAGAACCTTATATTACTTAATTTGATGTTGCCGTATTAATGTAATGCTGCCGTATTAATTCTCAAAATAATTTCAACAACCTTTGAAATTGTCAGTTGGTTCTAGTGTCAGTTGGATATAGAGTTTTTATCGCATCAACTGAAATATCTACCAAGATTGTAACTGTTTCCATTTATTTTACACAATAAATTAGCCTGATATCTAATTCAATAAAGTCAAGTGGATTAAGTATTTGTAGTGACTTAGACTTTCTGTTTCTTGTTCATACTGGTTATGTGTCAAATGTCTGATACTGGTTTGTGCCTCTGTGTCTGCTCTCCTACAGCAAACAGCTATATTTCCAGGTGTGGTTCTTATAAAATTAGTAATTATTTCGTTGTGTTACAAGCTAAAATAAAAGTTTCTATATCATAATTATTTAGTTGTATATGGGTACTATATTTCTCTACTTGGGATAACATTTCTATATTCCACGCAAAAAATACTGAAAATCTGATTTTATGATTTAAAACGTTGTGAAACTCTGCCTTAAAAAGCAGCCGACTATTTTATTATTTGCTTATTTGAGTTTCTTTGAAACAAAGGAAGAAAAAATATGCATATTTATTGACTCCAGATCTGCCCTTTAGGTTGTTTCATATCCATCTGCAGGGGACTACTCCGTTTGTACTGCTGAAATAAGAAAACCTGCAAACAACATTAAGTGGGGAAGAATAAACCTATTTATTGACATTGTGAAATACCAGGAAATGAGTGTGCCAATGAAACAGCTCAGTGGCTTCCCACATTTACCAAACATTTAAAGTCAGGTACCCATCCATGTACTGTAAAAGCTTGCCAAATAATCAGCCCCAAAAATGTTGGACTTATTATTGAGAGAAGAGCCAAGAGTCAATGATTAGTCACCTCTTTCAAATTTAGTCTGAACTGTTGAATTAGGAGAGAATCTGGGAAGTATCATGTCCGATTGCTGCATGATCTGGTCATCTAGTGATGAAGAAATACTTATTTAGATTTAATCTTTCGAGTTTTCAAATTGTGCACTTTGAGAAGGTAGTGATAAAAGCATGAAGCTCATTTTATTCGACTGTGGGCTTTGTGAGGGCCAAAGTGACATTGTAAGAGATTCTCCTGCACAGGAATATGAACAGGGGCTGGCAAGGATCATTTACTGTGGACATCAGGCTATCGGCTATTCTTGAAGCTGTATGCCGGTGAAAAAAATAGATATTAAAGAATTGTTTTAGGAAGTTTTCATGAAAAGTAATCACGGACACACACAGTTGGCAAAATTCAAATGTCTTTTAGTTTCAAATAAATTTTTCTTGTTTCATAGATATTAGGAATTATGTACAAAAACATTTACTGTTCTTGAAGAATTTAAGTAGTCATGAATTTACCATAAAACTAATTGTATACATATTTCCTTACATTTTCTATAAATTATTTGATAAAATAGGAGTAAATAACATTCAAAGAGGTATTTTTGAAATTGATTATAATTTTGTGTTATTAGAAAAAATGAATAACCGTTTTTAACTTGTTGCTTAACATCGGCTCTGTACAAGCAGCACTGCGATATAGGGCATACCATTCATTTCCAGTCTTGCCGACAGATTGGTCAAGTGGAAAACTACAGGACCAGAATTATACATGAGGCTGACGAAATAGAGAAGCAAGGGAGTCTTAACAAACGTGATGATATTTTGAATTTGCCTGCAGTGTGGAAATGTATCATCAATAGATTTTATCGGGAGAAAGGTGAACAAAAGGAAAGTGAGTAATTGTTTGACTCAGGGGTGGGTGGATTGACGTCAATGTTCAAGGCTTCATTCCTTCATATATAGGTGCAGAGTTGTCTGCGCTCTTCAACTGTTGTTAGGTTCACCTCGTCAATGCTATGTGAGATTCTAGCGATCTTATGCACTGCAGAATGAACGGATGTACTCCAAATAATAACTATTCATCATATTTTTCCATCTTTGAAGGAATATATATATATATATATATATATATATATATATATATATATATATATATAACAGTCAAAGACGTATGTTTGGAACTAATTATAATTTTGTGTTATTTAAAAAAATGAACGACAGTTTTTCACAGTCACAAATATTAAAGTGACTGTTTTCCACTGTGACTGTTTTCCACTGTAACTGATATAAATGACACTAAACACTATTGTATTTTAAAATAAAAAATTTAGTTTTATATCTTCAAAAGTAGTTACTTCCATTTGAAAACAGATAAAAATTTTATTATAAGAATAAAAATTTATTTTTTTAAATATAAAATATCCTTTTCAAAGTTTTGTCCAAACAGCGCTAGTCCTCCAAGACCTTGTAGTTGGTAGTCTTCTTCCCAGGGTGTATATGGTCGGTTCACAGCTTTGGTTGTATTTCTTTGTATTCTATAATACCACCTGTACATAATAGCTCTGATACATCACCTCTTAATATAAGAACTGTATATAAATATTTTAGTAGCTTTTTTCATTTTTTTTCAAGTAAAAATAATTACAGTAGAAACTTATAACGTTATTCAGCTTGAAGATTTAATTTTTTTTTTTTTAATGTTTCTAACACAGCAACGAGCCAATGCAAAAGTCACCAGTAGAGAAATAACACTAACTTAATGGTTTCAATCTATGTTTAATTGTAAAATCTAGGTAAATGTAATCTAATTGTAAAAATGGTTTATACTATGTTATTATTTAATTTTATCTTCAACTTAGGGTACTAGAAATCACACTAACAAACATAATGTAAATCCTTGCTCACAGTAACACTTACACTTGATGTTAAATGATCATGGGCATTTTTAAAGTGTCAAGATAAGGGCCTTTTTAGAAGATAAATAGATATGTTTGACTTAACCATCTTTCTCATTTAACAAAAAACTAAGTACAGCTATAGCCACGTTTTTACAAATTTTAATATATTATGCTGTAAGTAATTATTGTATAACTGAGTGAATACTTTAGAACTCATGTACTGTGTCGTTTTAAAACAATCGATTCATTTATGAAGTTAATCGTCTACTCACTGTGATTGGACTGTTAGCATTGTAAATGAAACGATTGTTTCAAAACGCGTCATCACACAAGTTCTAAAGTATTCACTCAGCTATGTAATAATTACTTAGAGTGTAATTAGTGAATTCAAGATGATTACAAGATGAATTTAATATATGTTAAAGTATTAAACATATTATTATGTTTGAGTGGTAGAGTACTGAAAAAATCTTCAAACTAAAAGAAGTTTTTACTTTCAGAATCTGTAATCAATAATTATTTTAAAAAATTATTTTTGTTTACAATTCATAAGAATAATGGTAAAAGTTTTTTAAAAAATTATGAAAAGTTCCTTTCAAGAATGACCTTTAAGCTTGGATTATTATGGTGCGCAGGAAATACAGCATTAGTATTTATTCATAATTTTTAGAATTTCCTATAAAGTTTTGTTTTTTAAAATAAATACTAAAAATGTACTTAATCATTGAATTATTCACTATATTTTTAATTACACACTTACACAAATTAAAAACTTTAAAATTAAATAATTATACAAGAGAAAAGTATCTATTATAGTCAAAATAATTAATGCACAGTTTCTTATTGATAAAATTGCTCTTCTGGTAAAAAAAAAAAAAAATAATCTAATACTTAGCATCATCAGCATGTAGCATCAAGTGTTGTAGCAAAAATTAAAATATACTTATTGAAGAACAAATACAAATAAAATCAAAACATAACACTATTCTTTAGCATATTCGATGATATTTTCAAAATAAAACACTAAAATAAATAGAAAGTATTAGCAGTTGTATAATAAAACTGACATCATAAGTATTGGCTGATCCTTTGGACATAATACAATTTATGAACATTCAGAATGTAGTTGTGGAACTGTATGTTACTTGTAAGTTTCAGAATCCTGATACTGCAAATCTGTGAAAAGCTTCACATATTTAGCTTAGTGAAAATGTATTAGGAAAAAAATCTATATATTCTTGTTTATGAAAATATTATATATATATATATATATATATATATATATATATATATATATATATATGATTGTGCATCATTCACAAAATTTTTATCTTGTCAATAATTTCTGAAAACACATTTATAGAAATAAAATCTTTACTACTATTGTATTCATTTGTCCGTGACTCAAAGAACTGATTCAGTGAGAAACGCGTTTGCTGAAAATTACTAGTATATAGTGGTTAATTTGCTAAGTGATGACAAAAGTAGTAATTTAAAAAAACCTCAAAATGTACAACACAAAAACTGCTAATTGTGAAATCATTACAGATAAGTGGACTTACGGGTACGCTAGTTCCAAAAAGTTGGTAAAATATTGTTTTTCACTATTAGTAATAGCCAATTGAATGCACTGCTCACTAAGACAAGCAGCAGAATCACATACATCACCTTTCAATCTTAAAATTTTTTTTTCCGTGCATCTGTGTCGCCTAGATAATACAAAAATCTTCCCTCTAATAAATATAAACCTGCGAATGTTAGGATTCAGTAATTAAGTGAAAAATATCTTGACAACTAATAACGTTCATAGTATTCGAATTGAGACTTACATGTACTGTCTTAAACATGTAATTTTTTTTAATTTAAAAGTTATTTTAACTGTAAAACATTTCTTATTCAACAAGAAGAAAAAGATGTGTATTTGTTTAGTTTCTAATATCAACGACATTCATAAACATTAAAAATCTGTCTAGTATAAAAATAATTAATCACTAGAACAGAGTTTGAAACAAAAAAAAAACAATTACAATATAAAATGTTATTATACAATACATATTTATATGTTTTAATCAATTTTATAAAATAATACCATTAATTACTTTTACATTAGTTAATGACTATCCGAACTTTAAATTTTGTAAATTTGTAAGAACTTACTGAAACAGAACGTTTTTGTTCCCTTCTCTTCTTCAGACAATGTTGAAGATCACCACAAAACAATTGAAACGTTCTGTCTCAGTATGTTTTTACAAATTGACAAAATTTAAATTTCGGAACTCATAAAATAATGTAGAAGTGATTAATTATGTTTCACGGAAAGTAGTGGACTACAAAATTCAAGGGAAAAAATATAATTTAAATATTTGTTTATTTAAGTGGAAACTACTTTTAAGAAATATGTACCTAATTAATGTAATTTATGTAATTGTTATATACTTTATTATTTTTTGAATCAGAAATAATTTCTTTACGGACAATGACTGAAAACAAGTAAAAATTTGTAAATAATTCGGGAGTATTAAACTTTAAAGGTAAAGGTTGATTCAAGATAATGTATTATTCATATAAATACTGAGCAGTACAATAATTTGGTAACTGAAGTGATTTCTAAAAATTGCCACTAAAAGAATTCCAAAAGTCCATTCAAACGGAACAATGGAAATGACCAATTTGGCAACCACAGTCTCACACCTACTTTTCTGTTGTGCTTGTAATGAGTCAAATTTTAATCTTAATGTATTACTTATGAGTGATCTTGGAAGCAAATAAACAGTACAGAAACGTACTTTAAAAAAGACTACCAGAAGTCAATTAAAATATCAACTTACAAATCCATGTCTTAATAACCATAAGAACAAACTTTTCTGTGATTGGTAATGTGATAAGAAAACAATTATCAGGGCTAAATCTCTTTTAAATGCTCACAAAGATAAATCATAACTTATACTGTCTGTTTTTAATATGTCATCCCATTGTTGCTAGACATATCAATGATAATCTAATAATTAGGAGATAATTAGGATATTCTAACAATTAGCATTTGAGTTTTATACTAATAATGCTCTTACTGCTGATACTTATTTCTTCAACTGTGTATATTTACAAGAGTGTGGCTCGTTAAATTTTCAGTAAAAATAAAGGTTTTAAGCTATTTTCCTCGAAAAATCTAAAGGTATAAATAAAACAATTAAAATGTGAGGTTAATTAAAGCTTAGCTAGTGATAACAATTCATAACAGTAAATATTGAAAGAGTTCACTCAAAATCTCACTAGACAATAGTTTATTAATAGGTACAGATTAGAAGTGAGATTTTGATTAAACTCTTTTATTATTTACCATTATTTAAAATGTATTAGAGTAGATTTTTGAGAACTCAACATAATGTGGACTTAAAGGGTGTTGAGTTTCAAGAATGTCTATGCTGGAACTCAAGTTAAAAATGAAAGAAATCATAAACTTGTTTGCTAAAGTGTGTAATATTTACAAGTTAAATTATTTACAACAATATACTAAGGCTATATTTTGTATTTCTCGTGTTTTAATGCTTTTATAGAATAGGCTAAGTGTTAGATAAAAGCTTATAAAGTTTTGTCTTTTTTAACAAATATTGGAATAATCGTAATCATTGATGACTATCAATAAAACAAAATAAACAAATACTAATACCAATTAAACAAGATCTAGTAATAGGCTGTAATAAATAAGTAACATGCACTAACATAGAATCTTACTAGATAAAAGTTGTGTGCAAAATGTTTTTGTGAGGGGAAAATGTCTAATGCGGTGCACTGGGTGGTCACCCAATCTTCTTACAACCAAGATGTCTGCTACTGATGCACCATATTATTCGAAGTACCATAACGCTTCTTCTACAGCCTGAAGTTTAACTTTGTGACACATTTTTTCATTAGCGACATTGTTGTCATTGTCATCTTCATCATCTGAGGTATCTTCATTTCAATCTTTTTCAGTCATGGCCAAAACTATTGTCTCCTAAAGGCTCACTGCTTCCATCCTCTTTCATCCAATTCTCCACATCCTCCTCGGTTGCTTCGTCAGTGTCTGGGACTTTTCTCAACAAAGACACTAAGACTAAGTCGTCTTCAGAATCTTTTTTTTTCAAATCATTTCTCGTGTGTTTGAGCAGCTTTCTCCATAAGCGGACAAGAGTTAATCCTGGAAGCCCATTCTGGAGACCCTGAAATTTATTTATTCTGAAACGTCATGAGTTGCACGGAATGTCGGGTTTTCAGGACTCTACTGCAGTTGAAATAGTCAATTATATCATTTTAAATAGTTTTGAAATATGTTCTTGCAATTGACAAAGCATGTTAAATTATTCCTGAAATATTAAGTCTAAGAATAACTTGTGTTCAAAATTTAACTCTCACCAACATACTATAAAACAGATTGGGATAAATACTATATATGCATATAAAGTGGGAGTTGCATGAGTACTGAGCTTCGCGCGTATATCCAACTACCCACTTCACAAAAGGTCTTTGGACAAGACACACGGGATAGTAGTTTCGGACATAATTTAGAAAATTTGCAAGCATTCATTAATCAATCTTTAATATGTCAAGGCCGGCACCAGTTTATTAATGCAACGTACAGAAGAAGCCAGAACCTTTTTTTTCATGAGTTCCATATAGTAAAAGTTCGTACGTTTCTTTTTGTTTAAGTGCGCCTATTGCGAAAGTGATGTGCAGTGATAAATAAAATGTTACAGTGTAATCCAAGTGGTGTGCACAACCAGGTACGTTTTTGAGTATAATGAAGAAAATGTATTATAGATTTAACTAACTTAAATTTTGACAGATATATAATGAACACATTAATGGTAGAAATCGTCTTTGAATATTCATTCCTAAAAAAAATTTAAACACTTAACTTACTACCTTCTCGATACATTCGTTTGAACACTTAATATGTAATTGCTATATATAAAGAATGGTTGGCAGTAATTTGATATAAATCACTTGATACATTGGTTATCATTTGTGTTTAATAACTACATTGTTTATTATTGTCTTTTAAACAATCAATGATTATTTCGTTCGTAACCTAGTTCTATCTTCGAGATTTGGAAGGACGTCACAGACAGTTTCTGCCTGAGTTGTGACGTAGTACTAGAATTGCCCTGGTAAGTAAATATAAAAAAATTTGTAATAAGCAAAATAACATATTTAAATAAAGAAAAATACCAAGTTAAAAGGGCGAATCGTTACAACACCAAACTACTGTAACAACAATACATAAGAAAACTCTATAAGTTGGTTCATTTTATTATTGGAGTAAAGTTCAACCAACCCTAGAGAAGTTTTAAGAGGAAAATGTAGTACATGATGTTTTTGAATAAATATTCAATTGTTTAATTAAAAATGAATGTCTTTGAGACGGGGTTGAACAATGAAATGTAAAGGTTACATAACACTGATGCAAATATTAAATGACTGACTACAATTAGTAAACAACTTGACTGGAAGGCTCAGGAAATCTTATGTCCTTTGCTATTTTAGATGGAATAAGAGAAGGACTTGAAAACTGATATGCCTTACATGTTTACCTATTTAACAGCTACATAATAATGTGATTTTACCTTGTATAGATATAAAAGATTAAAGTAAAGTAGTATTTGTCTTACTTTACCATTCTCTAGGTACTGTCATGAATTTAAATAAAGATGTCATAAAAAACGTAAAAATGTAAAGAAAATATTTTTTCTTCCAAAATACCTACTCTCTCTCTCTCTCTCTCTCTCTCTCTCTCTCTCTTAAACAATTGTTTAAATGGTTAATAATATTCACCGAACATAATGGAATATAAAATTCAAGTAGTCAATAAATATTTATTTTAATTACAATAACGTTTCAGCAACTTTTTTATTGCCCTTATCAAACCTTAAACTGTTATGTTATGAAAAGAAATCCTTACTTTTAACAATCAAATGTAGAATGTGATGAGGTAAAATATCATAATCCCTACACGCCACTAAAGCTTCCATTGAGCTATAACATATTTAATAATATAGATCAACAGACTTTCTTAGTGAAATATAGGAGATATAACCTTCTTGCATTTCACATTTGATTGTTAAACGTAAAAATTTCATGTTTATTGCAAAAAAGTTTCAGGCTTGGCAAGGGCAACAAAAACAATTTGCCGAAATGTTGCTGTAATTATAATAAATATTTATTTACTGGTTTATCAACCCTATTTTCCTTCATAAAAACTTCATTTCCTGAATAAACATGGGAAACAATCAGTTGTTTGTTAGTCAGTTGTGTTGTTCATGAGTTATTTCTAATATATCAATTTCTTGTTATTACATACATATTTTTATTCTTAAATAAAAAATTGCCAATCAGTAGTAAACACTTATGCTTCACCTCATGGAGAATATGGTGAAAGAAGTAAAAGTGGTAAAACAGTGTCAAGTAATGCAATAAAGACCTATTATAAAGACATTTTCTTGCCAACGCAGAATATAATGTAAGTACTAGAAATTCTGACATTGATACTGTTGAAAACATAAGTTTTGATCAGAGAGAAGATGAAGTGGAAAGAATACAGGGGCTATCAAAATAACTGCAAGATATGCCTTGAAAATTTGTCACATTCTTACCAGAATCACCAAATTATATTCCGAAACTAAATGAGATATTTAAAAGATAAGGTTGTAGATTCCATAGAAGTCTATGTAATGGAAGTCTACAGAAATAAGGGTTTACATTATAATATACAACAAAATTGAAGTAGTATTGTCTTCTCTAAAAGGTGATGAAGCTACAGCTGCAAAATTTGCTTATAAATGATCGAAACTCTTTTTGAATATAATTTAAAACGATACTTGATTATACTATTACATAAATACAAAACTCAACAACCCATCACCTTGAAAATTATAGAACATCAGAGTCATTTTTAGTATAATAAATTATTTATACGTTTCTGTATTTAAAATTTATCTATTTCATTGAAGTTTTCTTGAAATTTATAAATATGAACAAAACTCTCTTCAGTGTAAAATACTCTTCCCTTTTAATCCTAAAAAGAAAAAAAGCAAGAATATAAATTAATTTCATTAAAAAAGGAAACCAAAATATTAAAGTAGCAAAATAGAGAGTTTTTCAACACTACTACTACTACTACTACATAGCGCTACAGCTCGGGGTGGGCCTTGGCTTCCTTAACAATGTCCCGCCATGTACTTCTATCGTTAGCCTTCTGTTTCTATGCTGTAATGCAGTTTTTCAACACTGTTGAAAAGCACAAGTTATAGGTAAAAAGTTTTTTTATTATTTAAGTTTTGTATATGGAACTTATTAATAATGTATATATTTCTAATATTTTCTACACTAATATTTTACCTTTGTTGGAATCATTATGATAACAAGAAATTAATAAGAGCTGCTGTAATAGAGGTGAAGATCTTTCATGTCTTTCAACAAAATTGTTTCCACCATCATAGATTACAGTTACTATGGACACATTGTTGGTTATTGTTCCAAGAACTGCACTTAGCACTGCACTTAGAACTGCACAGATCTGTATAAAAATAATAAATTACCTTTCTTTAGTAAATAATTATTAATTTTATTTTTAAGATACAGATGTTAATGTATATATTATGAATATTTTTTCTGCAATGTACTACCTACATTATATGTGTTCTTGGGATATCTATTGCTTTGCAAAGTAAGAAACTAAACTCTTAAACTAGTTTTATTATGCTCACTTATCACTTATTTTTTTACAAAGCTATTTTTTAACTTTAAGAGCAATTATTGAAAGAAGGAACAAAAAAGCTTACTGTGAAAATTGTTGAATCAAATTCCGTCTATCAAAAAATTAACTAATAGTTAAATGTTTGGTGAACGTTTGTTGCCATTTTATTTACTTGTCTATCATTTACAAATCAATTTTCTGAATCTTTGTTATGATTGCTTTCATGTAATGTAAATGCAGTAATATAAGTTCCATCATTTAATAGTCCATCTTCTAATGCCCTGCTACAAATAGTGACATTTTTTTAATATGTATATATATATATATATATATATATATATATATATATATATATAATCCGAACCTCAGCGAAACCTGAAACCAAATTTTAAAAAAGTATCTAAAATTTAATGGAGTATGTTGAAAGTTTGCTATTTACGTAAAAAAGGATTGAGATGTGCAATATATTGGAATTGACACTGTAAAAACATGATATAATACGAAGGCCTATACTGTATCACTTCATTAACATAGAATTTATTGACAGTAAAATAAAAATAAAAAAGACAAACACTAAACTATATGTTTCACTTAAAAGAAAAAACCCACAAATACTTAACTACATTTTTCACTTTAAATCAGTAATCTACATCGGGCAAAGAGATGTATACTTTCCCGAGGATGCGATCTTGAGCCATCGTCGCATTAGCATAACATCATTGGGTGTTGCAGTTTAATGTAGTTCTACGTAACGCAACACAACGTCGAGAGTAACAACATTCATAGAAACATCCCTTTCCTAGCTATCGCTATCTGCTACACTGTAATCGTGTTAGTCCTGGACCATAGATACTATGTCATGCTCGGTATATTCTTCATTGTTATCTAGTGTTTTCACTCATCCAGGCAACTTTCTTCAGCATCTTCTCCTCCTGGTACTTTTTGAATGAGCTGAAGGAGCTCAGTTTCATCATCTCGTGTTCTGAGTGATGTTTCCACAAGTTCGAGGTTAAGCCAGGGCTTCTTCCAAGATTTCTGCAGTAAAGTGCTACTGATATTATTCCAGGATTCAGCTACCCAGTAAATTACATCCTTTATTGTAATCATCTTAAGATTTTCTGGAATAGAAAGAGAACAATCTTCTTAAATTAATGTTTGCAGAACCTTTTTTTTTGTGGCTCAGTTTTATGTTCTGCAGCACACCTTGATCCCTAGGCTGAAGCAACGATGTCATGTTGGGTGGGAGAAAAATTGCTTTTATGTGTTTACATAATAACTGCATGTCTGAAAGATGTAAAGGAGAAATGTCTATCAAAAGTAGAGCTTTTAGTGTCAGTTCATTTTTTTCAATAAATTTTGTTACTGAAGGAACAAATTCATTTTGAACCACTCATTGAAAATGTTATCTGTCATCCACGCTTTCCATTGATTTCTGTAATGAACAGCTAGAGCATTGAAGTTCATACTTTTAAGGGCTCGAGGCTTGGCAGATTTTCCAATCACATTTGTTCCCGTGGCGTTACTGTAAGCTAAAACTGTGAGACGTTGTTTGCTCGTTTTAAAGCCTGAAGCAGAAGATTCCTCTTTAGAAGCAAGACTCTTAGTGAGAAGGGCTTTGAAATTCAATCCAGTCTCGTCCACATGATACACTTGATGGGGGAGTAATTTTCAGGCGAAATCAAATCTGCGAATTCGTATATTTTATTTTTGCAGTCAGATTATCAGAATAGTATCCAAATAGTATTTCTGCTCCTACCCCTTAATATATGAACCAGGCAAAGAAAATATATTTACAGTTGTAGCTTGCATTCCTGCCCTTGAAGGCTGGTAATCAATCCTTATGTACTTACTTCTTACTTCTTATTACGAGCTTCCAAGTTTGGCCTCGATGGCTCGATGTCTCCTATACACACACTCTGCCAATGGCCAGAAACAACTTTCTTTCAAGATTCTGTCCAGGGTACATTCCCGTCCTAGATGTTTTATCAAGGGACTCCTTGTTTCTGCTGTTACAGGGCACTTCAAAAGTATGTGCTCTAATGTTTCCTCTTCTTGCTTGCACACTCCACAGATAGAGTCGTTAGTAATATGAAACCTTTTCAAATATGTATTGGTGACAATGTGTCCCATACGAGCTCGTGCCGCAAAAGATGCCACTGAACGTGATAATAACTTGAAGATCTTTGGATCATTAGGTTGTTTTTGTAATGAATAATATTCGCACCCAGTATTGCATTCTCTCCATTTCTTTCTCCAACAGATGTGAGATTCTTTATCAACTGCCTCTTTGCAATTAGTTAAGGAGTAACAACTTTCAGGAGATGAAAACAAGTTGCAAGACTCCTTGGCAGATCTGTCAGCTTCCTCATTCCCAGGAACACCACAATGACTGGGGATCCATTGAAATACAATATTTTTCTGTTCTAAGTTTTTTAACAATTTAGTTATTTCAGATGTTCGAAAATGGTAGTCTGTAGTGTGCTGTACTTGAAGGGCTTGAAGGGCCGACCTGGAATCGGTGAGAATGCAGATGTTCTGTGCATCCATAGTATTGCTAAAAACCAAAGCAGCATTTAAGGCCATCAATTCAGTATTCATGCTTGAAGAGGAATCGCAGGGCACATTCTCGTTTAATTCTGGACAATGAAAAGCTGCACCTCCCCTATGGTTCTCTTTATCAACGGAACCATCTGTGTAGATTTTTACAAAGTTGTTATATGTGGTGTTTATCAATTCCATAGCGACAGATTTTAGTAGGTGAGGTGAATCTTCTTTTGTGAGTGAACCAGGAATTTCAAGATTGGTTTTTATTGGGATTCGAAGTCAGGGTTGTTGTTCCAAAACAACTGGAATTTTTCCTGATTCCATTGTGTTTAATAATTCGCAGGGTTTGTTATGATGGTAGAACAGTAACTGTCGGATGTTAGTTACCAATGCAATGTTAGAAAGAGTGTTAAGTGAAATTGCTTTCATCTGAAAATGTGTCTTCCACATTCTGTTTTTTATATATAATCAATCCTAATGTTCAGTCCAATAAATTCAGATAGATTCAATAGAGATGGAGACCAATAGAAATACTATTACCCTAAAAATATAAAGAATCTTTTTTTTATATATGTCAAATTTCTTGAAGTTCATCCGTTAAGGATGGAAAAGTTTGTAGCACATGCTAGTTGGCTTACAGGTTTAAACTGGTTTCTGTTGAATGGGAGACATACTCAGAGTATGGGAAAGAACATTCTGTTCTGACTTCTGGTTTTTGTAGTTATATTCAATTTTTATATTGATATTTCCATTACAGTGGAATGAATTTCATCTACTTTGAATAGTGTTATCATTACCCATAGTTAATACAAATTCTTAAAAGGTAATACACAAACTATACCAATCCCAAACAATATGTCATGTACTTTGCATTCAATTTGAACTTTAAATTGTAAATGTCCTGGTTACAATATGTGTGTGTGTGTGTGTGTGTGTGCGTGCGTGTATGTGTGTGTGTTAGTGTGTGTGTGTGTGTGTGTGTGTGTGTGTGTGTGTGCGCGCGAGCGCGCGCGAGCGTGTGTGTGTGTGTATGAATAAAATATTTCAAATACAAGAATTGTTTAGATTTATATATTTTTCAAATCTTTTTGCCAATAAATGTATTAGTATAATAATCATTGTTTTTTTTACTGAAGATGTTAATACTTTTGTTGGCGAAAAGCTTTGGAAATTATATAAATCAAAACAATTCTTGTATTTGAAATATTTGTATTAATTAATTACATTACAAAAAATGTATCACCATATTATTTATATATATATATATATATATATATATATACAGTATATATATATATATATATATATATATATATACAGTATATATATATACATATATATATATATATATATATATATATATATATATTTATATATATATATTTATATATATATATATATTTATATATATATATATATATATATATATATATATATATATATATATATATATATATATATGTATATTCCTCCAAGTGTAAGTTAACAATTTAACAACCTTTAGTTAACAAAAAGTCTGATCGCAAGTAATATAAATAGTGTAATATATATATATATATATATATATATATATATATATATACTTATGATTATAAAGGGAGTGGGTTATTTATGTAGAGGCTTTGCTTCGTAAAAGGAACGATTGTTTCAAAGCGCATCACCAAGTAAGCCCTATCTATTCACTTAGTTAAGTAATGTTTAATTATAGTTTAATCAGTGAATTCAAGATGATTACATCAAGCAACTTTACATTGACATTATTGTTTAATAGGATAAAATGAGAATTTTAATTGAAAATAGGATCTCAAATACTAAAAGTCTAAGAAACACTGCACTAGTAATAGTATAACTAAATATAAACATGAAAGTTTCACTATGCATATCCTATTCAGGGACAACAATATCCATGAAGGAAATTTACTACTTCTATGTAACGCTTGTTTAGAGTCACTTCTTTCCACTACTACTTTTCTTTCAAGAAAAGAATGCTATAAATGAAGATTATTCATACAACTTGAAATACTTTAAAACCTTTTTCAAACATAATAGGTTACATAATGTACCACTGGTGTTTTTTATATAAACTGCTTAAATATAGAAACATATGAATACCATCAACCTAATGTCAGAACTCAAATTAGTTTTCTATAAATAATTTGCTACAAATGTCCAAACAAAGTACTTACTGTTCTGTCCTGTCAGAGTGAGAAGTGGCACTATAAAATAATGGTTCTTCAGCTATCACATCTGGGTTTATTTCAAAAAATCTCATTAATGTTATAAAAGTTGTACTTGTTTCCATTTGCCTCTTTCCTCCGTCTTCCTACATAAATTGAAGTAATGAATAATTCATAAGTAATGCAGTTAAATTTTACGCAATTTTAAATTTACTTGAGTTAATGTCTGAAGTTGAGGTATAAATTAAAGTGATTTTTCATATTTCCTTTAGTATATTCAACTTTTTATTTTTAGTTAAAATGGTATAAAGTTTCTGATTTTATGAATAGCATGAATAAACTAAAAACAAAAGCTACTGATACAATACAGTTCGCCCACCAGGAGAAACGAGACGACCTATGAGAGGTGAGGGGAAGTATTCTCAGAAAATCCCATCTACCTAACACACCTTCCACTCCCAAAGCATTGTCTCTCGCACGCGCCAGTTAGTACTAGCCCAGTCACGTACATTCGCCTGAACCTTTTATTTGATATTGGGCCTGTGTCAGTTGCCTTCACCTATGTTGTGTTGATATAGTGACTACTTGTGTTCATTTACGCAATGGATTGTAATAGTTCAGGAAAGAAGGGGAAAACCATTCACAGCAAAACAAGAAACGTCATCGCTAGTGTTATTAGTAAGTGTGATGAAGAATCCAGAAATAATCAGTTAACCTTTGCGTTGAAGAAAGCCAGTGTTCGAGCTGCTTCTTATACAAACAGACCATTAAGTTTTGTTTATAAAATTCGACAAGAGTGCAAGTCTAACGAGCCTTTATCTACGCCTGGAAAGAAAAGGAAACGGGCAGCGCACAGAAACGCGGAAATCAATAATTTTAATAAATTTATGGTTAGGAACATTGTAAATGACTACTATATTCAGCATAAAAAATGTCCCTCATTGAGAATTTCATTACCAATCGTGAAGGAAAAAATTGATTTTCCGTGGAAGGATGAAAGCCTTCGCAAAGTTCTCCATGAAGTTGGTTTCAAATGGAAAAAATGTGTTAATAAGCGCAAAATACTTATTGAGCGTCCCGATATTGTGAACCGGAGGGTAAAATATTTACAATACATTAAAAAAATTAAGAAGTGAGGGTAGGAAAATTTTTTATATGGACGAAAATTGGGTGGACTCAAATTTAACTTTTCAAAAGTACTGGCAAAGTGAAAGTGTCAGGTGTTTTGACCTACGATAGTTAGTTTATTAAAAATTAATTGAATATTGTTTTATAGTAATTTTTTGCTTATAAATACCGTTTAATGTAGGATATTTTAAAGTACGTAAATAAATATACAAAATTTATTTAAAATCAGATCAGTAAATTTTTTTTACGATCACGACACTTTCTCTGTACTATAGTACATGTGACAAAGTAAAAATACAGCCTTTGGTTGAATCTTTTTTTATCAAGGTTTGTAAGTGATATAATCTTTTAGACAATTTAAATAGGTTCAAGATGAATTATTTGACAGTGTTACGGCAAGGTCTAACAGTGAACAGGTACGAGGAATTGTTTTTACAATTCTGCAAAGGGTAGTACACTAACAGCTGGGTTTGTCACCGCATTCCCTGCATTCCTTCCAGCTTGGTGCTTCTGATGGTTGAACTGTATGTAAGTGACTACACTACTCAGTCAACATTGTACTAGATCATAATTATGCAGTTACAACTTTCAAAACTCGTTGAACTTTATGGTAACAAAAATCCATTAGATAATTTTTATAAAAAAATATATTTAGAAATATTTTGTTACTGAGTTAGAACAAATGAAATTTTGCCTCAATATAAGCTGACCAGGATTTGCGTGCTTTATTCTTTTACTCCACAACAAGATTATTCTCATTATTAGAAAGTATCTACAATAGTAATAAATCTTTCTCTAGGGTGACACTGTCCTCATGAGACATGACTCGTCCCGATCTCCAAAAAGGGTAGCTTTATGTCCCTAATTATATTCTATCTATAATTCATCTTGCTTTCACAAGGCAACAACAGTCTTAGTGCTGTTTATTCTGAAATACAGAAATACATACAAGTATTATTTAGGTAGTAATAAATTTTATACAGTGGTATTGGTAAACCTAAAGATGCAGATATAAAAAAACAAAATAAAAACCCAAGCGTCATATGTACTCCAGGGGATTTGTTTGAGAAAGTTGCTTTAAAAATTGGTAAATTGTATAAAATGACTTGGGACTAAAATATTTCTATATAATGATAGACTGGATTTATGTTAAATTAAAATTCAATTGAAGATTTTAAGAACAAGTCATTATTCACATAAAATTCAGAGACACTAGGGACATTTATCAAAACAATATGATTAAATTTAAATTGCTAGTTATGTGGAAGGTTACAATAGTACGTGTTTATAGTATTGTCTTATGATGTGTATTATTTCAAAATTATATTGAAGAAAACACTGTTTCCTGAAGTGACTTCTGGATAATGCAACCTCTTGTCCTCTTGGGCTGGCAAACAATCTGTTAAAGATTTTTTATAATGGTCAAATATATACTTCCGAACACCACTGCTCTAATATTCAATAGATAATTTCAAGCTTTATGAAGATTTACTAAAGCATGTTTTGAAGATGTTTTGAAATAAAAGACAGGGACTTGAGAGAAATTGATTTCGGTATGATTATCTCTTTAACTCTCACTGACAAACCCTGGCAGTATGTAATGAGTCTGGCCTGGAGAATATTTTCGAAAAAGTAATGAATTAAAGATTTTGAGGGATTTAACATCCAGCTGTTATCGATGACATTGTTTCTTCTCTCATAACAACGGGATTTGGAAAATAATAGCTAAGGTTTGAGGAAATAACTGAGTACTACACAGTCTGTATATGTTATCTCAACATAAAAAAACTGAAAGAAATTTATACATAGCCAAAGTAGGCTATAGAGAAAATTTCTGCAGAGAAAGGGGAGGGAGAGGAAAAACTTTTTATCAGCTAAATTTGTGAAACTGTCTAGAAATGCAAAGTTTGTTAAACTATGTAAGCCTGATAAAGCAGTAGTAAAACAGCGTATACACTTTCAATGATTATACACCAGTCACTTGAATAATATTTTAAAATATGTATAAACAGAGAAAACACTACAATAAATAAATGAAGTAAACAAAACTCATTAATTAATCATTTATTTACTCA
This sequence comes from Prosapia bicincta, assembly GCA_036971475.1. NCBI lineage: Eukaryota > Metazoa > Arthropoda > Insecta > Hemiptera > Cercopidae > Prosapia > Prosapia bicincta. Next base: position 349,358,226 of record JBAIZL010000002.1, read on the forward strand.
GACTTGTTTCAACTTCAATGTCATCGCCATCAGTGAGCGTTGCTACTAAAAACTCTAAAAACTTACTGTGATACAACTACTCTTTGGTCTTAGCTTGTGAGGTTATTTTGAAACATATAAAAGACAAACACAGAACTCACAAATTAATCATTTATTGACTCATATACATTTCAATAACAGTCATCATCAGTGAGTTTTACTACTACAAACTCTAATTTAGTTGTAAGTTAGAGTTTGTAGTAGCAACGCTCACTGACGATGATGACCTTGTCATTGAAACGCTTATGAGTCAATAAATGATTAATTTGTGAGTTTTGTGTTTGTCTTTTATTTGTTGTAACTTACTGTCAGCTGTAGGTTAGAGTTTTTAATAGCAAAACTCACTGATGATGATGATGACTTTGACATTGACAAGCGTCTAAGTAAATAAATGATTAATTCGTGAGTTTTGTGCAAGTGTTACATTTGTTATTAACTTAACCTCTAAGCTAAGCACAAAGAATAGTTGGTAGAAATAACATTGTCAAAGGGTCTGATACAAAGATAAAAAAGATAAAAAATTCCTTTAAAAAAAAGCAAGATTTGACTCCTTTACTACTTGTCATTTTCCTGTCAACTCTCTTACAATAGGTAGATGTGTGATGGAATTTTATTTGTGAATCTTTTGATTTTGTGATAAATTTGGAAAAAAATCAGCCAAATTGGTTTTTCTTCAATGTTTAGTTTTGTGTTGAAGTTACAAACAAAAATTTATTACTAAACTTTCAGGTTAGTTTGCAACTTAATTAATACCAATATCAGAAAAAAAAGGTTTAAGTAATAGTAATTACCTTTAATTAAGTTTTTGTTCGTAATTCTCATCAACAAAATTATAGAAAATAAAGTTTTTAGCAATGTGGACTAATTTTAACTAACTAAATAAAATCCCACTAACAATATACAAATTATTTATTATACTACAATTGCTTTACGTAAGATACGATTACAAGGTAATCATCTTTAGAAGTACTCAAAATGGTTAATACGTATCAAACTGTGCATAAAGGAATTGAAATAAAATAAAAGTTATATATTCTTATTATTGAGTTTCTTTTATTTATTGAGTTGAAATCTTAGTAGTCTAAATAATAAATACCTCTCACACATTAACAAATAGCAATATTACATACATACCTACAGTAGCACTTACTTTTTGCATAAATGGGGGGAAACGAAATGAGCTGAGAACACATGTAAATCGGGGTATACATGAAGAAAGAATAAGACAAATTTGATTTTCTTTTTTACATGAGTTGCAAAAAAGGTGCTGTTTCACTTACCTTGCAGGGTCCGCACTGTAAGGTGATGTGGGGGATGTCCCTATGACGACGCACTAAAAACACCAAAGTAGACACCCTTCCACTCAAGAGACAAGTAATCGTTACGACCTCGTTCTTGCCTCTCTAAAAATATTGGTAGCCCTGCTCTGTACTTTCTTCTAATATTTCATTTTAATTCCTTTGCGTGTTGTCACGAAATTTCACAATTTTCAGGCCACAACCTTCACACTACCTTGTTCCGTCGAGATAAGAGTGCCTAGTTCGTGTTGTACAGATTAACAACATACATTGAATTTTGTATTGCAAACATATTATGTTGGCCATGATATAATTTGCAGTTAAGTAGATACCCACTCAATTTTCCCCCAACAAGACTCTCTTAAGGAAGAAATTAAATCATCTATTCCCATTATATTTTGTAACGTGTAATAAACTACTTTGATTTTAACCGTTTAGTTATTTTACCGATTTTATTATCACAATGAGTGTAATACTAATTGTATTACCGTGTTTACGTAATATTTGAATGTAATAGACACAGAATTAGACCAAATTGTTTTATTTTGAGAACCATACAAATTAGGGTATTTTTAATGCTTAAATTCTAGAAGTTCTGATTTATATTTATTTAGTAGCTATGAATTCATATGTATATATATTTTAACATAAAGTACGAGGCTTTAGACTAAATTAAGTTAGTTGCGAAAATAAATCATCTATAGGATTTAGCAAAGAAATACAAATAGTTTTGTAGTGCGGATAAAGCACATACCAAAGCAGGTCATTATTCTTTTCCAGGAAGTTTGTAAGTGGAGTCCGGCAAATAGACAAAGGTCCAAGGCTTGTTAAAATGGGAAATCCAGCGGCCGATATAGCCTGGGGAATTAACCGTGTACCGTTGGGTTTGACTAATTGTAGAACTGTGGGAAACTGACAAAGAACGTATTGGTGGTAGTGGGAGAGATTAGATTTCATAAAAACTAAATTATCGGGAGTTTAAGGGAGTTTTTTGAAGAGAGTCTCGGGGAGAGAAAGACAGGTTGGTGGGGACAAGGATGGAAGTGTTGTAAAGGGAGAATTTTGTTAAATTAAGTAAAGTTTTTTTATAAGTAAATTTTAGTAAAGTGCGACGTAAAAGTTTTTTAAAAATATAAAGTAAGTTTTTTTTGTATCATGTGTTAGCGCGAAAGTGAACAAGCCAGGATTCCAGGGACTCTTCACAACAATAAGTATATTTAAAAATAAGTGTAGCCAACAGACATTTATCTTTTACTGTAGTTTAAAACAAATTTAAGTTCATCAAAATTTATAAAAATAATTCTAGTCACCATTTCAAATTTAAAAGCCAGTTCCCATAATAGCGACCCCGAGAGCAAGAATAAAATTTTAATACTGTTTGTTTGTTATTCTATTAGAATCTAAAGCCTCAGAAGTCAACCTTTATTATTGTAGTTTAGTTAAGACATCAAGCCTGTCAATGCACAATATTAATATAAATTTGGAATAATGTATAGAAATAATTGTAGAGAATAAATGCAAGTGATGTTAAGAAATTTGATAAGATTGTTAATTCTTTTATAAACCTGAAGGTGTGACTTTAATAGGTAAGATAATTAAATAACATTTTAAAATAATTTTAAATTATAACAAAAGTTAAGTTATAATATGACGCCCAACGTATTGGCAAGTTAAGTTATAATATGACACCCAACGTATTGGCAAGTTAAGTTATAATATATATATATATATATATATATATATATATATATTGAGAGGTGGCTAACATTGTTTTTTCAGTAACCATAAGTACGAGGTTAGATATGATAAAAATCAGTATAAAACAAACTAAATACTGTTGTGCATTGCAAGAAAACAAACTTTGGCAATTTATTTTCTGCTTTTAATTTCTGTTCGAATTTTATATTTATACGTATAAAAGGACAACGTCTGTGTTTGTAAGCTATTATGTTCAAAAAATACTAAATTAGATTTAGTAAAGATAACATGACATTCATTGACTGTTAGCCAAATCTCATAGAGTCGGAATTGATTTGAGAAATGACTGTTTCTCACGTGGGCAATTTTATGTTGCTCGTTCTAGAGTAAGCTCTTCCAGCAGTTTAGTAGAATTTGCTCCAGATGGAAGAGTCATCATGTTGTACATAACGAGGATTGAGCTAAGGTATCAGCGAAAATTAAAAATAAAACATCCAACACGTTTAGTAGATCTTTTTATCCAACTTTTTATAAAAAAGAATAGTACTTTACAAACCGATTTTCTCATATTAGGACCTATTTCAAATGGATCAATATGCATTTTAAATAATTTATAAATTTATTAAATTTCATAAAAAAAACGCTTTGTTAGTAAAATAATATCTTGTTTATAGATTTTTGCCAATAGACTTGATAAATGTATTTTTGAAATAAATTACATTTTTCTCATTTCATTGACTGAATTAGCAATAAATACTCCTGTTATTATTATGTATATTCATTATATACTATCAACTATCAGTATGATGATTATGTACCGTGTGAACACCTTAAAACTGCCCGAGGGAAGCCGCGACGGGTGTGCTAGTAATATTTTGAAAAAAAATATTAAAAGACAAAATTAAAAAAAACTTTTTCAAAAAGTAGTAAACACTTTATTACACATTCGTGCAGGAATATAAGTGTATACAGTTTGGTGAGCTCAAACATGTTAGTGATACCCTGCAGTGGAATAGATTGAATTATATTTTTATATTGTGTTACAGTTATCCTTATACTCTGCAGTAAAATACACTGCCTCTTTCTCATTAATTTAGTACATTTATTTCATCGACATTGCATTCATTCTTTCTATTTTAATTTTGTATATATATCGTTTGTACCCACTAGTAAAATTAAATATCTTTTTTTATTAATTTAGTACACTCTGTACTAGTATTTGTACCCAGCAGTACAATATATTGCCTCTCTGTTGTTTGTGACCTACAGTAAAGAAAACAGCACATTTAATTTTAATTTGGTACACCTATCTTTTGTAATATACATTCCTTTTCTCAATTTTATTTGAGTGTCCTATCCTTTGTACCCTGCAGTGGAAAATACTATTTATTAGGCTTTCAAAAAAAAAATTAGTTTACTTTTGCTTTGTATTCTGCAATGTAATACATTGCTAGGTTTTTTGTTAATTTAGTACACTTTTCCTTTGTAAAGTGCAATTGACTCACAATTTCATTTTTTTTAGTACACTTATTCCTTGTACAGTGTTTGAATGTATTATACATAAGTACTTATAGTTGTTAATTTGTCTATGTATCTTTGCATTGGAATCTTGTTTCGCTTATAGTCATACTCTCCAGTGATTGTGTCACGTACTGATTCTCATACAATGTAGCCTTTTCAGGTAATTTATAAATTATGGTAGACCAGATGGCATGAAATGACTGCCCTTTTAGTGATTGTTTGCTACGTTCTCATGGAATTTTAAGATTTTACAAATACTTCTTCTAGTGAAAGGATTTACGTTATGGCCTATCTTTCGTACCCTGCAGGGCACTATCACCATCTTACTAGTATGGAAAAGATCTGTAATATTTACTATCTCTATCTAAAATATTTATTAAAGTAATACTTTTTATTCTATTGGTAGATACAGTCTCTCTTACATTTTATTCAATACTTCAATCCTCATTCGGAATTAGTCGATTTCACTTTCTCTTCTCCTAATTGTAGCACACTTATCCTTTAAATCCTGCAAAGGAGTACACTGTATTTTCTTTATAAGATCAGTACACATCTCACTTCTACCCTGCAATGGATGAAACTGTCTCTTTTCTTAAATTTAGTACATTTATCCTTTCAATCCGCCAGTGGTAGAAATTCGCTATTTCTTATAATTTTAAAAACCTATCCTTTGTACAGTGCAGTTGATTACATTTCTTCATCTTATTAATTGAGTACATACATCTTCTGTACCCAGTATTGGAATACATTCAGTCCTGATTTATAATTCAGGTCCTCTTATATTATTACCCTGCAGTATAATACACCGGTATTTTTTTTTTTTTGTACCCTGCGGTGGAATAACACAGTTTCATTTTTTTTAATTTAGTAAAGTTATTCTTGGAACCATGCAGTGGAATGTACCTAAACATTTTATCCTGCAGACGATTCAATCTTTTAATATTCTGAAATAGAATGCACTGACGTTTGACATTTTAAAAATTACAACATCAATATACTGTTTTTTTCAATTTAGTACACTAATATATTTTATTCCGCACTCAAATCGATCTTGTCATCAAGAGGCAGAACATATTCTCTCATCGAAGATAGTGCCTCTTTATTTTTGTACCCTGGTACCTTGTTTCTTTGAGTGCAATACACTACCCCTTATTTTTATTCACTACACCTATCCTCTGTTGCTGGCAGTGGAATACACTGCTACTTTCTTTTTATTTTAGCAACCTTAACCCTTGTTTTATTTCATAATATACACTGTCCCTCCATTTTAAATTCACTAAACCCATCTTTTTTCTCCGGCAGTGGAATACACTGCCTCTTTTTTCAAATTTTAATAACTTTATCCCTTGTTTCTTTGAGGGAAATTCACTGCCTCTCCATTTTTAATTCACTACCCCTACCTTATGTTTCCCATGGGGGAATACACTGCTTCCTTCTTTTTATGTTAGTACCCTTATCCCTTGTATCTTTGAGTAAAATATTTTGCCCCTCCAATTTTAAATCACTACAATTATTCTTAGCTTTTGGTAGTGAAACTTACTGCCTCTTTATTTTCATTTTAGTACCCTTGGTACACATCTAGTGGATTACACTGCCTCCTTTTTTTTAAATTTTAGTCTTCTTATTCTTTATTTCTTTTAATGAAATACACTGCCCCTACATTTTTAATTCACAACATCTATTCTTTGTTTCAGGCAGTGGGAAACACTGTCTCCTTTTTCTTTTAGTATTCTTATACCTTGTGTCTTTGAGTAAAATATACTGTCCCTCCAATTGAAATCAGTACGTAATCCTTTGTTTCCGGCAGTGGAATACACTGCCTCTATTTTTTTTATTTTGGTTTTATTATCTATGGTTTTTTGATAGTTTGTCTCTGCTTCTTTCAGTTTTTTATTTTAGTCCTTTATGTCCTGCAGTGGAATGGACTGCTTCTTTATTTTTAATTTAGTACAGTAATCCTCTATAACCTGCAGTGGAATATACTACTTCTTTTTCCATTAAATATTTTATTTTCTTTGATCTTGCTGTGGTGTATGGTGTCTCCTCACTTTTATGTCTTGCACTTCAATCCTTCAGTAGAATATACTGTGTCCTTCGTTTTCAGTAAGTAATTTAATGCTTCTGTCTTCTGTGGTATATGCTGCCTCTTCATTTATATTTTAGTACTTTAATCTTTTTAATCTTGCAGTGAAATACACTGCCTCTTTATTTTGAATTTAGTATAGTAATACGATTTATCCTGCGACGGAATACATTGCCTCTTCCTTTTTATTATAATACAGTGATTGTGATCTTTTTTTATCCTGCAGGGAAATACACTAGTTCTTTCCTTTTAATTTATAAAAAAATCCTTTATATCATGTATTTAAAATATATTTCCTTTTATCTGCCGTGGAATATACTGTCTTTCTTTTTTATCTAGTAAATCTATTATGTTTACAGATGAATTTACGATCTCTTTCTTTCTAGTTTAGTTTACTATCCATTGTACCCTGCTGTGGAATTTTCTGTCCATCCAATTTTAATTTTATAAACCTGTCGCTTTACCATGCATTAGAAGACACTGCCATTTCCCTTTATCTTCAACACACATTTTCTTTGTACCCTATAGTGGAAGTCAGTACCTTTATCCTTTACTTATAATACACTTTATCTTTGAACCCTGTAGTGAAATACACTACACCTCCATTTTTAATCTAGTACACTTATCCCTACTACTCTGCAGTATAATATATTGCCTTTTTCGTTTTAATTTAGTACTGTTGCCATTTGTACTCTATATTGGAATATACTGCCAATTCATTATTAATTCAGCAGTCCTATCCTATGACACCTTCTTTTTTTTTTTTTTGTTACACTTATCCATTGTATTCCTAATATAATACACTGACTCTCCCTTTTTAATTCAGTACACCTATTGTTATTACCCTTGAGTATAAAACACTGTCTCTTCTTTTTTAATTTTGTTACAAATATCCTTTATATCCTGCAACGGAATACACTGTCTCACTCTTATTCATTTAGTACACTTATCTCTGGTTTTATGCAGTGAAATACAAAGCGCCTTCATTTTTAATTCACTGTACTTATACTTTGTTTCCGGCAGTGAAATACTATGCCCCTTTCTTTATATTTTTGTACCCTTATCCCTTGTTTCTTATAGTGAAACACACTTTCCCCTCCATTTTTAATTCGCTACACCTATTCTTCGTTTCCGGCAGTATAATAAACTGCCTCTTTCTTTTATTTTTTTAGTACCATTATCCCTTGTATCGTTGAGTGAAATACACTGCCTCTCCATTTTTAATCCACTTCACCTATCCATTGTTTCCAGCAGTAGAATAAACTATCTCTTTCCTTTTATTAATTTAGTACCCTTATCCTTTGTTTCCTTGAGTGAAATACACTGCTACTCCATTTCTAATTCACTAAACCTATTATTTGTGATCGGCGGGGTTATACACTGCCTCTTTTTTATAATATAATACCCTTATCCCTTGTTTCGTTGAGTGAAGTTCACCTGCCTTCCATTTTTAATTCACTTGACCTAATATTTGTTTCTGGCGGGGGTATATACTGCCTCCTTCATTTTTTTGTACCCTTATCCCTTGTTTCTTGGAGTGAAATTCAGCGGCCTTCAATTTTCAATTCACTTAACCTAATATTTGTTTCCGGCAGGGAAACAATATACATACTGCATCTTTCTTTTTATGTAGTATATCTTATCACTTGCTTCTTTGATTGAAATACACATCCCCTCCATTTTTAATCACTACACATGGTATTTGTTTCTAGTAGTGAAATACACTACCCTTTTGTTAATTTTAGTGCCCATATCCCTGGATTGTTTGAGTGAAATACGCTGCCCCTATATTTTTAATTCACTACACCTATATTTTGTTTTCGGCAGTTAAGTAAACTGAATAATTATTTTTATTTTGGTACCCTTTCCTCTTGTTCATTGCGTGAAATAAACTGCCCATCCATTTTCAATTTATTACAACTATCCTTTGTTTCCAGCAGTGGAATACACTCCTAATTTTTTTTAAAATGTTAGTAATCCTATCAGTTCTTTCAAGTGAAAAACACTGCCGTCCATTTTCAATTTACTACACTTATTCCTTTTTTCGGCAGTGGAATACACTACCTCGTTCTTTTTATTTTAGTACCCTTATCCCTGGTTTGCTTAACTTAAATACACTGCCCGTCCATTTTTAATTCGCTACACCTATCATTTGTTTCCATACAGTGGAATACAACGCCTTTTTTTTTTAGTAACCTTACCTCTTGTTTGTTTGAGTGAAATACACTGCCACTACAATTTTAATTCACGGCACGTATCTTTTTTTCCGGAAGGGGAATGCACTACCTCTTTCATTATATTTTAGTACCCTTTTCCTTGTTTCTTTGAGTGAAATGAACTGCCCCACCATTTTAATTTCACTATACTAATCCATTGTTTCCGGCAGGAGTATAAACTGCCTCTTTGTTATTATTTTAGTTCTTTTTACTTTGAGTAAAAAAAAACTGCCCCACCATCTAAAATTCACTCTAAAATTCACTACACCTTTACTCGGCAGTGAAATACACTTCCTCTATTTTTATATTTAAATACCCTTTCCCTAATTTCTTTAAGTGAAATAAACTGCGCCTCCATTTTAAAGCCACTACACCTATCTTTTTATTGCGACGAAGGAATACACTATTTCTTTTTTTTATTACCTTTATTCCTTGTTTCTGTGAGTGAAAAACATTGACCCTACATTTAAAATTCACTACTCCTAACCTTGTTTCCAAGAGGTTAACACACAGCCTCTTTCTTATTTTTTTGGTGCCCTTATCCTTTGTTTAATTGAGTAAAAAACAATGCCCTTCCATTTTGTATTCACTACACCTATACTTTGTTATCGGCAGAGAAATACACTCCCTTTATTTTTATTTTAGTACTCTTTCACTTGTTTCTTTGAAGAAAATAAACTGCCCACCATTTTAAATTCACTACACCTATCCCTTGTGTCTGGGCTTCTTTCATTTATTTTAACAGTACACTGCCTCTCTGTTATTATTTTAGTGACCATATCCCTTGTTTCATTGACTGAAATACACTGGCCTTAAAAATATTTTGTATTTACAGGCTATTTACAAATCCATACATACTAATCATTGGTATACAAACATTCGTTTTATATGTCTTTAAATTCACAGTTAAACAGATCTGATTGTATAGCAAATATCATGTTAAATGATAATTCCTGAATCAAATATTCATCACAAATAATAAGAATATAATGGCATACTTTCTTAAGGGCAGAATTACAATTGTAAGTACTTGGGTATTCCCGATATTCTAATCAAATGTAGTCTTTGGGAAAATAAAACGTCCCTCATTGGTGTGCAAAACTGCAAGAATAAATCTGAAATTTTATACATAAACTAAGGCCATTCTGACATACCTTTTTAATGGTTTCTAGAAATACAATGGAAATTACTTAAGTTCTCCTGAAATTCTAATCAAACGTAGTCTAGCCTTTAGTGAATTTTTCCTCATTGGTAAGCGAAACTGCAAGAATGTAGAGTAAGAGTTGGTTTCTTACTATTCCAACTTTAAATTAATACAACCAACCTTACACGTTACTCTAACAGCAACCACCCTGTTGCCATCTCGTGACCACAAGAACGTCTGTAGAACTGTTTTTTAATGACATACTGCAAGAACATCAAGACAATTTTAGGGATGTCTTCACTAAAGCTATCGTTGGAACTACGGTGCTTACAGGTTATAATAGCAGGACATACAGAATTGACGACATTGACTTTAAGTCAACCCCATTGAATACTTTCAAAAGACACAACCAGGATATCAAATATGTTGCATATTTTAGAGAAAAATATAATGCACAAAAAAGACAAAAAGACTAGCCGTTGTTGGTTACCAAATCTAAACCGAGGGAAGTCAGAACTGGTCAAGGGGAATTCATTTATCTGGTTCCGGAACTTCTGCGGCATTTCTGAATCTCTGAGAGTAGTAATGGGTATACTTTATCCCCCCAATGAGAGAGCGTTATTTGTTACCCAAACCACCTGCTAAGCCCCGCCCCTAGTCGTTGATTGGTGGATGATGGTGCCCTGATGGCGGCCATGCTGTGGGATCGGGAAGGCCATCTTGTTCTGGTGTTGACGTAATTTTTTGAAGAGGTAAAAATATAAATGTGTATTGGGAAATATAACCGTGGACGTTTGGTTTGCTGGCGTGTGACGCTAGCGACTGAGCTACCATGTAGTCAGTTGTGTGTTGTGGTTAGATGGGGGTACAATTAGGTCGTGAGTGTTGGATGTTGGAATTGGGTTTGATTGGTTGTATAAAATAAGAGTAAAACGTGTATTTGGATAAAAATAAATTTATTGTTTAATAAAATATGAATACAAATACAAGATTATGCGGGTAGGTAAATAAAATAAAAATCTGACTATATGAAGACTAGAATAAAACTCAATATTACATATTACAAATATAATATAATTAAAATATAACAATAATAAAATGTTAAAACTAAATATAAATACAAATACGAGTAATATATAACACGCACACCAACAGTCACACAAACAATTTTTTAGAAAATATAATACGCACACAGTAAGTAGGTTAGCGAATATTGGGTTCGCGTGACTTTAAAATTTAGGGTAATATTTGTAGGTGACATCACAGCAACATCGCAGCTATGCACTATCGAAATCGAACTACACCATCAATTACTCCACATCAGAATTGAACTACAATATAGTTCTCTTCTAGTAACGAGTCTTTGAAGGTGTGGGTCGATTGCGATAGTGCATAAATGTGATGTTGCTGTGTGTGTCAGAGTAAAAATATTACACACCCGATTTTAAAGTCACGCAAAACCAGCATTCGCTAATATCCTTGGATTACTGTGGGTAAAATATTTTCAAAGCTAAGGAAGACAGCTCCAACCATCGCTGTCATCAGTGGTGGCCATTCCATTACAACATACCACCCCCAATGTAAAATAGAAGCAAACACACACACAAAAAGAAAATATTATACACACACAGTAGGTAGGTTAGCGAACGCAGGGACCGCGTGGTAATATAAGAGAAATAAAATAATTACGATTGGGATCTCAGCAACATCAGCAATTACTCACTATCAGAAATGAACTACATATATAGGTCAATTCTAGTAGTGAATATTTGATGACGTTGCTGTGGTTTCCAAACCGTAATTATTTTTTATTTCCAATATTACCACGCAAGACCGGCATTCGCATGTATCCTGGGCTTACTGGGTGCGTAAAATATTTTCTATAGCTGCCTTAAGGGCTCTATCCATCGATGCCTTCTGTGGTGGTCATCCATTACAACATACCACCCCCTCGCACAAAGAAATGCGGGTACATATGGAATATACACCTCTTCAAATAAGACAAAACTTTAGTTTTACGTGAAAATGAATGTAGGAAGTAATATTTTAAAACAAGTGTCACTGCAAGGCTTAAAATACTGCTCACTAATATCATATTCACATAAAACAATATTCAATCTTACCGCTTTGCGAGAAGTGTTATTCCTCTAAACTCTGCATTTCTTCGTCTGTAATTGTTAATAAATCTATGACCTCTATTCCGTCCAGGTCCCCGAGCGTGACTGGCGGCTTTTCAGGAGAAGGTGGTCTCTCAGATGCCATTTGGCTCCGTAATTCGTCTAGGATATCGTCTATAAAATCCAGGCTCTGAGGAACCACCTCATCTGGCGCTGCCCTCGAGGGGGACGGTTGAGGTGGCTGGGATGCTGGCTGAAGTGGCTGGGACGCTGGTTGAGGTGGTTGGCATGCTGGAGGCAGAGATGTTGATCTCCAGCCATGCGGTGGTGGTGGTTGTTGTTGTTGGTCGTCGTACGGGTTGCACGTCCTGAGTTGCCTATCCCATGACTTGCTGATGATGATTCTGCCATCGTTCGTGCATGGGAGATAGGATACCCCGACGAAATATTTATGGTCACCAAGGGGTAGCCCGATGACATATACTCCGTTCTGAGTCTCAGCATCTGGCTGAAACACCGACAACACAATTTAGTAATATGAATACACGAAATACTATAAAATCGCTCTGAAAGACTAACTCACAGTACAATTTTTAAAATTAAGTCAATTTAATGAATAAATACAACGTTTATGAAAATACAGTAATACTGCCCTATACTATTTTATCAAAAATTGATTGGTTTGATATAAGTTTAAAATATAAAATATCCAACAGTTTGAGCACTCTTAAAGTTAATAAAATACTAAAATATAATTATTGGTAAAATTTTAAAAAGCAATGTGATCAAGGAAAAATTCAAAAGTAAACATATAAAGTATTTTCAAATAAAATATGACAAATAAAGTAATGTCATTGAAATGAAAATATAACAAAAGTAAACATATGAGGTATTTTCAAATAAAAGATGATAAATATAAATATTCGTTGTCACTTACCTAAATAGATCTGCAGCCAAGCCCGGTAAAATGGACCTGACCAGCTCCCGCAGCATGCCGTCAGTATATCGGGTTATATTGAAGCCTGGCACCATCTTAAGCAACTGTGAGAGATTAACAAAATTCGAAAATATAATTATTATAAAATTATAATTGGTAAAATTTAAAAAGCAATGCGTTTGAAATGATAAATATTACAACAAAGTAGACATTAAAAGAATTTTCAAATAAAAGTTGACAAATAAAATTTAAAAAAGTAATGTGATTGAAATGAAAACAAATGTAAACATATTAAGTATTTTCAAATGAAAGATGACAAATAAAGTAATGTGATTGAGAAAATATAACAAAAGTAAACATATGAGGTATTTTCAAATAAAAGATGATAAATATAAATATTCGTTGTCACTTACCTAAATAGATCTGCAGCCAAGCCCGGTAAAATGGACCTGACCAGCTCCCGCAGCATGCCGTCAGTATATCGGGTTATATTGAAGCCTGGCACCATCTCAAGCAACTGTGAGAGATTAACAAAATTCGAAAATTTAATTATTATAAAATATTAATTAGTAAAATTTAAAGAGCAATGCGTTTGAAATGATAAATATTAAAACAAAGTAGACGTTAAAAGAATTTTCAAATAAAAGTTGACAAATAAAATTTAAAAAAGCAATGTGATTGAAATGAAAACAAATGTAAACATATAAAGTATTTTCAAATGAAAGATGACAAATAAAGTAATGTCATTGAAATGAAAATATAACAAAAGTAAACATATGAGGTATTTTCAAATAAAAGATGATAAATATAAATATTCGTTGTCACTTACCTAAATAGATCTGCAGCCAAGCCCGGTAAAATGGACCTGACCTGCTCCCGCAACATGCCGTCAGTATATCGGGTTATATTGAAGCCTGGCACCATCTCAAGCAACTGTGAGAGATTAACAAAATTCGAAAATATAATTATTATAAAATATTAATTGGTAAAATGTAAAAAGCAATGCGTTTGAAATGATAAATATTACAACAAAGTAGACATTAAAAGAATTTTCAAATAAAAGTTGACAAATAAAATTTAAAAAAGCAATATGATTGAAATGAAAACAAATGTAAACATATAAAGTATTTTCAAATGAAAGATGACAAATAAAGTAATGTCATTGAAATGAAAATATAACAAAAGTAAACATATGCGGTATTTTTAAATAAAAGATGATAAATATAAATATTCGTTGTTACTTACCTAAATAGATCTGCAGCCAAGCCCGGTAAAATGGACCTGACCAGCTCCCGCAGCATCCCGTCAGTATATCGGGTTATATTGAAGCCTGGCACCATCTCAAGCAACTGTGAGAGATTAACAAAATTCGAAAATATAATTATTATAAAATATTAATTGGTAAAATTTAATAAGCAATGCGTTTGAAATGATAAATATTAAAACAAAGTAGACATTAAAAGAATTTTCAAATAAAAGTTGACAAATAAAATTTAAAAAAGCAATGTGATTGAAATGAAAACAAATGTAAACATATAAAGTATTTTCAAATGAAAGATGACAAATAAAGTAATGTCATTGCAATGAAAATATAAAAAAAGTAAACATATGAGGAATTTTCAAATAAAAGATGATAAATATAAATATTCGTTGTCACTTACCTAAATAGATCTGCAGCCAAGCCCGGTAAAATGGACCTGACCAGCTCCCGCAGCATGCCGTCAGTATATCGGGTTATATTGAAGCCTGGCACCATCTCAAGCAACTGTGAGAGATAAACAAAATTCGAAAATATAATTATTATAAAATATTAATTAGTAAAATTTAAAAAGCAATGCGTTTGAAATGATAAATATTAAAACAAAGTAGACGTTAAAAGAATTTTCAAATAAAAGTTGACAAATAAAATTTAAAAAAGTAATGTGATTGAAATGAAAACAAATGTAAACATATAAAGTATTTTCAAATGAAAGATGACAAATAAAGTAATGTCATTGAAATGAAAATATAACAAAAGTAAACATATGAGGTATTTTCAAATAAAAGATGATAAATATAAATATTCGTTGTCACTTACCTAAATAGATCTGCAGCCAAGCCCGGTAAAATGGACCTGACCAGCTCCCGCAGCATGCCGTCAGTATATCGGGTTATATTGAAGCCTGGCACCATCTTAAGCAACTGTGAGAGATTAACAAAATTCGAAAATATAATTATTATAAAATATTAATTGGTAAAATTTAAAAAGCAATGCGTTTGAAATGATAAATATTACAACAAAGTAGACATTAAAAGAATTTTCAAATAAAAGTTGACAAATAAAATTTAAAAAAGTAATGTGATTGAAATGAAAACAAATGTAAACATATTAAGTATTTTCAAATGAAAGATGACAAATAAAATTTAAAAAAGCAATGTGATTGAGAAAAATTACCAACAGTAAATATATAAAGTATTTTTAAATAGAAAGATGATAAATATAAATATTCGTTGTCAATTACCTAAACAAATTTTCAGCCAATCCCTGTAAGATAGACCTAACCAGCCTCCTCCTCAGACTCTCGTCGATATTTAAGCCAGGTACCCTCTCAAGCTACTGTGAGAGATCTACAAGTGTGTTGTTGATATATATACTCTTCTCTTCAACGTTTGGTGGGGTATCTCACCAAGTCTCACAGTTGGTCGTAACATCCGGTTGTCAAGGTCTGCTGGTTCACGTTCTCAGCCGAACTCACTAACACTCACGACCCCACTACCGCAACGTCCGGTTCTCAAGGTTTACCAGTTCCCAAGCCTATGAAAGATAAATACGTATCGTTGCAGATGTGGGCGTTCTACACACGCTACATACTTCAAGGCTAAGCGAGCACAATTGACAGGCAAACACATGTCTGTATGGTAGACATACAACTTGTACATCTTCTGCACAACAAATCTTACATATCGAACGATCATCCTCATTACGTTGTACTATATCACCGTCGTCATCGTCAGCGTCGTCATCGTCATCATCATCATCATCATCATCGTCGTCGTCATCATCATCATCATCAACATCAGTAGCAATATCGATTTCCATTCCTTCTTCTTTTTTAGATTTTACAATCGATGCAAATTTACATTTATGAAACCATAAAACGTGTTTAGTAAACGGGTCATGTGTAGGTTCCCAATCTGTTAGACCTCCCCCACAACTAAAACATACAGTAAAGTCATTTTTCCGGTGTAGATAAAACCGGCCAAGTCTAGAGTATATGGATTCACTGTTTCGCTTTCCACACCCTTCCAATTACGAAAAGAGCATAATCTGATGTTCGCAAGTGAATAACGTGGATAAACTTGGTTCTCAATTGTAAGAGAATTGTCCAAACCATGTCTGTGTATGGAATGACTGAAAATCGTAAATGTCTTGTATTCTTATACACTTGTTCTCAGTGTCTCATACGGGGTTGAAAGCGTCAACATTATGCCCACATTACAAGTTTGGAAATAGCTCTTACCGACGCTATTTACCAGTGACTGCCACAAAATGCAGTCCCCACGGGTAATCGACTTTCAAGTAGGGTGTTTACCCCGAACTTCAAGGTCGAAAACCCGAATGAAAATGGCTCCAACCACCGCCATTTCCTGTAACTGCCACTCCATGAAAAAATGCAGTTCCCAATTTGAAAATGAAAAACAGTCAAGAAGGTTTAGGAGGACTTGTCCTACGCCAGGGACCTTCAAATGCAAAGCGTTTTTTTTGAAGCTCTAAAGGTTTACAGGGAGTTGCCCAGTGGCAGGGACATTTAAAACATTTTTCTTGAAGGTTTACGAGGAGTTACCCTAACTCCAGTGACCTTCAAGTTGTTTTACACTCTAAGACTAAGCGATAAGCAAATCGTAATAATATCTTGCACTGCGCAGTGCACATTTACAATCTACATAACTGTTGTGTTGCGGTAGTATGCACTTGAAGAAATGCGGTTGTTTTTGTTGTTGCTAGACGACTATTTTGCAGGCAATTCCATGACATGTGGATGGAACTGTCGCAAATATTATGCCATTTCCAAACCTTTTGTGAATATGGTGGAAAACGGTGTTGACATGTTTCGCAATGTGTCTTCGTCAAAAGGTATACTACCTTCGTACCAGATGATACGGTGATAGCTTGACTGTAACCAACTAGCAGACTTTTGCGATGACTCATTTAAATTGTGAAATTTGTAAGGTGGTTTAAAAATGGTAACACTTTGATAATGTTCGGCAACCACAGCCAGTTCCTTGACAACGTATTTACCTTCGTTGTCGAAGAAGGCAAGAAACTCAACCACTGCTTGCATGCTTCTTGTACAAAACAACTCCCTCGTACAACTTGTCTGCCTCGGGGAGGGAACTGGACACGATCTCTTCCGTGGCTAGGCACTCAATGATGTAAGATCCTAGTTGTGGTTCATTATAAAACAGTTCGCTGATGCGCCGGTTTACGAGCGGTAAGGTATCCATTAATAAATTCCATTCTGGTAGGCCCAAGGTGACCCTGTGTTTTCCGTCAAACAATGCGATATAACGTTTACCGAAGATAGTCTTTATTGTGATATCGCCGTTAGTTAGTGTAAACTTACGTTGTTCTCCTTCACGCAGCGGTAGTTGTGTCTTGAAATCATTAAAATCTTTGTATGTGAAAAAAACAAATGTTCTACCAGCCTGTATGAGAACCCCTAGTTTCGTAGACGGTGTGCTGAAAAAGCCCGGTCGCGACAAACTTCGTACAATGGTCATTCAGAAAATACACAGACTTTAGAAATATGCCCAACGGTCGAGCGGTACGGTCTACATCCATCACGTCCATGGCGACAACTGAGACTAAATGCACACAAATTGGGTAATATATCGCAGGGTGTGGTCACAGATTACGTAATCTTTTTAACAACACCTGTTAGCAGGTTATAGACAATATGCGAATCGTGAATAATCAAGCAGTAACCGGAAGTATTAGGTGGAATATTGTCAGACGCCTCGATCTCAAGTCTCACATCTACAGGTCCTGATTTTATCGTATCGTTTTGTTTCGAACAATCGATTACAAAAATCGGTGCTTTCTCTTTAAAGGTAGACAAGTCTAGACATGCTGATGGTTCGCGTGAATAATAGGACTGTTGAAATCTAACGTACATGTCATACAAAATGGCGGTGTCGCCGAGAATATTATCGTAGGGAAAGTACTTAGTGTTGAGATACAATTTTACATCCGTTACCTTGCAACTATCAAACTCTGAAGCATTTGCTTTAATCTTGTTTTTACGATCAGTTTGCAACGCGAAAATTACGTAACGAGGTTTTTCCAGTTGGGAAGATGTCTTTACAGTCCAAGAGAGTTGTTTCGTAGCCGGTAAACCGGGATATTCTATTGTTTCCCATTTTCGGTGTGGTACGTGAACGGTGACATCGCGTTCGATCATTTTTAAAAGTTTTAATTTTATCGGATCGGCTACGGAGACGTGTGGAACTCGCCAATAGATAGTATTTATTTTCAGATCAATATTTGTCGCATCCGTGCTAACTATTGCGTTTAAATTTGAGGATGAACGCAAAAGGACAAGTTCCTGTTTTACGTTGACTACAATTCTATTGTAGTACTCGAAATATCCCATCAACATACGGTATTACTATGTTGAACTCTTTACAATCGTTATTTATTTTACCCACTCCTAGCCAACCGCAATTTCCGACTTTATTTTTTTCGTGTTCGCACAAATAAAGCAAGTTCTTAATGGTGGTCGTTATACCGACATTCCTGGTCCTGTCTATTTCGTTGCCTTGGATTTTGTATCTGATATTGTCGAAAAGAAAATGTATAGCATTATTTATCAAAGACACGTCAGCGGTCGCTCCTCCGTCTTTTGTTGCTGTCAAAGTACCTTTTATATGCAGCGTGCTCTGAAAAGGTGTCGTAATGACATCTTGTTGATGAATGGGAATACGAATTTCATCGTTATTACCAAACGTAGCGGAGGAGTACTGTCGATGAGTATGGTACTCCAGCCCGTTGATGGTGTTGTCGTACTGGGCGCTAGAGTCGATTGCCAAAAGGTTTTCCATTGTTCACTTTAAAACCCAAAGATCTAAGGAAGCTAACGTTTCGCAGTGTTAACTGTGCCGTCGTCGGACGTAAACTGCCGCCCTTCTTATAGAAGCGCTCGTTAAATATTAGTCCCGTCTCGACGTCTACGTAAATGTAATCGTTCGGAAATGTTTTCTCCACGGAAATCTATTATATCACCGTTCTGATCTCGTAGACTTACAGTGATATTATGAATGACGCTTACGTTGGAAGGTAAATATGTTACGCTCTGAGGGACTTCTACAATTTTATAACCGGGCGGTACCTGCGGATAAAATTCGTGGAAACTATGGCATTCTATGCCGTTTTGAAACGATCCTGCGACTATATTGCAATCCACGCGAATCACGTTAACCCTGATGATATCTACAGGCCGGTCAGAGGAGTGTTTGTGATTTGCCTCTAATTTCTTCTTACTGAACTCCATCAGCTGGCCTATAGACATGGTCTTGTAGAAAACGTTTGTGTGCGAACATTTTATTTCCACTTTGAGTGTGTTATTATTCGGTGTCAATACTAAAACAGTATCGGGAACTAGTTTCGTTTTAATATACCTCTCAATATCGGATATTTCGTACGATCCGGTCGGTAATAAAATCGTGTGAATGTTTTTATCATCGCCGTAATGAAAAAATTGTTTACATTCTCAACGATATTTGGTATCGAGTTGTATGTTGCCGGATCGATAAAAGCTATTTCCCACTCGCCTTTTGATACATCAATTGGTGGGAAAAAGTCACAAGACAAAACAGCAGTGTGATCTGTTAGAACTATGCTCATGACGTTAGAAACTTTAGACACAAATGACCGCAAACGACTGAGTTGTCTTTTTGATGTCTCTTGTAGTTATAGTGTACGTTAGCGTTTTCGTCAAAATACCTACTTAGCTCAATTGGCGGTCGCAGATTCCCGAAACTATCATAGTACTCTATAGAGTTTCCTCTCTTTTTGTAACATACCCAATGAGTGCCGGGACCGGTTATACTATCCAAATTCACGATAGCCGATTCGTTTCTTAAAGGTCGTGTGGGTAATGTATCTCTCATGTATACACCTCTGAACCACGGTACTCCCAATGCTAAGGCGTATCTCTCCAGTTCTATATTAGTCAACGGTCTAATGGGTATACAATCTATCGACGTTTTTTCGTACATTTTTTCTTTTTCTTCCCGCTACCTTGTTTCTTGTACGGTTTCAAGTAAAGCCCTTTGCCTTGCAGACGTTTCAACAGGTGTTGAACGGTAGGCTTTCGAAGACGATGACGACGCCTTTTACCGCCGCCTAATGCGGTCTTAGCTTTCATCGCTGCCGTTTCGGCCAAAGATGCAGCGCGTTCACCGAGCGAAGCGTCACCCGCTTTGACTCTGCTCCAAGATTTTCCTGCTAAGTTTTCGTCGGCTACGCGTCTTATATCTGAATCACTGTAGTTGCTGTAGGAGATATCGTGTTGTTTACAGGCTTCGTCCAACGGATTTATACCTTTATCAACGCGTGCCAACCGTGTCTTCAATTTTTTTCCCGGTCCACAATAATTGTACGAAGGTAAGTGTAACTCGACTGGAAGTAAATCGATGGCTTTATTCAAAACACCAGACACTAGTCCACGTCCTGTCTTTAAGACACCGCGTTTACGACTAACAGCTGTTTTCCGTTTGACACCCATTTTATTAATGATTCATAACAGTCACTGCGCCAACTTATATATATGTCTTTCAAGATTGCATATAACTCTCGGAGTCTAGTCGTCTTCATGCATCGTATTTTCAAAACATCGAAAATATCCTTTTCAACTGCCGTCACAGCTTCCAGGAATTCATTGTACACAAAAACCTGATTGTCGGCAGTGAAAAAATAAAGATTTCCGTCCATATATCTGAAACCGCCACTCAAATCGTTTGGTAAACCGTGGTAGATTTCGGTCATAGGTCCTTGATATAAACCGGTGTACCTACATTCATCATATCTCATCACATAAGCGTTGTCATAGAGGACAATTGTTTTACCCAGATGACTGTTGAAAATAGCGTTAACCGTCTTCATCGGTCGTTCTATCCAATCTTTCAGCGTGTACATATATCTTTTCAAAATACTAAGACATTCTATAGCGTAAACCCATCCGTGAGCAATGAGCACCACATCTCCGCTGGGTGATTGATAAACGGCGGTAACGTTTGTAAAAGCAGGTCGTTTAACCATTCCGAAATGATTTCGGGTTTCGGAACAAATCTCTCTCTTATTCGGATCCAAATTCAATATCCGTATATACTGTCCGTGAAATAAGTACATATGTTTCATCGCTAATAAAACAGCGTCAAAGCCGCGGACAGAACATAAATCGATAGTGTTTATTTCTGTTTCGATCGTCGTAGGGCTAGAACGAAGTTTAGCGGTGGAGCTGTTGGTAGTAGGGGTAGTAGTGCTTGTGGTGGTACTGGTGGATGGGGTAGTGGTGGTGGTGGTTGGGTTTGCACCATATAGATACTGAATATTATTAATATCATCTGAATAAAGGTCTAAATAATACATACTGTATATATTTCGGTTGGTAGTATAGGCATACATTATCGAATCTAGTTTCTTATTATGAGACAGTCCTAGAGCGTGCCCTATTTCGTGGTCCAGAACAGCGTAAAACGAGTTATGGCTATTAACAGATGTAGACATTGTAAAATCCCACTCTTCTTCGTTATCGAAGTGTATCTCTACTTGCGATTGAAGCACATGAGGCGCAAAAGCGTGGGCAGCTACTCCTCCTCTACCTAAAATCTAGTACTGCACATTGTTCCTTCCGACAGTTTTATATGTTCAGCGTCCCCAAATAGTATAGCGATATTTGGTCTTGTCGAGTCTAGAGTAAAAGTCAAAGGGACATATCTACTCCAGAGATTGAAAGCGTGCGAAGCGATATTGAGATATTTTCTATTACCATACATATACCAAGTTAGTCCGTTGACACCCCATTTACGGTTGGTCTTAGCCTGAACAATACCACTACTACAACCGTTAGTTTCAGTATATCTGCAAAATACCGTAGGTGTCGTGATAGGGGTAGGCGAAGACGTTGCGAGCGATGAGCTCAACAAGGCGAACAGTAACGTCAGCTTGAAGAACATTTCAACGACTGATATTATTTTTAAAGTATTCCCGTATTTATTATCGCCTATTGATATGACTTTGTCGATCTGTATCTATTTTTCATTAGGCTTCGACATCTCTCGCATTAGCGTGTCTAGTAAGATTTGAATAGCCGTATTCAACTGCTTCTGCGAGACAGCATCGTTATCAGCTATACCATCGGCTATCCCCGATAAGCGCTTAGAGTTTAACCAGTAGTAGTCGCCTGTCTCGTCGGAATACAGAGTGTATTTCTTTATCCAAGATTTAATTTCATGAAGCTGACGAACGTTTGCAGCGTCAACATCTTTGAAACCATCTCGAACATTAGTTATACATTTTGCGTTTGCATTGTACATTTCACCGATCGGCAGTAGGGTGAGAAACAGCAAATTTTTTATTAGAAAACCCGGTGTGCCCGCATCTTGTTGGTACAAAGATTATTCGACCTGAGCGAACCGCTTATTTTGAAAACTCCAAACAGTTTTGTCTTTTCGAGGCACACTATCGTCCACGTTTTATTTTGTATACAAAGGCGCTTTAACATTACATATGGCCACTCCGTGAGCGTCAAATTTACCCTCTGCGTTTTTGATAAGAAATTATATCTGACGTACTTCATGTTAATAGTGTCAGAGTCTTTCATAGGCGCCGATACACCGCACACCCTTTGGTCGCCAAAGGAAAAACAATCGGCTAGTTTAATAGGAACCAACGATTCCAAGTAAGCTCTCGTTACGGCATCATCTTTTTTCTTTTGGCTCTCCGAGACCTCCCAAAGGCAAGCCTTTTTTATAATATCTATTCTTTATTAGAGTCAAACAGTTTTGTTTGAGATACGTTTTGGACACTGCACCGCCGTCCTCAACGGGTTGGCCTAGACCGCCTACAGAATAGCCTTTAGTGTAGTATTTTTTCCTATCTTCGTCGAAACCCAAACATTTTTTCGCTATCGTACCCGCATTGACGGTATCGCTGTCCTCAACAGGATCACCAACATTGCGCAATAACTTACCTATCGCGTCATAATGATAACCATCGGGGGTCAGACCTATCCCGTGCTGATGATGATGGGAGGTGGGGAGCGTTAACCTGGTCCGAAAAACGTCCAAACTTATCGACGCTCATCTTATTAATGTCCTAATTTTTCTATTTCCACTGCCTTTTATAAGACCCGCTTCCCTCAGCTCTTCTATAATGGAGGCAATTTCGTTCTCATGGCCCGTATGACCTACCTCTTGAGACGACAAAAGTAGTCGTAACCTTTCACAGAGATCGTTAGGGTTGTCCCAATAGGCATAACCTTTACCGCTATGCAAACTGAACGGAGGAAATAATCTCGATATAATTGCCTTGTACTTGGTGGAATTGCTAACACGGTTTACGGCTAAGAGCGGATTATAACTTTTCTTATGAGCAGTTGTTTTTATACAGATTTGTCTATATGTGTTCAGGTCGGCCTTTGTGTATAGCTCTTCATTGGGTTTGCGCATACTTGACAATTCATAAAGCCCTTCGGTTCCCTTGTAAGTGCCTCCGTCGATCACGATGTCACCGTTTTCGTCCTCAAACTTTATTTACTTATCACCTATCATAGCAGTACCATCCACTATTAGAGGACCGTATGTGTTAACAATTGTATTCTTATGGTCTTTAATCATTCTCAACATATAGGTCCGCGATGGGGAATGTTTGAACAAATCGTGGACATAACGAACACTATCTTCCTGATCCGTAGGTGTTGATAGTAGCTCTTTAACAACACTACTTTGGCGCACGGTGTTACTGAAGGTCCAGGCTCACCTGTTGATTCAGCTATTACGTCGGTATTGATGAATTTCGGAACATGGGATTGTGAAGCATCATCTTCCATGTCTTCTTCCATCTCTTCTTCTTTTTTAATTTCCATTTTCGGCTGTGGACGACGAATTTTCGAAATTTCCTCAATGATAGGACTATATTGTTTATTCAAAATTCGTTCAGCATCTTCATCACCGAATTTTATCTGATGATACTTTCTCTTGATGGTCTCCTTCAGACGGGCGAGCTCACAAATAACTTGCTCCTCCTTTGGTGTCATATTGCGAAATGACCCGTAACTCGACTATCAGATAGTTTTTAAGACAGTTCCAAAGATCGAAAAAACACAGCGTAACGCTTTCACGCAATAGGTACTGTACAACCAGCAATGCGGACGCTTTCAACAATTTCGGGTTGCTCCACGATAAACCTCGGCAGTATCTGTAACTGTTGTTGTCAAATGATGGTATACTTTCCACCTTCTCGGCGCTCCTAAAGAGAAAGGTACGTTTTATATTTTCGCGCCATTGCGGTATTCGGCTACTATTAGATTATCATCTCTGGGCATATCTTGCATGTACCGTTTTAGCGTCGGTATAGAGTTTTCGAGAAGATAACTATTCAAAAGTAGACACTCATCAGTATTTGCCCCAGTGTATGTGCACCACATTTGAAGTTGCCTACGATCGACAACAGTATGTTTTGATCCGTCGAAAGACAAGCCGAAATGATGACACTGATTAGGCATCGTCGGCAGGGCGGCCTTTAGAAATTCGGTTGTAAACACATCTTGTGCCTTATTATTTACAGCCTAGTAAATTTTACCTCTACTGCGTAAAGGTAACGACGAAGGTCTAGGACCGTATTTCACATTGTAGCTAATGTCTACACAACACTTTACACTGCTGATAAGCTTGTACGCCTTTATAGGACCGACTATGGGAATTGTCCTTTCCGTGATTACTACACAACGGGACGCGTACGGCAATGAATAGCTGTACTGTAACATGTCGAGGTATACGTGCGTCTACTCTATGCCTCCGTGACTGAGAGTCAAAGTCCAATTGAAAAAATCAGGAAACGGCCGGAATCTGGATACCAAGTTTTGCGGATGCCGAACAGTTCCTTTCAACATGTGTTCACTGTATATTATCAATTCAAATGGTACACCTCCTTTATTACATTCGTGCATGAACCTAATCCAAATGTCTCGAATATAAATTCTATTTGCGAATGTGATCATTAACAGAATTATAGGCGGTAAACTCTTGCTGTACGATCCGAACCGCTTATGTCTCCAGCTGCGCCTATTAAATACATGTTCATGTCTATTCGTACGGCTACAGTCGTTTCCGCAAAACCTCTTCTTATCGGGATAATTGAAAAAACATAAATTTGATTTTGGTGTTTTCGTATTGCCGCTATTAGCATATGGCGAAATATCATTATAAGTGTATATACGCATTATAAATCTTTTACGAATGAATCAAACCCGATTCTGTATCGACCCTGATCTATATCGCAATCTTTATCTATTACTATAAATCCGAATTTCTCTTTTCAGGCTGTTGCACAGAGCTTTTTGAAAGTGTTAAACGACACGTCCGTGCCTACGTGATCCGAATGAATGTGTCTTAAATTCATATCGTCCTGTTTAAATACAACAATCAGATTGGTATTGTCTCGGATTAAATGTTTGGGAATCCTACTGTACGTTTGACCGAGATAAAAAGAATCAATTGAGCTATGTCTACCCATACTGAAGTAATTACGTATATTATCATGTTTTTCACACTGTATATCGTCAAAAATCATAATGGAATTCGGTTCCGCTTCATGTAAATTGATGATGTTGTCGTTATCACTATACGGAAAATAACCGATACCCGATTCTTCAATCACCTTAGACAGAAACCTATATTTCGGTTGGTGAAGTGATTTTGAAAAAATATATATTTTGGCGAACTTCAGCCCGTTTGCTTCGAACAAAAGATTGAAAATTACATTTGTTTTGCCGCAATTTGAAGGACCACACACAATATCTCTAATAGTGTTGGGCAATAGAGGACTGTGTCGAATTCGTTTCTCCTTTTCACCTACATAAGCGTCGAAATTATGTAGCTGCATCGTATATGGAGCAATCACTACACGCATCTCGTAACCACATTTTACTTTTCAAAGTTCTGTTTAACCTTTCTACGATGGAAGCTTTTTTCTCGGTGTAAGTGTGATAGTGATTAATTTTATAGGTTTTCAATAAGTTTTGAACAGACTTGTTAAACCATTCTTTACCCTGATCGGTCTGAAAATGCTTCATACTGTGTTTCTCTAGTACAAGCTTTAATGCTGAAGCTACTTCGGAACCGGTTTTAGATTTTATAGGCACCGCTAACGCAAATTTTGATAAACAGTTAATAATAGTCAATATATACTGATAGCCTTTGTTTTCCTTTGCATAGGGAATCATCTCAACGAAATCGGCTTGATAAAGATCGTTTACACTTTTCAAAGTAACACTACGTGTTTTAAAATTTCTACGAGCCGGCTTATGAAGCTCGTTAGCAATAGCACGTCTAACGTTCATTTCAAAACTGACCACCTTGATTTTACTTTTGGTACTTTTAAACCAACTGACTAAGTTTCCATCAACACCCAGGAGGTACAGTCCGAAGTCGTTCTTGTTTTTGGAAGCTTCCCCGGGAATGTGAAGCATTCCAAGGCCAATCCTCCCAGTCGATCAGTTTCTGTCTTTCAATTTTACTTTTAATCCCATCCACACACACACATTCAGTCTTATAGACGATTAAGTTGAGATAGAGGACCATTCAACCTAGGTTTCACACACACACCCACACTCGTGCAACAAATATTTTATACCTTTTGCAAAAAGGTATATTATTCAATACAAACACACAATCTGTCTGACATTGTCAAAACGGAAGCCATGTTTTTTGTTGCTACAACACGTATCCATTCACACCACCTTATAGGCGATTAGAATGTGACAGAGGGCCCATTCATTCAGCCTAGGATCTCCACACAGCATAGGTCATACAAAAACTAAAATGGAACGACTTGATTTCACAACATAATACCGTTCAGGATGATGGGAATCATTCTAGGCGTGGAACCTTACAGTACCCATAAGTTAGCGTATCAAAATCCCAGTTACGCTTTCTTTTCGCACCTGTGGCTCTGACCATTTTTGTTTCACACACTAAAATAACATCTTTATCCTTTTTGCGACGTATACGCGGTTCATCGACCACTATGCCATCCTCCTCTGTTTGTTCATTCAATACTAGTCTCTTTAAAGAATCGAAATTCAAATAACCTGAGGTGCGGAGATTTAAAGTCAGTCCTTTAATTTTGCAAACTGTAACGGTTTTGTCATTTTCGGACACATTACCTTGTAGCCGTACGTTTTCGGAATTCCCGAAACAAATCTTGTAATGTATGCAGAAGGACCATAGTCTGGCAGTTCGTTTGACATCTGCCCCAAATAGTCTCATGTCGATACATCGTGCGTACCGTCTTTGTGGAGATAAATGACAATATCTGTGTCGTAATAGAGGACCTGTGATCCCAAAACGTCCAAATACTCATAGAGCTTAAAACGAGCATGGGCTGTAGTGAATGCAGCGAGAACGACATTTACTGTTGGTAGTACATCACAGGCGTTGTCGGTGTAGCACCAGTTCACTACGACAACGTCCTCGTTAACCTCTTGTATATTGAATACATCAATTGAGGGCGACGTTAACAAGTTGAACAGTTCATTAGGCTCTCTTACTATTGTAGTCTTTGCCTGGTTTTCACGTTGTCCAAACTTACCCCAAAAAGAGTTTAACATTAGTTTAGCCAATGACCTGGCACCAGGATTTTCTCAATTTTCAACGGGTCAAGTCTAACCCCTTCGTTGTCGAAATAGCTTTGGACATAGTCTATTTTGTCTTGTTCAGAACGACACCGTTCTGGGTAACCTGAAGTCTCCTGCTTTACCATTAAAAATGTATTAATATAGTCGGTAAACAGTCCGTTCCCTTTGTCAAATGAAGCCATTTCGTATTGCCAGAGCTCATACATTTCCAATATCACGTAAACTTTCTGCACAGCTTTGCGTATCTCATCCATAGTCCATGTTCCTGTCAACGCTCGTTCGTCAAGAGAGTGAGTACAGTCTCCAGGTATAAGGTTCTCGAAACATGTACGGCATAGGATGAACATCAAATTATCGTTCATCCTGACCGGCAGCACTGGATGATACAGATCACGAGGAGGTAGGACTGTACATTTCAGGAGGCCATCAGCAGACATTCCGACTGCTCTACTCTCATTATCACCGACGTGTATTTTCGGATGTCCTATCGGATATTCGCGGTACTTACACACACAAGGATACAAGGAGCAAACAGCAATGTACCGAATTTTCTCGTTTTCCTGACACATATGGTACGATTTTACATTCCACGTACGACCGCCGAAAAACGCCTCTCGATGGTTTAGTGGTGTGAGGTGCATTAGAGAGTGGGAATCAAGGTATGCCATAGTTTTGTTTAATTTTTTCTTCCTATAAAATTCACACTCCCACATCTCGACGACATTTTAATGACGGGACAACTTAGCCATCTTAGCTTTAGTCCTGGTCAGTCGTGCACTATGAGTGTCTGACGGGTCGTCGATTAGGGGTGAACCACGCCCTATAGTGTAACAGTTTGGACATCCGTGCCAGTAACAG
The DNA here is from genome assembly GCA_036971475.1 of Prosapia bicincta. Taxonomy (NCBI): domain Eukaryota; kingdom Metazoa; phylum Arthropoda; class Insecta; order Hemiptera; family Cercopidae; genus Prosapia; species Prosapia bicincta. The sequence continues at coordinate 349,387,034 of JBAIZL010000002.1, forward strand.
CCGTGAAATTCATATACGGTCTTCGTTCGGTCACATAGCCCGTCGACCTTTATACCGTCTATTTTAATTTCACGACCTCTACCAGCATGCTCCATTCGATAGCCGTTCTGGTCTTCGATCTATGCGAGCCACTGTAGAGCGATGGCGGAATGATTATCGACGCGTCGGTACCCATTCTTTGGCAGTATGCCTATTGTGTTAGGCTTGAGAAAATTTCTTCTGAACGCTAAGCTACACGCGCTAGCAATAGTGACGGCCTCGAGAAACGGATCTACATTGCATTCATGCAAGAACGAAGCACGAAACTTTATACAGGCTTGAGCTAATATATCAACATCAGAGACGCAATATTCGAATATTTCCGTTTGAAAATTGAACACATAACCGTTGGAGACCTGTTCATCGTACCACTGTAAGAATTTTGTATTGTTCTTTTCGAATATTGAGTCATGACAGTAGTATTCCTTTTCAGGAATAGGACCTACATAATTTTCATTGGCCACTGTGTTGAAAAGGGGAAGAAAGTAACCTTTCTTTTTTTCGGGAGGTAGGTCGATTGCTTCAGAGAGTTTAGACAATGCCATTGGCATATAGTTTAGAGAATCGATAAACTTTACATTATCGATCTCAATTAAAATATTTCTAGTTCCACGCATTATCAATTCAGGTGTAAACTGAGTTTCTTCCAGAACGTATTTCAAAAGGAATTGAAAATCAAATGCCTGTCCTTTATGAGCGATAACGCACACCTTTTTAAACTTTTTACGCAGATCTATTATGTAGGCCATGAACCCGTCAACTGGACTCTCTTTAAAAACACGAGTTCGTGGCGTACAATTACGACAGCGTTCGCCATTTATGCATTTCCAACAGTACTGTTGGGAAATGCATAAATTTACCCTGTGAACGTGAGCGCTATCAAAGACTTCGTCTTGACGCGATTCCAGATCGAAAAATAGAAACATGAAATCATTAACTTGAGGCTTTTGGGTATTGATTTTCATGTAACAACGATGGTTAGCCGGTTTGTACTCTAAGCACATTTTACAATAAACCTCTCCACACTGATGTGTGGTTTTACGATCTAGAGTAAATATTACCTTCTCAAACATTAAACATTTTCTAATATACTTGCAAACGCTTACGGAATGTGTGTTGTAACATTGCTGGTTCATAAAGTGACGGTTACAGTCACAGCATTGAATACCTCCGTTGTCGTCAAGCACACACGGCGGAGTCCGTTTACAAGAATAACAGATAGCTGAACATCTGTGTTTGCCTCAAGTGTTGTACGGTGTTCAACATGCTTCACAGTAGAAATGACACGCAAACGCGCTAGTTAAACTGGTAATCACACTAAAATGGGACTTGTTAAATAGCAAATTTATTTTATACTTGGGATTGTTCACATTACCTTCAAAAAACACATTCCTACCTCTACTACCGTAACTGTACACCGTGGTTTTATATTCAGTCAAATGATTTAGAAACGCTTGTAACTCATTCATACCCGCACCTGACTCGGTAATTTCTACATTAGCGTCAGCCATTAGTTGCTGTGCCCTAACGGTCTGACGTTTACCTTTGTTCTGCATTATAGCTTTATATTCTTTGTCATTTTGCGCCTGAGCAATGCCAACCACAAGATCACAAGGCAAGCACAAAGCATCTTTATTTTTAATTACAACGATTCCCGTTCTGCTGTGACACTCTTCGTCAAAGTTATTGTAAATCCTACGCCTACGTCGACCCCGGCCTACAGGTACTCTAACCTTGGTACACGATACCTGGAAGGTATCACCTGACATAAATCCCTCAGCGTTACTCTGGACTATTCCGCTCCAAAGCATGTCTGACGTTATTTCCGAAGCAGGTCTGAAGGCAACGTACCCAGGTGTACGATTCTTAAAGTTTATGCTAGTCATAGTAAAACCAAGTCGATCTTCGTCTGTTGTACCCCTAGTCACAGATTCAACCAACTCTTGAAGTCCCTGTCTAACCCATTCAATCTCTCCTACACCTTCAGGGGGTGTATTGAATTTAAAAACAATTTTATTTCCGTATAAACGGAATTTCTTTACATAGGTTTGCGCATTAGAAAAAATATACACGGCCATAATATAGGTTTTATTTTAAGAAGTCAAATTAGAAACAGAGATAGGATAACAATCACATTTACCTCTTTGCCGTCAGAATGAGACTCGAGTATACTGTCCTACCTGTAATATACGGGTTTATATAGCTACCTGTTTAGAGTGGGACACATAGGTCAGCGATTTCTAATCTTTTCACTGCACGACACAACCGCGAGTGGGAGAGAAAGTTCAACGATTTCTAAACTTTCACACTGCACGACACAACCTCGAGTGCGGGATAAGGTCAATGATTTCTAAACTTTCCGTTGCGTGACACAGCCGCTTGTAATGGGCAGCTACGTCGTGGGAACATTCCAATACACAAAGGACGCGGTAGCGTGGGGAGTTGCACAGTATATAAGCAGGTTACTTCATACAGAGAGCGTCAGTCTTCAGCGCTTTGTAGTTAGGTGTGTTGCCTTTTATCTTAATTATGAATACTGCAAGTCAGCTCTCCAAAAATTCAACCGTTAACCGGTTCAATGCGGTTACGGTTTACGAGCGATGTTTTGTGCCTTTAAAGTCGTTGGCGTTGAATAAAGAATACGGTATTATTTGTGCAAAACTCGTAACAACCGTTCACGGCTCGCCCATTCAAGTTGACTTTGATGACGACGATATAAAAAAGACTACTTTTTTCCGAAACGATATACGGCAATAGTGAAAGATTCAGATCTTCCGGAGTTGGAAAAATGCAAATTTGTCGTTACACGTCACGTCGTCAAGACGGTGATAATGGAAATACCACCGTAGTTCGTGTTTGTTTTCAAGGGGATGACATATTTTAATGGAGTGGTCACCACTGATTACTGGAGCTGTTTTCACCGGGACGAACCTTTAGAGTTCATCCTACGGGGAGCTGACTTGATTAATAAATACTCTTTTTAACAAATACTTAATTATCGATTTATTTCAGAAACACGATGACCGATAGACGTAATCAATCAGAGGTGAGTATGAAATAGTTTTTCTTTTTTTTTTGTTAAAGTTTTTATGTTTCGTTATTGCAATTTTTCATCGGTTTCAGTCTAATGACACAACAAACAACGATTCTAGCTACGATGAAACGGGCATTTGGGAAGAATTAGATAATTATGCTAATGAAATCGATCGTAACAGACGTAGTCCATCAATATTACATAGGGTTGCATGGACACCGTACTATAGACGCCAATCGATAGTTAATCATAGTGGGGAGACTCCTACTACGTCACAGGTAATTATAAACAATTTAGATTATTAACAGTTTCATTTTCATATCTAATAAGCTTTTTTCTTTCAGGAAACAAACATTTCGACTCCTCCTAGAACCAGAGTACCTTTGACTCTGTAGCAACACCGACCACCCATCTTCGGTGATTATTGTATTCTTAATGTACTGCCTTTACTGTTCTCTTCTTATTTTCCAAAGAATTTAGATTATTAACAGTTTCATTTATATATCTAATAAGCGTTTTTCTTTCAGGGAACAAACACTCCTTCTAGAGCCAGAGGACGTTTGACTGATCGTAGCAACACCGACCACCCAACGCCGGTGATTATTGTATTCTTAATAAATTATTACTGTTATATTCTTAGTTTTCATTACTAATAAATTGTATTTTATAGGCTGCAATATTAAATCACGTTGTAAATAGACTCAGAGATTGAGCCTCTCATTCGGGGGAACTAGAGGAGGAATTAAAGCACATACAAGGACTCGAACATTCCCGTATCAACTGTTTCCTTTGCTTAGGAAGTAGGACACGATATCCTCCTCAATATTCAGTAAGTTTTATTGTACGATCATAATAGCAGTAATATCAAAAGATTATAAATGTATTTCATTTCTAATTAATTTTCTTAGACGGCTGTGGGAAATGCACGTGCAAGTGCAGCTCGTAGAGTACCGGCTAATGCACTGCATATACTAAAAATACTGGTAACGGACTTAGAGGCAGCGTTTCAAAGAGATGGATACGAGGAAAATTTCTATGCGGTCGGCGTATGGCGGATAATGATGAGCGATCTAGACAAGCTACTTGAAGAGGGCCGAAGAAGAGTGACTGTCGCTGAAACGGAGGCGATAATGGCCGATCGAATCCCTTCAGGCGTAGTCGTAAGTGTTACAATTTGTAAAACCTGATATTTATGCTATTCATTTACAATAATAGAAAATTATCTTCTTTGTTTTGTATGTTAAAACAGAGAACATCAGAAGAGCAGAATGAAGGAGACCGAAACAGTGGCTATCGTATAGCAGACAGCACTGTCTGCTTAGAACGACCACCATTAACTGTTATAATACCCAGCGGTCACGTTTATTACAGTGAGTGTGCGGAAAGGGTACAGAGGTACCCCATATGCAGGAAACCTGCAGACAGACGCTGCCGACTATTTCTGAACCTGGAATAATTGTGCAAAATATCATAGTATTCGTTAATCAAGTCTTCCCTCTAAATTCTGTCAATTCCTAAAACTATTGTCAGATTCTTATTTTATTGACGTATCTGTATAATCCTGTATTTATATTCATATTTTTTACACAATAAATTTATTTTTATCCAAATACACGTTTTACTCTTATTTTATACAACCAAACAACTCAAAATTCCAACATCCATCACTCACGACCTACTTGTACCCCCATCTAACCACAACACACAACTGACTACATGGTAGCTCAGTCGCTATCGTCACACGCCAGCAAACCAAACGTCCACGGTTCGATTCCCCAATACACATTTATATTTTTTCCTCTTCAAAAAATTACGTTAAGACCAGAATAAGATGGCCCTCCCGATCCCGCAGCATGGCCGCCATCAGGGCACCATCATCCACCAATCAACGACTAGGGGTGGGGCTTAGCAGGTGGTGGGGGTAACAAATAACGCTCTCTCATTGGGGGGATAAAGTATACCCATTACTACTTCTGAGAAATAATTTACTTTCATAAGGAAATTGGCTGATAGGACAAGAGTTGGAGAGAGTAGAAAGTTGAAATAGTAATAACCCACTCTTTCATTTCATTCTTGCAGTTTCGCTCACCAATGAGGACAAATTCACTATCGGCTAGACTACTTTGGATTAGAATATCGGGAGAACGTGTGTAATAATCGCCATTGTATTTCTAGAAACTATTAAAAAGGTATGTCAGAAGAGTCTTAGTCTATGTATAAAATTTTAGATCTATTCTTGCAGTTTTTCGCAGCAATGAGGAACGTTTCATTGTCGCCAAGACTATATTAAATTAGAATATCGGGTATACCTAAGTACTTATAATTGTAATTCTGTTTATGACCCTAGAGGACTCGCGCGGGGTATTTATTCTCCCAGTGAGATTTCAACAAAGATTATAAAACAGTTGCAAATCCTGAATTCTTCAATCCCTTACATACCTTCTATTTGACTCGCCCTGTATCTATTCCTGTCCCTACATCAGGTAGTTTGACAGTTTTATTTTACTTATAACAGTTTGAAGTTATTTTTGCAACAGCTGGGAATGTTTTTAACCTGCGCGAGTCCTCACGTTACAATACTGGTCCCTCTAAGTGAAGTGTATTTCTATTTGTATTTTGCGAGGTTTTTGTAAGTGGAGTTAATTTTTATTCGTATTTTGCTAGGTTTTATAAAAGAAGTCTGTTTGTATTTGTATTTTGCGAAGTTTCTATAAGTGAAGTCTATTTCTATTTGTATTTTGCGAGGTTTTTATAAGTGAAGTCTTTTTCTATTTGTATTTTAATTGTTTATAAATGAAGAATATTTCAAATTGTGTTTTGCAACTTTTTTATCACATAAATTTATTAGATTGCCGTGAGTGAATTTTATTATGTTTCGTATTATGTGAGGAATTTATCACTGAAGTTCGTTTTCATTTATAAATTTATTAATCGTTTTAAAATTATCTACTTATATATTTTGTCATGGCGATAATAGAGAACACAAATTTTATATTTGTAACTTTGCAAGAGAGAGAGAAGCAAATGAAACTTCTTTTGAAGGAATTAAAACATTGTTTGGGGTATTGTATATTTGTGGAGCAATGATGTCTTCGTACAAAAACTCTAAAGGTAAATGGACAACAGACAGAACTGGTTTGCATATAGTAACGTGTAAAATGTCAAGACACAGATTCTATTTTCTCTTGCAAGTATTACGTATCGATATATATTTTGTTTGTAAACTATTCTTGTTTATAAAATATTTTGTTTTCATGTTTATTGTAGCAAAAAACGTTTATTTACAATATATGCTATAGCTTTATATTTGGCAATATTACAAACAAACATTTTAATTACAGGTGTGAATATTGCCCTAAGAACTTAGACAAAAAACTATAATTGCTGTACTAATTGTGGGAAATTTGTTTGTAAAGACCATTTAGTTGAAGTATGTGAAGAGTATTTTGACGTATAAAGAAGGAAATAATATTGCATGACTTTGTTCATATCTTTTATAGTATAACAAAATATGTTTAAATAATTTTTTTTATTTATAACATTAAATATGTTACCTGAAAACAAGTTGTGGTAAAAAATTACCCTGCATGAGCTCTGGTGTAACGGGTATTAGCGCGAGTCCTCTAAGGTTAAGAAAGTATGTCATTATACTCTTATTCTTTGTGATGAATATTTGATTCAGGAATTATCATTTTATAAGATTGTTTCTATACAATCATAGACTACCACTTTCTAAACCTATTATATTCTAATTAAAAATTTATAAAATAAAGTAAATGTTCTTGTTAAAAAACGCACAGCTCTGTGAGTGGTAGTAAAAGTATAAAAAAACCGATTATATCTACAGGCTATTTACATATCCATGCATAGTAAACATTGTTATACAAACATTCGTTTTATATTTCTTTGAATAGTCAGTTAAACACAACTGACGGTATAGCAAATTACATGTAAAATTTCCTTTCCTGAAGCAAATATTCATTACATAAAATAGGAATATTATGATATATCTTCTTAACGGCAGAATTACAATGGTAAGTACTTGGGTTTTTCCGATATCCTAATCAAATGTAGTCAGCCGAAAACGCCACGTTCCTCATTGGTGCGCAAAATTGCAAGAATAAAGCTAATATTTATTACCTAGACGAGAACTAATCTGGCAAACCTATTTAACGGTTTTCAAAAATACAATGGTGAGTAGGGCCTACTCACATTCTTCTGATATTTAAATCAAAACCAGTCTAGACGAAGATGAAAAGTCCTTCATTAGTGCGCAAAACCTAGCTCCAAGAGCAACAACCCAGTTGCCATCTCTTAACCACCACGACGTCTATAGCACTGTCGATGAAAATGTAGTTCCGCAACATTTCAGAATGGACAAATAGTCGAAAGTAGATTCATGCGGTGACTCCTTTGCCTAGACGTGTCAAGTCTAAGTCATAGGCTACCACTTTCTAAACGTGTTCAAAGCTCTTCAAAAATTAAAAAAGTAACGTTTATAATCTTTTTAAAGTAACGGGAACCTCTGTGAGTAGTAGTATATTATTTAAAAAATTATCACAATTATATTTTTAGGCTATTTATATATTATCACATAGCAATCACAATTTTACAAAAATTCACTTCATATTTTAAAATGCTCACATAAACACATCTGGCAGTTAGGAGGTTAAATGTGAAATGACATTTCTTGAAGATAAAATTTAAAGAATAGAATAAGACTATTATGTTATAATTTCTTAACTGTATCTAGATTTAGGAAATTAGTTAGTTACGTTTTTCAATATTCTAAGTAAATGTAGTAGCCAATGATGAATGGTTCCTCATTGATGTGCAAAACAGCAAGAATGAAACTAATATTTATTATATAAAATAAGTTCATTCTGGCCTACCTTTTTAATAGTTTCTAGAAATACAATGGTGGGTACACGCATTCTCCTGATGTTATAATCAGACGTAGTCTAGCCAAAACTGACTTGTTCCTCATTAATGAGCGAAACTGCAAGAATGAAATGAAAGAGTTAATGATTACTATTCTAACTTAAAAATAATACCACCATCCTTACACGTTACCCTAACAGCAACGACCCTGTTGCCATCTCTTGGCCACCAGAACGTCTGTAGAAATGTTTTTGAAATTGCAGTCACACGACCTATCACAATGGACGAACAATCAGAAGTAGAAGTCTCCTTTGCCTAGATGTATCAAGTCTAAGTCAGAGGCGACCACGTTCTAAAAGTGTTCCAAGCTCTTCAAAAAGTAAAAAAGTAACGCTTATAATCTTTTTAAAGTAATGGGAACCTCTGTGAGTGGTAGTACATTATTTAAAAAATTGTCACAATAATATTTTAAAGCCATTTATGTATCATCACATAGCAATCACAATTGCACAAAAATTCATTTCATATTTTAAAATGTTCACATAAACACATCTGGCAGTTAGGAAATTAAATGTGAAATGACATTTTTTGAAAATAATATTTAAAGCATAGAATAAGACCAGTATGTTACAATTTATTAACTGTATCTAGAATTAGGAAATTAAGTACTTACGTTTTTCGAAATTCTAAGCTAATATAGTAGCCCATGATGAATGGTTCCTCATTGCAGTGAATAACTGAAACTAATATTTATTAAATAAACTAAGACCATTTAGACCTACCTTTTTGATGATTTCTAGAAATACAGTGGCGAGTACTCACATTCTCCTGATATTATAATCAAACGTAGTCTAGCTAAAAGTGAATTGTTCCTCATTAATGAGCGAAACTGCAAGAATGAAGTGAAAGAGTGAGGGATTACTATTCCAACTTGAAAGTAATACCACCAATCTTGCACATCACCCTAACAGCAACGACGCAGTTGCCAACTCTTGACCACCAGAACGTCCGTAGAACTGTTTTTAAAATTGTAGTCACGCAACAACCCATAATGGACGAAGAATCGGAAGTAGATACATGCGGAGTCTCCTTATCCTAGATGTCTCAATTCTAAATATTAGTCCAGCACATTTTACACCTGTTAATTTCTTATTAGATTTTGATTAAAAAAAAGGATATAAACTCTTAAAAGTAAAGTGAAACAATTTTAGTAGTAGTACAATATAAAAAAAACGATTATATTTACAGGCTATTTACAAATCCATACATACTAATTAATAGTATACAAACATTTATTTTATGAATGTTTCTAGAATCCGGTCCATGACGATGACCTTAAAGGTGGTCGAACGCCACCTTCTCCATCCTCACGCCTACACTATCCCCAAAGGTCACTAGAACCCTCAGTAGGTTGGCGGGGATCGACGAGAAAGACGGCCCTCCCGACACAGAAGGCCTAGCTCCTTGTCTCTTCTCTTGGCCTCCGACTCTGGAGTAGGCTTAGAAGTAGTGCTTTCCTTCCTTTTCCTTCCTCTCTCTCTATCTTGTCGTACTAAGGTCCTACCGGATACAATGGCTTCCGGGACGACAGGGCGGGTTCTAGCCCTAGCCTCCGTCAAACCCTTCCGCTGCCTGGACCAGTGTTTCCTCAAAGGGGATGGTTCTCTGCCGTCGGCATCCGCCTTCTTTGCTTCATCATGGTAGGAAAGCCAGAGTGCTTTCTTCCTTTGTGTCCCTCTCATTCTTCCTGTTGCCTTTGCAAATGGATTTCCATCTTTCTCTACGGGGGCCGGAGCCACCTCCATTGGGACAGATTTGTCGGTAGGTTCTAAACCCTGACCAGTTAAATTTAATTTTATTGTCTCTGCCATGTGTGTTCCCACTAGCAGCTAGGGAAATAAAGGTCCGCCGCCGCAGAGCCCCGCTTACGGCGGTAAGGCGAATTAAGTATTCAGGGGTGGCGCCAGGTGCCCCTGAGGCTCCGTTAGAGACCCTCCTTACTCTGAGGGCCACCAATCTACATAGGCACGGATCTCATAACACCTTCAGATCGGGGGTGTATGTGTCCATCCAGATCACCAACCTGGATGAGGGGTGCTTCTTGGTTGTCGACCGCAAGGGAAGGGCTGCGAGATAACAGCCCTTCAAGTGCTAGGACTGGCCTCTTTTTTTGAGCCGCCTTCATGCACTCGCATATTTGCCTGGACTTCCCGTTTATACTAAGCCACATACATACAGCTTCGCTCCACCCGTCCCCCACGTCCTATCCACCACGTCAAGGTCATGCTGCCCATAGGAGAGCAAGTACTTAGACTTAATTTTTTACGTGTTCACAATTTGAATCAATAGTGGGAAATATGGTATAACGGTAAACACTACACTAAAATATCTTAATTTTAATAGGTGTTCTACAAATACAGGCCATTTACCGATAATAGCTAGTACACTGGAAGAATTTCTGAGTCTCACTTATAGCTAACGACATATTTAATACATAATTGTAAGTAGTTACAAAGATTGATAATGAAATTAAAATAGTTTTATAGACAGTAATATGTTAAAAACAATTAGCCTAAAGCTATTTGATGTAATATATAATACAAAATCAGCATTTAGCACACTATTCATTTTATCAATTAAAATCGGATGAATGGTGTTGATAGCTGCTTCATCAATTCTTGCAAAAATTAAGGGACCCAATTGGCAGAAATTCACAATTGGCGCCGATAATTTTTGCAAGAAAAGATGGGTTTTTGAAGTAGCGAGATCTAGCAAATCAGTTGGTAAATATTGATCATAATATTTATTACAAAATAAAATATTCAATAAAAGCCAATAATATTGTGCACTGTAATTATTTGTATCCTAATTTGCGAAGCAAAGTAAACGTTAAAAAAAAAAATTTATAAGCAATTAAAAAATTATCGTTCCTGTTATAAATTAATAAATAATAAATAACATACATAACCATTTTTTCACCTATAAGACATCAGATTTATTACATAAAATGTTTCAGAAAGAATTATTGTTACTTCTTTTGTGAAAGAAATTAAATGTATGACAGACTTTGTAAATACATAAACTAACTTAATAAAAACTAGTTCTACCTTGCTAGTTATCTAATTGCCAAGGACGAAAGCATCACACAATAGGTGATACTATTTTAATCACGGGTGAAATTTAAAAAGAAGGTAGTAAATGTATGATTGTCAAACAACACAGTGAAATAAGGAACTACCATGTCTTCCAGCATTGAAGAACAACTGTGTTCAAGACATAACTTCAATATTCCACATATTTTACATTTCAAGTATACAAAACCACTGACATAACTCCGAAGCCAGATGTATTTATTGATATAATTCTGAACCTGGTAGCTCTTCAAGAAAGTTATGCAGTTTTTGATGCCATTTGTCACTAGTTACTTGTGTGGGAGTGGCTTAGCATTATTCAAAATTGATTTTGTTGGTTTGTAGGTATTTTTGGCTGTAGGTTTCTACGAATTGTAACACGTTTTTGTATGGATATTAGTAATAAACGAAACAGTAGTATGCATAATCGCTTTCTCTCTCTTTTATTGTCTTAATGTTATTGAAAGCTAATGGGAAAGTGAATAAATTATTAAATATAACATTTTATTGCTTATTTAGTAAAAGCAAATAAATAATGGACACATTTGTGTTAGACATATTTCTGTGTCCTCCCATCTTCTCCCCTGACCAACAGCCCCTGGTGATGGTGGCACGTCAAATCTTCAAAAACCTTCAGGTGGTATGCAATTGTTATAACGTTGGGAACAACTTGACCAGGGGATTCTCTCCCCAAACATATTTCCCCTACTATTTCTGTGTTCTCAATTGGAAACAAAATTAACTACTATCTTGTATATTCTTTTATATTCTACATTTTTTTTAAAGGCAAGGACCAAGTAAAAGTGAGTTATTTATAATAAGGGACATTTACTGATTAGTCTTGCTGGTGCTCACTAGCAACTATCTAACGGTTAATAATAAAGGTAAAATCTGTTTTAAATCATTCTGATGTAATATATATATTCTGTTTAACACAAATAATTTCAACTATGCATAATACAGTTTCCGCCGCATAGTGTGATCAAACTTAATGTTATTACTATCGCTTAACTTGTAATAGTATACATACATTGTAATCATATCGCTTATTGTAATAATCTCTTTGCTTATTGTTTTTAATATTCGATCAAAACAATATGCCTTCACTAGCACAGACTAAACAAGAATGTTAACAAGTATGTATACATTATGAAATCAGTTGATATGGTGACTGAAATCCTGTCTATCAGTCGTGCTATCAACAATATCGATATGATTCATTTTCCATGTGTCTTCATATCCTGTTTGTCTTTACTCAATCACGTTTTGTATGTTACTATAGCCATATTTTATTCTGGTCTATGCAAGAAAAAGTAGAAGACCTAGTTACAAAGTTTACTAAAGTACATAACACTTTCTGGATAATCAAAATGTGTTAAGTAATCAGTAACGATTTCCATGTGCCTGAATTAAATTGTAGTTACAGAGTTATAGTAATAAAATTATTTACTGCAATGCGACGTTTAGATATTGTTCAGTAAACACTTGTGACCGTAATACAGAGAGTTAATTGCGACATTTCTGTACATCGCGCTCGGTTATTGGTAACATTTTTTATATCAAATATGTTTCTAACAAATATGCATCTAACAAATATGCTTTTAAGAAATATGCTTCTAACAAACATGCTCCTTACAAATATGCTGCTAACAAATATACTTCTAACAAATATGCTTCAAACAATTATGCTTTTAAGAAATATGCTTCCAACAAATAGGCTTCTAAGAAATATGCTTCTAACAAATATGCTTCTAACAAATATGCTTTTAAGAAATATCCTTCTAACAAATAAGCTTCTAAGAAATATGCTTCTAACAAATTCGTTCCTTTTAAATATGCTGCTAACAAATATGCTTCTAACAAATATGTTTCAAACAATTATGCTCCTAACAAATATGCTTCTAAGTAATAGGCTCTAACAAATATGCTGCTAACAAATATGCTTCTAACAAATATGATTACAATAAGCGGCAGCTTCTATTTTGTACAATTTTTTGTTTCAAAATATACTTTAATGATTAGTTACTAGTAGGCTTTCACTCTTCATTTTAGATGGTAAAATCCAATAATCGTTGAGCATGATTGTTTTATCAATTCCAAGACATTTGTAGCAAAATGTCCTGAATGATAGACATTGACAATCAGTACCCTTACCATACTAAGTACAAGAGGAGATAGCTTGCTTTAAGGAGCGAGAACTAACACAGCTGTTGTGATATATTACCCTTAATAGCTATTATATATTTCAAACCGATTACAGTAGTTTACATACATTGTATTACAGACTTTTGTATTTTAATTTACAAGGAAAAGTAAAGATGTAGAAACTGAAATATTACACATTTGTTATACGTATTACAACATTACCTATTGATAATTATGAATTCAGTAATGTATTAAACATAATATCTGTTTCGAAAATCTTTTGGTCAGGAACGAACTGGAGGTGCAGGCATAGGCTAATACAGGAATAAAGATAGTGCATTTATTGTTGCCCTTACTAGGCCTACAATGTAAGTATGGCGACCACGCCAAGATTATAAAGTAATAAAATATAATTTTATTATACTGTATGAGATAATTCCTTACCAGATGTCTTGAAGGAAAAGCTAGGCACGTGGCGAAGGTAAAAGATGTGAGCTTAAGTTCGTAGTGAGATGCAATCATCTATTTCCTTTTTTTAAATAAAATATGTCATCAGCAAGGTTTGAATTGTTGGCGTGAACGCATGTGAGTATAAATTTAAATACTTTTAAATTGCAGTGCCTAGCATAACCATTCTACATATACGTACACAAATAAAGTTATTTCTCTAGCTATTGAGTGTGTATGATTTTAAGAAATAACTACCTGACTTAAAGCAGCACAGCAATAATAATCAAGAGACACGTCGAAAAACGATAATCATTTTAAAGGATTTGGCAAAGTGAGAATATGTGTATTTTCGCCACGACACGCAGAAGAGCACCCTGCAATTGCAGTAAGCTGTACGGTGGTTCATACTAGGTAATAACCAAAGGAACAAGACTTGTTATATCAACTCCTACCATAAAACAAGGACAGTGTACGTCGACTGACTAGAAAAGTTTTAGCAGATGGCGCATTAGATCAACAGCAACAATCAACATTGCAGTTATTAATACAAGAATCATCGCTATTAGTAATCATTTTTAAGAATGCATAGACTCTCGTTACCGTGGCAGTTATGTCTTTTAAGAGACGAATCCTTTTTCTGTAGCAATTAAACCATAATTAGAAATTGAAGAATTTTAAATGTGTAGTATGAAATAAGTCGTTGCGAAGCGTCTTGAAGAAAGGGTTAGGTAAGTGACGAAAGGAGGTGTTAGCTAGCACTTAATAGGGCAGGGGACAAAATCTGTTGCTTACTATACAAAAGTTTCTTTACTAAGGTTGTGAACTGTTTGTTTAAAAGCATGCAAGTGTATTTTAAATAGTTTTAAGTGCAAGTGCCTTGTCATTTATTTTTTATATAAGTATACAAGAAGGTAGTTATCAAGAGAAGGAGTGTGCATTATAAGTTGTGAAATAAGTACCTGGACCCCAAACTATAAAGGTGTTTGAGTTAATAGTTATTTACTCTAAAATTATAAAGGCGCATGAAAGAACCATGATCGCACCATTTACTCAATAAGCCAACTCTTATTTTGGGCAATAAATAATCTTTAGAACTCTTTTTTAATTCTATAATTTACTTTTTAAAATAATAAACATAATTTCAAATTAAAGCTGTTAAAAAAGTTTTAAAGATATTTAGTCCTTAATGATCTCATAATTTATTGTTTCTTTGTAAGAAGGGAACAAATCGTGTCAGGTATGGGGTAGGGCAATATATAACTGGCAAATTAACATGACTGTAGTCAGTGGGGAAATCAGTAAACTCAAAGTAGAGGACCTTAAATAGGAATTTGTAGATCGCGAAATGAAGTCAATACCCTGTCTCAGGGTAAGTTAAGTCAAAGCCAGGTAGCTGCGTGATGAATAGCTACGAACTGGCCACGCTTCAGTAATCAATATTTGTATTAGGCTTCCGTTATAATACTTGGTATAGTGGTACGATTACTGCTACACCAGCGGCTCAGAGCAGTGGATAACGCGAAGAGTGAACTTCATAACACGGTTTGTGGTAGCAATAAATTGGGTAAGATGATAGATATTCTACAAAACTTTTGATGGAACATTCAACTGCTTTCGAAGAACAACTGTTAAATAAGCTAGAGGGATATTTTAAAAGTGTAGAAGGTAAAGTAATTTGTTTGGAAGATGTCTTAATCACTTTAAAAATGAAGTTAGTAAATTACAACGTAAATAAGCTGGCAGTTCCAGTAAATTAGGCAGAATGTAAGCTACTAGTTTCAGAGCTACTATGAGCTTTGAACCAACGCTTGCCCATGCCTGAGACTAAGTATAGAAACCCTCCTTACAATAAGTCATGTGTAACCTTCCTTACGGGACAATGAGCCACGTACCCCAACATTCGATATGAAGATGCCTTGGAAGAGCTTTATAATGCAGATCGGGACAACGGTTTTGATTAGTAGGAGGTCAATTGTAAACAAGACCTCCATGTTGTGTGACGATAAGTGCGGATGCTCTGAAATTCCCTGGAGAGGTTCCAATATGTAAGAAGATGTACTAAAGCTAGACCATCAATGGCTTTGAGATTGGATTTGGCCGTCAACGCCTAGAGAAACTGCATTACTCTCAGTCGAAAAGCAGTATTTAAAATTCAAATGACACCTTAAAACATATGAAGGTGATTTTACTAGGGTAGATGGGTAAGCTTACCCATCAGGGACCGATAATGTCTACGCGAGTTTTCATTGTAGAAGAATTCCCGTACAAGCTTCGGGCGCTCGAGACACAACAGGCAGTGAAGCTCGCCCGTCCGAAGACACTTGACGACGCTCTTACGGAGGCTATAGAGTTCGAGGCAGTGAACACTCAGATAGAAACCAAGCCCTTATGTAAAACCATTAGACCATCAATCGCTTTGAGTTTCTGTATCACTCTCAGTCGAAAAGCAGTATCTAAAATTCCAATGACACCTTAAAACATATGAAGTTGATATTATTCTGTTAGATGGGTAAGCTTAACCATAGGAGATCGATAATGTCTACGAGAGTTTGGTGATAGAAAAATTCCTCTTTAACCTTCTGGGGCTCGAGACACAGCGCGGAAGTCAAGCTCGCCCATCCGAAGACACTGGACGACGCTGTAAGTATAGAGAAAAGATCAACATTCACAGACAAAGTAAAACCCTAGAATAAAGAAAACCAATGTTTTAGCTAGGAGAACTAGGAGATCCTAATAGACAAAACGGTTACCCTGAGTCTGTTTATGTCTCTCACCACGTTGGGATAACCTGATTAGCATACTTTCCTTTTCTTGATTTGTCTGATCTGCGTACTTTAATAGTTTTTTTTAGATGTTCCATGTTAGTTAGTTTCTAGAATATACTCGTATGTCAAATAACCGAAATATAATTGTTGTTAATATATAAGGTGTAGCGAAAAAAGCGACCAGAGAAAATAGAGCCCAGCGATAATAGCGACCAGCGAAATACACAGCTAAATAAGCGCCAAGCGGAAAAAGAAAATACCCGCACGTGGGCATTCCACTCTGTTCGTCTTACGAGTGTTTTAAAGTATTCAAATGTCTTGGTCTGATTTCCATCACACTTTATCCAGGCTTTGGACCGGCTAAATGATAGTAGTACATTTCTATCACTCAGGAGTGTTTAAAATCAGCATTGGGAAAGTTTCGTTGATTTTTTTAATATTTATGCATTGCTAACTTTTTTTATAATTATACTTTGTATTTTTTTTTTTGTTTTAGTTTTTCATGACTGTCGTCTTTTGTAATCAGCCTTAATATAGCCTCATTATTGTGTTCTATATTTATGCGTTTTAGATTGTTTTTATTTCTTTTGATTTTAACATGACTTAAGCTTTTGTAGGTAACAGAGAGTCCTGAGACAAGCCCTTATATCACAAGTGTCTTCATATATCTTGATTGTTTTTTTAATGGTCTCCATTTTCTTATACTTGAGTTTTCTTCGCTTTCGTTCCAAGTTCAATTGAATTTGCATAAAGGTTAATGCTGAGTTTTCGGCTTCAGTTTTTAAACAATGGATCAGTTCTTTGATCTTGGGATGAGATCTTTGAAACATATAATTAAGTTTATTGTTACAACTATCAACAGAATTTGTGGTTCTATGCCACCTATTGTAGCAATTCCATAAATTTAAATCGTTTTTCTCATTTTCCATTCATATTTCAACGAAATAATAAAAAAAACTCTTTTTCTGGTTTTTGAGAGTATATATCCAACCTCCCATCGATGACGTTCTCGGGCTTGAGAAATACAAGAGACGCACACATTTTTATGAGTCTTGCGTAAGCCCTGGATTTTGAACTTTCCGCCACAAATATTATTTCATGTGGAAGTAACATCCCTTTATTTCTACTGTCGGGAAAGCTTCTTTCACACCAGATTTTGCCGCAGCCTCAAAATCTACAATTACTTGTCTTTGAGTCCAGTCGGGTATAACTTGAAGCATTAGCTGAAAAAGGGTGACATATGTTGCTTTTTTTATTTGGTAACAGACCTAAAGCCACTGGATAAATGTTTGTTTCCTAGGCTGAGCTCCCGAAATCAGCATGGATAGAGCAAATCTGTGAAAATTGTTTACTAGAGCTTTTGAAACTTCCATCCATGTAAAAGTCTTCACATTATGCTAATCCGTCTCTTCCTAACTTCCCACTAAAAATTATAATTCTGTCTCCTGATTTGTCATTCGCTAATAGAAAGCAGCTGACATCTTCTACTGATGGATTATCTTGTACTTTATACCTTTGCTGTTGCATAACCTTCTTTATAGCAAGCGGAGCTGGTATCTCTGTTACGAACTCGTAACCTCCGTTGTGAAGCTCACCTAACTCTTGATTGTAGATTTTAGAGACAGCCACATATTCTTCCCGAACCCGAATTTTCGACGCTTTAAGGCATTTCTTTACCTCTGAACGTGCTTCATCTGGAGCACTACACTGATGTTCACTTGTAGCCAAGACCTCATCATTTTTACTTTTCATATCAACCCGACACCTTTGTGACCTCTGCTTTGAACATCGCCACAATATAGTTCCCTCCAAATTTTGGCGTTTAAAGTTATAACAGTAGCCGTCATACAGGGTGCACTGCTTACCTATGTTAGTTGTAGTAATTTCCAATATAGGAAACAAACTGTTAGCACAAACATATGTAACACTGAATTAGTCGCACTACGAACCTAGACACACGATCATTACACAACGAAGGTTACAGTAATATCGGCTACAGTGACACCATCAACCAATTACTTCATACTGTGAATTCAACAGAGAAATGAAAAATGTAAAATAATAACTTTTAAACCGTAACCTTAACTCTCAGTTTTCTCGTAAGATAATGTATACACGACACTATCTAAAGGCTGTTGTTCTGTTCTCTACGACATGTAATCGAAGTTCGAATGCTCTAATTGCGAACTAACATGCCTTTGTATGATTCGGAATATTTCTTGGTGTTCATTTTGTAACATTCTAGCCCTTTTTTACATCGGGTAAATTTTTATCTTTATTAAAAATGTGTGTTAATTACTAATTAACAAATTAATTAACAGACAGAAACTGTCTGTCTGTGGCGGTCTTCTTATCTTGAAGGTAGAACTTGGGAAATGAGATTTTAAAGCTTTTAAATGCAAGTTATACAATTTATTAATCAATGACAAATTACAAAAGAACAAATGACACCAATGTGTCCAGTAATTTACTTTTAATTACTGCTACTACTTGAGGTAATAACCCACATCACGCCATGTGACGTAAACATGGTCTGACATCGCCTGATACGATGCACCAATCAAAAAATTCAAAATAATAAGTAAGGGTGGGAAATTCCGTTGGCGTGCCCTTGCAGAAGCTCCAGTCACCCAGAGGTTCCCGAACGGAACAGACGTCATGGCACTTTCGGACATAACTTAGAAATTTGTAAGCTTCCAGTATTCAAAATTTAGGATGTCAATGCCGGTACCAAATTTTATAAACGCAACTAAAGAAGAAGTCATAAGCGATTATTTATGTGTTCCAAAAAAGTAAAAGTTTATATCATTTTTGTTTAAGAGCGCTGATTTGTAAGAGCGATGGGTTAAGTGTTAAAGTGTATAAAAGCGATGTGCAGTAATTAATTATATGTATTAAAGTCTTTTACAAATGAAGTGCACAACCAAGTACGTTTTAGAAAATAATAAAGAAAATGTATTTTAATGTTAACTATGTTGAATTTAAAATGATAAAAGATTAACACATGAACCGTAGAAATTTTCCTTTGAATATTCATTTCGAAACATTTAATTGGAAAACCTAAGTTACTACCTTCTCGATATATATAAATTTTAAAGGTTAATAACTAATTGAAATGTATAGAATACTTAGCAGTAATTGAAAGTTAATTACTCGACACATTGGTGTCATTTGTTCTTTTGTAATTTGTCATTGATTAATAAATTGTATAACTTTGTATTTTAAAGCTTTAAATAATCATTTCATGTAACCTAGTTTTACCTTCAAGATTAGAAGACCGTCGTAGACAGACAGTACCTGCCTGAGTTATGACGGAGACCTAGAAGCTCCTGGTAAGTAAGGTTTATTAATTTGGTAATTAGTAATTAACACACATTTTTAATAAAGATAATACTTACTTAATCGAGTTGAAAAAGGGCTAGAACGTCGCAATTTCTATTGTCCTAATAGATTTCTCAAAGCAACACGAATCGGTCAAGCGTTAAACAGTCAAATGAAGGTTAGAATTGAAGTCTATGCAAGTATTTGTAATATTTTCACAAGGTAATGTAGAGATGTGTTCAACCGCTTACTGGAAGATAGGTACTGGTAGAGATATTTATAGACAAGCGAACAGAATTATAATACTGGGTGTCAGACGGAAACGATTACATTTACTTATTATACTTCAAAGATCGTAATCAGTTGAAACTTCTCTGCGCATTTGTTTCTAGTTTAGGCCTATATTCCAAATAAAGTAACAGAATGACATGTTTAGCGAATCAATGATAGCTCAAGATAAAGATGATATCATAAAGATATATTTTGTTTATAGGAAGCCGTTGGTTTCTCATTACTAATTTTGTATTATAGTCTTTAATACGGTTATTTGATTCAGCAGCTGTTTGTCAAGTTCGTTTACTTCATGAGTTAGCCGGTTCCAAGTTTCCCTATTTCTTCATTTGTTTTATCTATGCTAGTTTTTAGTCCTTTAATACTTTTAGTGAAGGTTTCCCTATCTCCTGCCCTAATTTTATCTGCGTCTTCCTTGCATTGATTTATTTGTTCAAATTAATGCATTATAATTTGATTTGTTTTTAGGACTACACTTACAGTTCACTTATTTTCTTAATTTTTACCGACTGGTTCATTAAAATAACTTGTCTACATTTGGTCTTGGACCCCTGTATTTGACTATCGCGTCACTCATCGCTACCAGTATTACAAATAAATCTTGTTTCCTAGTTATTTTCTACAATGGTCCTTTATCGCAATATGTCGAAAACAATTAGCCCAATGTTATTTGTATGTATTATATCATACAAAATCAGCACTTTTCATTCTAGCAATTAGAATCCGATGAATGTTGTTGATATCTGCTTCATCAATTCTCGCGAAAGTTAAGGGACCCAATTGGCAGAAATTCATAAATGGACCGATAATTCTCTCAAGAAAAGATGACCACTAAAAGTATCGAGATCTAGCAAAGCAGTTGGTAAATATTGACCTTAATATTTATTACAAAATAAAATATTCAATAAAAGCAATGCTCATTAGCAATGCGCACTGTAATAATTTGTATCCTTATTTGCAAAGCAAAGTAAATATTGAAAAAACAATTCTCATAAGCATTTAAACAAATATCGTTCCTATTATAAATTAATAAATAATAAATAACATACATAACAATTTTTTTCACCTATAAGACATCAGATTTATTACATAAAATATTTCAAAAACATTATTGTTACTTCTTTCATGAAAGCAATTAAATGTATGACAAGCTTTGTAAATACAAATAGTAACTTTAAAAAAAGTCGTTCTACCTTGCCAGTTATATAATTGCAAAAGATGAAAGCATAACACAATAGGTGAGACCCGTTTTACTTCCGGGTAAACTTTAAAAAGAAATTTAAAAAAGTATGATTGTCAAACAACACAGTGAAATAGGGAATTACCATGTCTTCCAGCATTGAAGAACAACTGTGTTGAAAACATAACTTCAAGAATCCACACATTTTACACTTAAAGTATAAAAAACCAGTTACATAGCAGACATGGCACAGCTATTAGTATTTGTACGATTTGTGTATAATGAAGAAGTTATAGAAGAGCTTTTGGTTTGCAAACGACTTGAATATAAAACTACAGCGGAACTTATTTTCAACATGAATAATGATTATGTGCTCAAAAAGACATTCTTTGGTCAAAGTGTAATGGCTTATGCACAGATATAGCAAAAGCTTTTTCTGGAAAACTAACAGGACCGGCAGTAAAAATAAAGAAATTGGCTCCCGAATACCGAAGTACCCATTGCGTAATCCTTCGGGAGGCACTAGCTGCTAAAGGCATACAGGAAAATCTGATCTCTGTTTTATCAGATGCTGTGAAAGTTATTAACTTAATAAAAGTTGGGGCTCCTAATTCCGGCTTATTCTCCTTGAAGAGTGTGGATGGCAACTTCAAAACACTTCTCTTGCACACAAAAGTGGAATGATTATCTGGTGGGAAAATTTTCACCCACTTCTTCGAATTGAGGTCAAAAGTTTTAATAACTATAACCGAAAATATAGTGAGATGAATTCTTGTTCTGTGGGGAAAAATTGTGTTATTGATAGACTCAACACGTTGAACATGAGTCTCCAGGAAGCAAATATGTTCTGAAGAAGCAAGAAAAGGTTAGTCTTTTATGTTCTCCAATACAGAAGACGTGTGTCACAGCATTTACTATACTAGCATCATATTTTGATGAAAATGATATATCTCCGAAGCGAGATGTATTTAGTGATATGATTCTGCACCTGGAAGCTCATCAAGAAAGTTTCAATTAACATTACTTTGAAGATTATGTCAAAATTGACTGCAACAGATACTTTTCCATGAAGATCTCCAAATGAGTTGAAACTGCAGAACAAATTAATCATTCTAACAGAAGACTGTTCCCTGGTAAATGTTTTGATAGAAAACCCATTAACCTCTGGGTCTGGTATAGATCCGAGTATCCGATGCTCTTAGAGAATAATTATGCTGGTTTTGATGGCCTTTGTCACTAGTTTCTTGTGTGAGAGTGGCTTTTCTCAACTATTGTATACAAAGAATTAACTATTTTCTTGTATAGAACAAGTGTTGAAGAGGACTTTTAAAATAAAATAATTTCTATGACTCCTGCAATTAACTCTTTACACACCGGCAAACAGCAACAAGCTTAGCATTAGACAAATTTGATTTTGTTGATTTTGAGGTTTTTTTGGCTGTTCCTCATGTTTTTGTATGGATATTAGTATTACTTGAAACAGTTGTATGCATATTCGCTTACTCTCTCTTTTATTGTGTTAATGTTATTGAAAGCTAAAGGGGAAATTAATGAATAATGAAATACAAAATTGTGTTGCCTATGTAATAGAATCAAATAAATAATGGACAGATTTCTGTTAGAAAATGTGTTGTAAAAAATTAGGATCTACAATGTTTTGTAAGAAAGGAGGTGTTGCCTCTCATCTACTACCCCCCCACCCTACAGACTCATGGTGATGGAGGCACGCCAAATCTTCAAAAACCTTTAGGTGGTACGCAATTGTTAGAACGTTGGGAACTGCTGCACCAGGGTATTATCTCCACAATCATATTTCATCCGTTTTTACGGCAGTTATTCATTAATAGTGACTCTTTATTAATTCGGGCTATTTACTAACCAATCTGGCTGGTGCTCACTAGCAGCTATACAGTGATTTACAGTGAAATATTTATTTCGTATTTGTATGCTATAAATAAAAAAAAGTCTGTTGTAATTCAATAAATAATTTTTTTACCACAAATAATTACAACTTTGCATAATACAGTTTCCGCCGCATAGTGTGATTACACTTAATGTTATTACTATAGTTTTACATAAAGATAGACACGGAATCGTATAAATACATCGCTTATTGTAATAATCGCTTCGCTGATTGTTTTGATTTTTTTTTTAGTATTCGATCAATAAAATATGCGTCCACTAGCACAGACCAAACAAGAATGTTAACAAGTATCGTATATTCTATGAAATCAGTTGATATGGTGACTAGTAGCCTGTCGAACAGTCGTGTTATCCACAATATCGACATGATTTATTATTCACGTGTCTTCATATCCTGTTTGTCTTTGCTCAATCACGTTTTGTAGGTTTCTATAAATGTATACAGTAGTTGCTTGTTATCTAGTTGTTCGTATGCCATTTGCTTAAGTGATTACTGTAAAGCCCTGTTCAGTTTATTTGTTTATTCTTATATAAGTTTATAGTTTCAGCGTGATTTTACCTTTCATTATTTTTTAACAATTTCTATAATTTGTTTTCTGAGGTTTGGTGTCACTTGAACATTCAAAGTGTTACTTACAAACAAACCTATGAGTATTAGCAATTTACATCTATATTTTACTGGAAAAATACAGATAATCTCATATTGTGGAATTCTTTGTGAAAAAGTAAATAAATTTGAAAGTTAAATAAAAGAATCTGACTTGCAGAATGTCCACAAAATATAACAAGTAGAAGACCTAGTTACAAAATTTTACTACAGTACATGAAACATTCTGAAAATTGGTAAGTAAACACTTATTCTTTTCTTGTGCCTGAATTAAATTGTAGTTGCATTGTAATAGAATTAAAATTATTTACTGCAATGCGAGATCTCTTGAGACCATAACCGTGAGCTAAAATGCGGAACTTCTGTAGGCCTACTTCGTAATTTGGTCTGTTATTGTTAACGTTCTGTTTTTGTTATAAAATATGTTTCTAGCAAATATGCTTCTACCAAATATGCTTCTAACAAATATGATTCTAATAAATATGCTTCTAACAAATATCTAACCAATATGATTGTAAAAATATCATCGTAACAAATATGCTTCTATCAATTATGATTCTAACAAATATGTTTTTAACAAATACTTTTCTAACAAACATGCTTCTATCAAATATGCTTTTAACAAAGATGCTTCAAAAAAATGCTTTTAACAAATAAACATCTAACAAATATGCTTCTTATAAAAATACGCCTAACAAGTATGCTTCTAACAAATATGCTTCTAACAAATACGTTTCTAACAAATATGCTTTTAACCATTGAGCTTCTATCAAATTTGATTCTAACCAATATGGTTGTAACAAATATGCTTCTAACAAATATGATTACAATAAGTGGCAGCTACTATTTCATACAATATTATGTTTCAAAAATAAACTTTAATGATTTATTATTTAGTAATCCTACACTCTTCATTTTAGATTGTAAAATCCAATTATCGTTGAGCATGATTGTTTTATTAATTCCAGCGATAGGTAAAGGTCCTGACTGATAGACATTGACAATCAGTACCTTTTCTATATCACAAGAGGAGATAACTAGATTTAAAGAGCGAAAACTAACACCTAAGCCCTTAATAGCTATTATAACTCAGCTATTATATATGTATACAAAAAAGGTAGTTGTCAAGAGAAGGTGTGTGCATTATAACTTGTGAAATAAGTACTGTACCTGGAACCCAAACTATAAAAGTGTGAGAGTTAATAGTTATTTACTCTAAAATTTTAAAGTCGCATGCAAGAACCATAACGAAGCATTTACCCAGCAAGCCAACTAATATTTTGTAAGATATAGAATCATTGGAACTCTTTTGTAATTTTATAGTTTACATTGAACACCTAATTTCAAATTATTGCTGTTAAAAATACTAATAGTTATTTAGTCCAAAATAACCTCATAGTTTAGAGGCCAAGTGTAGAAATCCTCCTTACAATAAACCATGTGTAACCTTCCTTACGGGACAATAAGCCACGCGCCTCAATATTCGATATGAAGATGCCTTGGAAGAGCTACATAATGCAATCAATACAACGGTTTTGATTAATAGGAGGTTACTCGTAAACAAGACCTCGATGTTGTGTGACGATAAGTGCAGATGCAAGATAAGGTAGGAAGATGGATTACAATGAAAACATTAATCGCTTTGAGATAGGATGTGGCTGTCAACGTCTAGAGAAATTGTCAAACAACAAAGTGAAAAAAGAAATTACCATGTCCTCCAGCATTGAAGAAAATCTGTGTTCAAAACATAACTTCAAGAATCCACACCTTTTGCACTTCAAGTATACAAAAAACTGACATAACAGAGATGGCATAGATATGAATAATGGTACGATTTGCGTATATTGAAGAAGTTATATAAGAGCTTTTGTTTTGCAAACGACTTGAATATAATACTACAGCGGAACTTATTTTCAACAATTATAATAGCAGAAAGAAGGCTACTTCTGCACAAATGGCACAAGATGCTGTTCAAACCTAATACGGCCAGATGGCAGCTAACATAACCCAAAGTGGTTGATGGGGGTAGATGTGTTGGTGAGTTTTGTGGAGGTCTATCCGTGGATGCGCTCCGGGAAGGGAGTGGGTTTGGGATTAGGGGTAGTTCTTAAAAATTTTTTTCAAAAATGTGTGTTGTGTGTATGGGGTATGTTTAGAGTGTATGTCGGTTAGATGTAGGGGTGGGTTCACCCTGGGGGGTGGGGGTTGTTTTTAGTAATTTATGAAATCGCCAAAAAATGATCGGTTGGATCAAATGACCAAGGTTTCAACTAAAAAACATTGAAACACTGTCTTACGCTAAGTTTAACCGACCAACTTTCATGCACTTCAATCGGCCAACAATTATCTTGAATCCAGATAACCAACAGACTGTGCGGGAATCGATCTATCATATTTTAGAGGCTCGGTAGTGCTGTCAAACCCATGTAACCTAACCTACCCCTAAGTGTGTTGTGTATTAGGGGTGAGTTTTGTGGGTCACGGGGAATAGATGTCATAGTGTCCTAACCTAACTCATCTTCAAGTGTTGTATGTGTTTGGAGTGTATGTTGGTTAGATGTGGAGGTGGGTCCGGGGGATGGGGATTGTTTATAAGAAAGCATCAAAAAATTATAGGTTAGATATTATGTCCAACGTTTCAACTAAACAACACTGAAACACTGTCTTAAGCAAAGTTTAACCGACCAAGTTACATGCATTTCAATCAACCAACAATTACGTTGAATTCAAATAAACAACAAGCTGTGCAGGGAATCAACCTAACACATTGCAGGGGCTAGGTAGGCTTACGCCTGACGGACCATGCGGTCGCAATAAGGCGTGGATACAACATTGTCTGAACGGTGTCACCTTCCGATGATAATGTAGTCCT
The DNA here is from genome assembly GCA_036971475.1 of Prosapia bicincta. NCBI lineage: Eukaryota > Metazoa > Arthropoda > Insecta > Hemiptera > Cercopidae > Prosapia > Prosapia bicincta. Next base: position 349,413,673 of record JBAIZL010000002.1, read on the forward strand.
GAAGGACGCCTCTCATCTATGCATAACCTATCAAGATATCTACCATAAATATCCCTGTATTTGTGTAAACACTGACATATACGTGAAGGACATCAGACGATCCATTGCGACTGAGTTGCATAAGCCTGCAAGATGAAATTTCAAAACACGCAGAGTGCATTTAAGAGGTATAGACGATTTATATCAAGCCGAATTGCTGGAAATGATTCCACACGCTTAAGACAATAGCGGCTACAAGTACATACTGACCATGATAAACTGTTTGACTAAATTCGCATTTGCGCTCCCGTTAAAATCAAAATCAAGGTATGAAGTGGCTGCCGCGCTGGAACCTATTTTTAAAATACACCATATGAAAAACTTTCAAACCGATCAAGGTATAGAGTGGTTTAACACTCATGCAGGTAAATTGATGAAAAAATACAAAATCAATCACTACAATACCTATTCCGATAAGAAGGTCTCGATAGTGGAACGCCTGAATCGTACATTAAAGGGGCGAATGTGGCGTGAATTTACTGCGCTATCATTGGTTGAATGTAGTGAAAAAATTGTCAACGCCTATAATAATACAGTTCACTTTACTATTGGTATGAAACCGAGCCACGTTACTAGAAAACACGAGCAGATGTTTTTGGAAAAGACAAGAGGAGGAGTCGAGAGTATGCCTAAAGTGCCAAAATTTCAAGTAGACGTTAAAGTCCGAATCTCGAAATACAAGAAAAACTTTACTAAGGGGTACTTGACTAGTTGGACAAATGAGTTGTTTTCTATTTATGCTGTCTTACCGACAGATCTTGTCACGCACATCTTACAAGACGGTAAAGGCGAGATATTAAAAGGCAAATTCTACACCGAAGAACTGAGTTAATCAAAAGTAGGTTCGATTTACCTCGTGGAAAAAGTATTGCGCACAAAAGGTAATAGAGTATTTGTGAAATTGCTGGGTTTCGATAGAAACCACAACTCGAGGGTAGATAAAGGTAAACTTATACTGTGACCGCATAAGGACAATCTCGTCCCATTGGCATAAGACCTCATTACGTCATTGAAAAAGTTATATGCGGTCCAATAGCTTGCACTAGAATATATGTTTCGAAAAATAAAGATCATGTTCTTCGCACAATTGACTCATTCTGGTTACGTCTTTCGAGATGCACGTAGTGATTGCTCCATATACGATGCAACTACATAATTTCGACGCATATGTAGGTGTAGAAATTTAAAAAAGTATGATAGTCAAACAACACAGTGAAATAGGGAATTACCATGTCTTCCAGAATTGAAGCACAACTGTGTTCAATACATATTTTCTAGAATCCCACTTGGAACTTCCGGTTTTTTCCTTGTAGCCGTTGATGGTGATCTTCTTTTCTGAGTTTATCATACTGATTAACTCGAACATGCATTTCACTTTTGTAAAGATAAATAATGAACACTCGATTATTTCTATTATGGAACATTAACTCTCCTCATAGAATTAGGACGACTGGAGAAAGTGACGTATTTTAAGAGATCTACTAAAAAAATATTTCCCTCGTCACTAATTAATGGTAAACACTCAAAGTAACTTGCAGTAAGTTTTGGCTGTTTCACGTTTGATCCACCTGAGAACTCTCAGAATTTGACGCTGAGTAATCCTGTCAGTGGCCATATTATTTCCTCCAAGCAATTTTGTAGTAGGGCTGGAGTAATAATATTTAATCCAGGCGCTTTAAAATTCTCAAGAGACAGAGTCGCCTCTCTCACCTTTTGCGCTGAGATCACCTGCCCAGCAATACTCCAGTCCGCTCTTAGCCCAGTATGTCGGAGGTTTTGAGCACCGTCCCCTACCGGTCTAATATCGGGAAAACTGTACCTCATAAGCAGACGCAGAGTTTCCTCCGGGGTGTCAGTAAAGCTACCCTCAGTCTTCTTGACAAACTTAAGCTCTCCCCTCGGTCCACCTGCTAACACCTTAAACAGTCTAGCAGTGTCACTCAGTGTGCTTGTATCTGAGCACCACTTTTCCCAAAAAGTACGTTTAACCTCTTTAATAAGATTTTTATAGAGACCCTGGCTGTCTTTATATGCCTGCCAGGTCTCTGCCGTTTTCTCCTTCTTTGCCCTATTAAAGAGCCTTCTAGTCTCTTCCCTTCTTCCCTCTAACACGCTGTTCCACTTCAGCTTACCACGCCCAGTGTTTATCCACGAGAGAGGACAAATTTCCTCAAACGACGTGGAAATTGCAGTCCTGAAGTAGGCCTCAGTATTTTCCAGTTCGTTTGATGTACCATACTTACCACGGACGTCTGACATCCGCCTCCTCACCGAGGACTTAAAACCTTCCCGAACCTAACCGAGAACATGGAAGGCTCATCTGAAATCTGTCAGTCATGCACCCACCTTACCATTTGTCTATTACAGAAGGTGATATCTAGAACCTCCATTCTGTTTGAAGTGACAAGTGTTGGCTCGGCACCTGTGTTTAAAACCGCAAGATTTTCTTCAACCAAGAAGGCTAGGAGCTCCTCACCTGGCTCATTTGTGTCTGTGCTGCCCCACACCTCATTATGAGCATTAGCATCACATCCCACTAAGATTCCTATATTCCTCTCCCTACAGTACCGAACTAACGTACGTAATTCTGCAGGGGGTAATTCTCTATTGTGGGCGCAGTAAGTGGAGGCCACGATGACCTCCCTGCTCCAATTTACCTCGCTCTTACCTCGAATTCTAACCACCGCAAGGTCTTTAGTTGAGAATACTTGAATCAGCGTAACTTCTAGTCTTTTGACTATCACACATGCTCTGTGCCCCTCATGATTCCCACTTGCGTAGGTGCGCCCAGCTGCAGTCAGACCACTTATATGGTTCCGGAGCAGCCACGGTTCCGGTTAAATGGTTCCGGTTCTTGCACTAGTCTTCAGGACCACAGAGGAGCTTTTACTGTGGTGCAAGTTAATTTGCAGGATCATTACTTGAGGGTCTGCCATATCCAACTGACCCCTACGCCTTCTCCTGATTCTCTCTCTCGTCCTTCTCTCCCGGCTCCTTAGAGTTCCACTTAAAAGTGACCTCTTCAGTCCCCAGGAAGGCTTTCTCATCTCTAGCCTTTAATTGTCTGGTCGATGCCTCATCCAATCCTTGAGGAGGCTCGTTCAATGCACTGTAGGATCTTCCATGTCGAAGTGTCAATTTCTGGGTTTTGCATCCCCATAAGCTTGACCAACTGAGTGGCCTCCCTTTTTGGTGGTGATACTAGTACCGTCACTTTTACCCTTTTGATCAGTTCATCAGGCAGGACTAGCCATGCCTGAGTCCCGGGCCAGATCTTAACTAACGGTACTTCTCTCAGCTATTTTGCTAATTCCTCCTCAGCACAAATAAATGTTGCGACTCCATCACTTAGGTAAGTGTCTCTGAACCTCGAAACAAAACCTCCAGAAGGAGTGTCCAGCCGGTCCATGACCGTGCCCTTAAGGTGGTCGAACGCCGCCATCTCAATCCTCACGCCTACACTATCCCCAAATGTCACTAGAACCCTCGGTAGGTTGGCGGAAATCGACGAGAAAGACGGCCCTCCCGACCCAGCAGGCCTAGACCTTTATCTATTCCCCTTGGCCTCCAACTCTGGAGTAGGATTAAAAGTACTCCTTTCCTTCCTTTTCCTCTCTCTCTCTTTTGTCGTACTAAGGTCCTACCGGATCCACTGGCTTCCGGGACGACAGGGCGGGTTCTGGCCCCAGCCTTTGTAAAAACCCTTCCGCTGCCTGGACCGGTGTTTCCTCTAAGGAGGTGGCGGTGGTACTCTGCCCTCCGCCTTCACCTTCTTTGCTTCCTCATGGTAGGAAAGCCAGAGTGCGTTCCTCCTTTGTGCCACAATCATTCTTGCTGTTGCCTTTGCAACTGGATTTCCATCTGTCTCTACGGGGGCTGAAGCCACCTCCATTGAGACAGATTTGTCGGTAAGTTCTGAGCCCTGACCAGTTAAATTTAATTTTTTTTTTGTCTCTGCCATGTGTGTTCCCACGAGCAGCTAGGGAAATAAAGGTCCGACGCCGAAGAGCCCCGCTTACGGCGGTAAGGCGACTTAAGTCCTCAAGGGTGGCGCCAGGTGCCCCTGAGGCTCCTTTTTTTGAGCCGCATTCATGCACTCACACATTTACCTGGACTCCCTGTTTATAAGGAACCACATACATACAGCTCCGTTCCACTCATCCCTCAGATTAAGCCTTTTCACCACGTCATGCAGCCCATAGGAGAGCAAGCACTTAAACTTCATTTTTTACGTGTTTGCAATTTGCAACAAAAGTGGGAAATATGTTATAACGGTAAACACTGCACTAAAATGTCTTAATTTTAATAGGTGTTCTACAAATACAGGCCATTTACCGATAATAGCTGGTACACTGGAAGAAGATCTCAGTCTCACTTGCAGCTAACGACATATTTAATACATAATTGTAAGTATTTACAAAGATTGATAATGAAATTAAAATAGTTTTATATGCAATAATATGTTGAAAACAATTAGCCTAACGTTATTTGATGTAATATATAATACAAAATTAGCACACTATTCATTTTAGCAATTCAAATCCGAAGAATGGTGTTGATAGCTGCTTCATCAATTCTTGCAAAAATTAGGGGAACCAATTGGCAGAAATTCACAATTCGCGCCGATAATTTTTGCAAGAAAAGATGGTTTTTTTGAAGTAGGGAGTTCTAGCAAATCAGTTGGTAAATATTGACCATAATATTTGTTACAAAATAAAATATTCAATAAAAGCCAATAATATTGTGCACTGTAATTATTTGTATCCTAATTTGCGAAGCAAAGTAAACATTCAAAAAAATTTGTCTTATAAGCATTTAAAAAATATCGTTCCTATTATAAATTAATAGATAATTAATAACATACATAACAATTTTTGTCACCTATAAGATATCAGATTTATTACATAAAATGTTACAGAAAAAATTATTGCTACTTCTTTTGTGAAAGAAATTAAATATATGTCGGGCTTTGTAAATACATACACTAACTTACTAAAAACTCGTTCTACCTTGCTAGTTATATAATTGCAATAGATGAAAGCATCACACAATAGATGTTATTGAAAGCTAATGGGAAAGTGAATAAATCATTAAATATAAAATTTTATTGCTTATTTAGTAAAAGCAAATGAAAAATGGGCACATTTCTGTTAGACAAATTTCTGTGTCCTCCCATCTACTCCCCCGACCATCAGGCCCTGGTGATGGTGGCACGTCAAATCTTCAAAAACGTCCAGGTGGTATGCAATTGTTAGAACGTTGGGAACCCCATACTATGGAACATATTTCCCCTACTATTTTTGTGTTTTTAATTTGAAACAAAATTAACTGCTATCCTATATTTTCTTTTATATTCTACATTTTTTTTAAGGGCAAGGACTCAATAAAGTGAGTGTTTTTTAATAAGTGTCATTTACTGATTATTCATGCATTATTCTGATTAATCATCATTAACTGACAATTTAAAGAAATATAAAATGAATGTTGGTATACTGTTGATCAGTATTTATGGATCTGTAAATAGCCTATAAATTTATTCGTTTTTTTAAAATATTGTACTACCACTCACAGAGTTTCACTTTAATTGTAAAAGTTCATTTGCTTTTTTTTATCAAATTCTAATAAGAAATTAACAGGTTTAGAATGTGGTAGCCTATGACTTAGAATTGAGACATATAGGCAAAGGAGACTCTGCATGAATCTACTTCCGATTGTTTGTCCATTATGGCTGGTTGCATAACTACAATTTCAAAAACCGTTCTAAATGCGTTCTGGTGGTCAAGAGCGTCGTTGCTGTTATGGTGACGTGTAAGATTGGTGGTATTTCTGGAAACCTATAAAAAGGTATGTCAGAATAGTCTTAGTCTATGTATAAATCTTTAGATTTGTTCTTGCAGTTTTGCACACCAATGAGGAACGTTTCATTTTCGCCCAGACTACATTTTATTAGAATATCGGGAATACCCAAGTACTTGCAATTGCAATTCTGTCCTTAAGACCACTTTCTAAACCTATTATCTTCAAATTAAATAATTTATAAAATAAAGTAAATAATCTTTTTAAAGTAACGCACAGCTCTGTGAGTGGTAGTAAAATAAAAAAAACGATTATATTTACAGGTTATTTACATATCCCTGCATACTAAACTTTTATATACAAACATTCATTTTATATTTCTTTGAATTGTCAGTTAAACACAACTGACGGTATAGTAAATTACATGTAAAATTCTCTTTCCTGAAGCAAATATTCATTACATAAAATAGGAATATTCTGATATATTTTCTTAACAGCAGAATTACAATGGTGTACGTGGCTTATTATAATATCCTAATCAAATGTAGTCTAGCCGAAAATGAAACGTTCCTAATTGGTGCACAAAATTGCAAGAATAAAGCTAACATTTATTACCTAGACGAGAACTAATCTGGCAAACCTATTTAACGGTTTTTAGAAATACAATGATGAGTAGGGCCTACTCACATTCTTCTGATATTTAAATCAAAACCAGTCTAGACGAAGATGAAATGTAATTCATTAGTGCGCAAAACCTGACTCCAAGAGCACTGTCGATGATAATGTAGTTCCGCAACATTTCAGAATGGACAAATAATCGGAAGTAGATACATGCGGTGACTCCTTTGCCCAGATTTATCAAGTCTAAGTCATAGGCTACCACGTTCTAAACTTGTTCAAAGCTCTTCAAAAAGTAAAAAGTAACGTTTATAATCTTTTTAAAGTAACGGGAACCTCTGTGAGTAGTAGTACATTATTTAATAAATTATTACAATTATATTTTTAGGCTACTTATATATCATCACATAGTACTCATAATTTCTCAAAAGTTCACTTCATATTTTAAAATGTTCACATAAACACATCTGGCAGTTAGAAGATTAAATGTGAAATGACATTTCTTAAAGTTAAAATTTAAAGAATAGAATAAGACTAGTATGTTATAATTTCTTAACTGTATCTCGATTTAGGAAACTAGGTACTTACGTTTTTCGATATTTATTACATAAATTAAGACCATTCTGGCCTACCTTTTTGATGATTTCTAGAAATACAGTGGTGAGTACTCACATTCTCCTGATATTATAATCAATGTAGTCTTTCCAAAAGTGAATTGTTCCTCATTAATGAGCGAAACTGCAAGAATGAAGTGTAAGAGTTGGGGATTACTATTCCAACTTAAAAGTAATACCACCAACCTTGCACATCACCCTAACAGCAACGACGCTGTTGCCAACTCTTGACCACTAGAACGTGTGTAGAAATGTTTTGAAATTGTAGTTACGCAACTAGCCATAATGGACAAACAATCGGAAGTAGATACATGCGGAGTCTTCTTTGCCTAGATGTCTCAATTCTAAGTCATAGGCTATCACATTCTAAACCTGTTAATTTCTTATTAGAATTTGATAAAAAAAAAAGGAAATGAACTTTTACAAGTAAAGTGAAACTCTGTGAGTGGTAGTACAATATTTAAAAAAACGAATAAATTTACAGGCTATTTACAAATCCATACATACTAATCAACAGTATACAAACATTCATTTTATATTTCTTTAAATTGTCAGTAAAACACATCTGATTGTATAGCAAAAACCATGTAAAATGATAATTCCTGAATCAAATATTCATTACAAAGAATAAGAATATTCTGACATACTCTCTTAACGGCAGAATTACAATGGTAAATACTTGGGCATTCCCGATATTCTAATCAAATGTACTCTTAGAGAAAATGAAACGTTTCTCATTCTGGCGAAAAACTGCAAGAATAGATCTAAAATTGTATACATAGACTAAGACTCTTCTGACATAACTTTTTAATAGTTTCTAGAGTTACAATGGTGATTACACACGTTCTCCCGATATTCTAATCCATAGTAGTCTAGCCGATAGTGAATTTTTCTTTGTTAGTGAGTGAAACTGAAAGAATGAAGTGAAAGAGTTGGTTATTACTATTCCAACTTTCTACTCTCTCCTTTGGTCCAACTCTTGTCTATCAGCCAAGTTCCTCATGAAAGTAAAATTATTTCTCAGAGATTCAGAAATGCCTGTAAGCCGCCATAGTTCCGGAACCAGATAATTGAATTCCCCTTGATCAGCTCTAAATTCCCTCCGTTTAGATTTGGTAACGAACAACGGCTGGTCTTTTTGTCTTGTTTGTGCATTATATTTTTCTCTAAAATTTGCAACATATGTGATATCCTGATTGTCTCTTTTGAAAGTATTCAATGGGGTTGACTTAAAGTCAATGTCGTAAATGCTGTATGTCCTGTTATTATAACCTGTAACACCGTAGTTCCAATGATAGCTTTAGTAAAGACATCCCTAAAATTGTCTGGATGTTCTTGCAGTATGTCATCGTAGATGTTACGTTCAGTGTCCTTTCTCATCACCTTAAATGGCACTTCTGCACACATCAGGATGTTTTGGTCGTATTGCCTTATTGAAGTTACATTCCCCGGCCAAGTTTCAAGGCCAAGATCAGCATGATCAACCTTATTTCGAACATCATAAATATTCTGCCAACAAGCTGAAGTTTTAAGTATCTCAGACATTTTCGGGATATCATATTGTAAAACTGCAGGTAGTGGTAGTCACCAAATACCAGATCTCCTTACAAGTTTGAGAGTTATTCGAATATTTTGATCATTTGTAGCTCTTTCTTGTACTGCAAGAACATCCAGACAATTTTAGGGATGTCTTCACTAAAGCTATCGTTGGAACTACGGTGTTACAGGTTATGATAACAGGACATACAGCATTGACGACATTAACATTAAGTCACCCCCGTTGAAAACTTTAATTTGATGTTTGTTGTAATTTCTAAACTGCATCTAGATTTAGGAAATTAAGTACTTACGTTTTTCGAAACTCTAAGCAATTGTAGTAGCCCATGATAAATGGTTCCTTATTGATGTGCAAAACCGCAAGAATGAAACTAATATTTAGACCATACTCGCCTACATTTTTATTAGTTTCTAGAAATACAATGGTGATTAAACACGTTCTCTCTATCCCGGCTAGCTGGGCTGAGCAACCGGGCGGGTCCACAGGTGGCGGATAGTGGGACGGCCTACAGAAATGTAGGTTACCTGTGAATAAGGTTTCTGAATAAGCAGGCCTGGACCAAGGCAATGGTTCAAAGGTGAGGAATTATCCCTCGTCGTCAGTCAACCGGATGGGTGTGGTAGAAATAACTGCTCTGACTGGGGAGACTGGGATAGTTGGGAATTAAGTCGTCACAATGCTACTCTCCCCTCCCAGGTGAACCAAGGGCAATGCGACGATGAAGTATGGGCAGGAAACTACCCTAACGACACAGTTGTAAAAAAGAGAGTAAAGCAGACTGTTAGCTCCAAGAGCAATAGTTAATAATGTCCTGAACTTGTGGTGTGCTTCAAGGTCAGTGACTGAATACCCAATCCAAGGTGGAAGGCATCGTGCCGAAGGATGAATGGCTGCAGGGTATAAAATGCAGTCGCCACGATCCCCTTGAGGAACCAGACAAAACCTCGTTTAATGTTGTCTTGTCAGGGCAGTTGGGGCTCTGCTCTGGTCGACCGTTATTTCTCCCATACTCGTGGGACGTTAATGGACCAAGTAAGTAAAAGAATTGATTTTGAGACTGCACAGACAGCGGGAGCTAATGAGACTGCAAACCGTGAGTCTATAGCAGATGTGTCAACGGCAACCATCACTGGGGGTGCGGGGGCGGCTGTCTAGGTGCCGACTGCAGAAACCAGTGAAGTGGCTGTAGAGTTGAGTACGATGTCTAGTCCTGGGGCTGCTCTGCGGACCCAGGCAACTGCGAAGTAAGCAGAACAATAATCAAGATCCTCCAAGTGAACCTACAGCATAGCAGGGCGGCTAGTGCTGTCGTGTGTAGGATGCTGGACAGGGGAGAGGTGGACTTGGTTCTAACCAGGAGCCATGGATTTCTGGAGGACGAATATGCGGGCTGGCGACATCTGGAGGTAAGTTGTTGTACGATAAGGACTCCGGTGTTCCCAGGACGTGTATCGCGGGGGCTCTACCGACAAAAGAGCTGAGGAGGCTGTTCGAGCACTGCGGGGCTGTGGATGAGGAACTGCTGGGGGGGGGATGGATGCTAACTCCCATCACACATGGGGAAGTACAGGTATCAACACTAGAGGTGAGGAACGTTTAGCTTATCATGGCTCTAAGAATTTACTAGTCTTAAATCAGGGGGAAGAGCCGACGTTTGTCACTAGGGCTAGACCGGAGGTCCTGGATATTATGGTGGCATCGAACCAGATGGCTAGGTATGTACTAAATTGGCATGTATCGGATGAACCATCTTCTTCTGACCACAGACATATTAGGTATGATATCTCCCTAAATCCAGCCATGTTTCGGCCAACCAGGGATTCAAGAAGAACAGACTGGGACTCCTACAGGAATGACCTGGGTGTTCGGATTGAGGAGGCTGGATTGGAGTATGGTGGGAGGAGAGAGCTAGAAGACTCTGCCACATTGGTTGGCGAGGCTATAGTAGAATCCTTTACTGATAACTGCCCTCTCAGTGAGGGGAGAAAAGTAGGGGATCCGTCATGGTGGAACAAGAAGCTAGCCAAACTTCGGAAGACCACCAGGAGACTTTAATAGAAAAAAGAACAGGGAGTGGGACCAGTATAGGAAAACACTAACCGAATACAACAGGGCAATTAGAGAAGCACGCAGGAAGTCCTGGAAGGAGGTTTGTCAAGAGATTAACAAAACTCGGGAAGAGGCACGACTGCATAAAGTGCTCTCTAAAGACCCAGTTGACCCGGTGGGGATGCTAAGAACCCCACTGGGAAATATAACAAAAACTGCAGGGGAAACTGTGGAAGAATTAATCAGAACACATTTCCCTTCCAGTACTCTGAGGAAACTTGGAGGAGCAGACACTGAACCAGTTGCCAAACTCTCCACAAGACGTGGTAAGAGGGAGGACTGGGAAGTGGCAAGGAGGATAGCAACTCCACAAAGGGTAAGATGGGCTATTGGCACATTTAAACCCTACAAATCTCCAGGTCCAGATGGGATCTATCCTGTGCTGCTGCAGCAGGGAATGGATATGCTGATGCTGGTACTTACTAAATTATAAAGGCTAAGCATTGCTCTAGGGCATGTGCGGCAGCCTAGAAATCTAGTAAAGTGGTCTTTATACCTAAGCCCACCGGTAACCAATCGGAAGGGAAAGGATACGGACCTATTACACTCATGTCCTTTGTTCTTAAGGGACTTGAAAAACTGGTTGATAGGCATATTAGGGGGAGTGCTTTAGCCATAAAACCACTGCATTGGAACCAGTATGCTTATCAACCTGCGAGGGAGCTCTCCATCAAGTGGTTGGTAGGATTGAGCATATGATCGCTAAGAAAGGTTGTGCCATAGGTGCCTTCCTCGACATTGAAGGGGCTTTCAATAACCCCTCAGTGGAGACGATGGTAAGTGGTGCAAGACGTCATGGAGTGAATGCGACCACTTGTGGTTGGATAAGTTCCATGTTAACAAACAGAAGCATTTCTGTAGAGGTGGCAGGGGAGGTCAGAAGGGCGGAGACAAGTCTGGGCTGTGCACAGGGGGAGGTGGTTCTCTCTCCTCTGTTGTGGTGTCTAGTGGTTGACAACCTTACTGAACTCCTGAATGAACAGGGGTACTTCTGCCTGGGATATGCGGACGACATAGTTGTTCTGATCCTGGGCAGATTCCCTGATACAGTCCTTGAGGTAATCAGAAATCCTCTACGACTGATTGAAGAGTGGTGTAATAAGGAGAACCTTAGGGTAAATCCGAAAAAGACTGCTCTTATTAACTTCACCAGACAGCGAAAAGATCTGACGACCAGGATGCCTCGTTTGTTTGGTGAATACCTTGAGTTTGTGGGGGAGGTGAAGTACCTGGTAGTTACTCTGGACAGGAAACTCACCTGGAACCCACATCTTGAGAGAACAGTTAACAGGGCCAAAAGGGCACTGATGACAGTGAGAAGAATGGTGGGTAAGAAATGGGGACTGAAGCCATCAATGATGCACTGGATGTGTCTGAGGGTGATAAGACCTATGATTACCTATGGTGCTCTGTTGTGGTGGACAAAGGCCAACCAGGCACAGACAAGAGCTCAACTGAGCTCTATCCAGAGATTGGCTTGTCTGTGCACACTGGAAGCGATGTCAACTACACCTGGTGCAGCAATGGAAGTAATGCTTAATCTCCCCCCCCCCCCCTTGAGCTTGTCCTTAGGGGAGAGGCGAGGCTGGCGGCATGGAGATTTCGCAACTCGAACAACTGGGCTAACCTCCCATATGTTTCGGGACATATGAGTATGTACATACTCGTGCGTGGTCAAAGAACCCGTCTTGGAAATTTGCAGCGACCACATTACTCGAACGTTTGCACCTGACCAGGCCCATCATACTATGATGGAATGGTCAGGGGCATTAACATCGGGAGCTCAGATCTGGTACACAGATGGCTCCAAGATGGACTTCGGCACTGGAGTGGGGGTGTATTGTAAAACCCAATGGTAAAACTAGTTTTTTCCTTGGGGAGGCATACCTCTGTCTTTCAGGCCGAAATATATGCTATAAATGCCTGTCTGGGAGAGATAGCGAGAAGGGGAACACACGGGTCCCGGATTGCTATTTTCTCCGACAGTCAGGCAGCAATTAAGGCACTAAACGGACATGTGGTCACCTCGGCCATAGTCAGGGAGTGCCTGAATAACCTACAAGCCCTGGCAAGGCACAATCAAATCAAGATAGGTTGGGAGCCAGGGCATAGGGGAATACTTGGAAATGAAGCCGCAGATGCGCTGGCCAGAGAGGGGTCTTCGACTCCCCTGATTGGACCGGAGCCTGCGGTAGGTATTTCCAAATCCATGGTCAAGATGGCAGTGCGAAGGTGGATGGCTGAAAGACACTGTGAGCACTGGATCAGGGCTGAAGGGATGAGACACAGTAAGCTAACCCTTAGGAAACCTTCCTTGGGTCTGCAGAAGAGTCTCATCTATCTGTCTAGGCAGGAATTGAGGATAGCCACAGGTCTACACAAGGGACACGGTGGACTAAGGAAACATCTGCATAAAATGGGTATCTACAAAGATGAACCAGTGTGCAGATTATGCGGGAGACCGCCACACACATCATTTATAGATGTGAAGCACTTGCCGAGAGGCGCTTCAACCTCTTTGGAGATAGCACAGCTCTGGAAGAGGATGCTGAAGGTAAAACACTAGTCAGAAAACTCCTAAACCTGGTAAGAGGGAAGGGGCTATTTGGCTAGATCAGGGAGGTAAGTACAATATACCTTAAGGTAGCAGTGATTTGGGCAGTTTTAAACCCGCTCCCAAGTCAAGAAAAAAAAAACACGTTCTCCCGATATTCTAATCAAACGTAGTCTAGCCGAAAGCGAATTGTTCCTCATTAATGAGCAAAACTGAAAGAATGAAGTGAAAGAGTTGGTGATTACTATTCCTACTCAAAAATAATACCACCAACCTTACACGTCACAAACAGCCACCAGAACGCCTGTAGAAATGTTTTTGAAATTGTAGTACCACGACCTATCACAATGAGGAAGTAGATACAAACGGTGTCTCCTTTGCCTAGATGTCTCAAGTCTTAGTCATAGGCGACCATGTTCTAAACGTTTTCAAAGCTCTCCAAAAAAAAAATAATAATAATAACATTAAAGTCTTGATGAGAACTTGACATTCTAAATCGATACAGCATTATCTAATTCTGATCGATAAAAAAAAGAAAAATGTGTACGGAAAAGCTATAAATAGAAAGTTCACCAAGCTCTCGAGATTCGACGAAAGTTATTTCAACAAGAAGCTGAAATTTCCAACAAAATTATGAACATCAGCAAGTTACATCAATATTTTACTGGAAAAATACCAGATAATCTTATGTTGAGGATTTATCGGTGAAAAAGTAAATATATTAGAAAGTTGAATAAAATAATTTGACGTGCAATATGAGCAAAAAATATAACAAGTGGAGGACCTAGTTAAAAAGTTTTACTACAGTACATAAAACTTTCTGGAAATGCAATATTTGGTAAGTAATCACTAATGATTTCCATGTCCCTGAATTAAATTGTAGTTGCAGTGTTATAGAATAAAAATTACTTACTGTAATGCTAGACCTGCTTATCATGCAGTAAAAACTTGTGACCCTATTACAGTGAGTTCAATGCGGCACCTCTGTACTTCGTAACGTGGTCGGTTATTGTTAAAGTTCAATTTTTGTGATCAAATATGCTTAACAAATATGCATCTAAAATATGCTTCTAACAAATATGCTTCTAACAGATATCCTTTTAACAAATATTCTTCTAACAAACATGTTCCTAAAAAATATGCTGCTAACAAATATTCTTCTATAAGATATATTTTAACAGATATGCTTGTAACAAATATGCTTCTAACAAATATGATTACAATGAGTGGCAGCTACTATTTTATACCATTTTATGTTTCAAAATAAAATTTGAATGATTTATTAGTTAGTAGGCCTACACTCTTCATTTAGATGGTAAAATCCAATTATCGTAGAGCATGATTGTTTTATCAATTCTAGCGATAGCTTAAGGTCCTGACTGATAGAGATTGACAATCAGTACTTTTAGCATATCACAAGAAGAGATAGCTAGATTTAAGGAGCAAAACTAACACAGCTGTTGTGTAATATTACCCTATATTATATATTCACGTGGGATCCACATGAGAAATCTCAGAATTTTCCGACTAGAAGTGCAAAGGCGCATATCAGGATTGCACCTCTTACCCAGTAATCAAACTCCTATCTTGTGTAGTAAACCTTCTTTGGAAATCTTTTGTAATTTTATAATTTACTTTTTGAAACCTAATTTCAAAGAAATGCTGTTGAAAAAATACATTACAATAATTTCTAAAACTTAAAATATTAAATTTCTCAGAAAATGATTTCTTGTAATCGATTTGAGTACTTTTATCGTTTTTTTTTTGGATGCTCCATGTTAGCTACTTTCTGGAATATATGACAAATAACCGAAATAAATAGGTCGTTATTATTTAAGGTGTCGCGGAAAATGCGCCCAGCGAAATAAGGGCCCAGCAAAACAATCGTTCAACGAAATAAGCGCACAACGAAGTAATCGCCCAGCGGAAAGAGATAATACCCGCACTTGGGTATTCCACTCTGTTCTTTTTACGGGTGTTTGAAAGTATTCAAATGTTTGGGTCTGATTTCCATCACACTTTATCCAGGCTTTGGACTGGCTAAATGATAGTAATAGCTTTCTATCACTCAGGCGTGTTTAAAATCAGCGTTGGGAAAGCTTCGTTAATTTTTTTTAAATATTTATGCATTGCCAACCTTTTTTATATTTATACTTTAGACTGCTGAGACAAGAACTTTTATATCTTTTCTTCATTATTCTTGATCGTTTTTTTAATGGCCTCATCCATCTTCTTATACTTGAGTTTTCTTCGCTTTCCCCGAGCTAGCGAAATCAGCATGGATAGAATAAATCTGTGAAAATTGTTTAGTAGAGCTTTTGAAACTTCCATCCTTGTAAAAGTCTTCACATGATGCTAATTCGTCACTTCCTAACATCCCACTAACAATTATAATTCTGTCGCCTGATTTGTCACTCGCTAATAGAAAGCAGCTGCCATCTTCTACTGATGGATTTCCTTGTACTTTATACCTTTGCTGTTGCATAACCTTCTTTGTAGCAAACGGAGCTGGAATCTCTGATACGAATTGGTAACATCTGTTGAGAAACTCACCTAAATCTTGATTGTAAATTTTAGAGACAGCCATATATTCTACCCGAGCCCCCATTTTCGACGATTGAAGACTTTTCTTTACCTCCAAACGTGCTTCATCTGGAGCGCCACATTGATGCTCACTTGTAGGAAAGACCTCATCATTTTTACTTTTAATATCACCTCGATACCTTACTTTTGTTAGTTGTGCCTACCTTTGTTAGTTGTAGTAAGTTCCATTATAGGAAACAAACTGTTAGCACAAACATATGGAACACTGAATTAGCCGCACTACGGACCTAGACGCACCATCTTCACACAAAGAAGGTTACAGTAATAGTGGCTACATTGACACCTACAGCGACCATTCGAACCTTGCACTTAGATAGGGGTGGTGGTAATGTTGTTTGGGCGCTTATTTCGCTGGGCGCTTTTTTCATATATCCATTATTAATTATATATTAGCAGTATAGTCTGTAGAAAACGTACCGAACGAAATAGCTTAAGTAGTTAATGAAGTTGTGGGATAATAGGTACAAACCCCAAAGAATTGAGAGCGAAACAATTGAACAACCAATTACTTCATACTGTGAATTCAACATAGAAAATGGAAAATGTGAAACAATAACTATTAAACCGTCACCTAAACTCTCAGTTTTCCCGTAAGATAATATAAACACGACACTGTCGTGCTTCTTTATGACATGTACTCAAAGTTCAAGTGCTCTAATTGCGAACGAACATGCCTTTGTATGCTTCGGAATATTTCTTGGTGTTCATTTCTATTCTCCTAATAGACTTTTCAAAACAACACGAATCGGTCAAGAGTTAAAAAGGGTCATGCAATTACAGTAAACTTCTAAACAGTTTGTAAGGTATTACATTTTAATATGAAGGAAAAGAAAAAAATATACATACTTTCACTGATAAAGTTTCATATTTATCAACTCGTGTTTAAATTCTCATAAAATGATGAAATATTTAAATTCATTGACTATTGATACTTAAAATATAAATACATTTCACTTGTATAACATTTTAATTGAAAATAAAAGCAAGCTCTACAATTTAATCTTTTTACGTGTTTTCAATTTGAAACAAAAGTGTAAAATAATTTATAGCGGTACAAACTGCCGTAAAATATCTTAATTTTGGTAGGTGATCTACAAATACAGGCCATTTACCGATAATATAGCGATACACTGGAAGACGTTCTCAGTCACACTTGCAGCTAACGACGTATTTTATACATAACAGTAAGTAGTTAAAATACAATTGAAATAAAAATAG
This sequence comes from Prosapia bicincta, assembly GCA_036971475.1. NCBI lineage: Eukaryota > Metazoa > Arthropoda > Insecta > Hemiptera > Cercopidae > Prosapia > Prosapia bicincta. Next base: position 349,430,783 of record JBAIZL010000002.1, read on the forward strand.
TTGTATATACAATAATATGTTTAAGACAATTAGCCTAAAGTTATTTGATGTAATATATAATACAAAATCTACATTAAGCGCACTATTCATTTTAGCAATTAAAATCCGATGAATGGTTGATAGCTGCTTCATTAATTCTCGCAAAAATTAAGGATGCCAATTGGCAGAAATTCACAATTGACGCCGATAATTCTCGCAAAAAAGGCTTTTTATAGCAGCGAGATCTAGCAAAGTAGCTGGTAAAAATTGACAATAAAATTTTTTTCAAAATAAAACATTCAATAAAAGCCTTTAATATTGTGCACTGTGATAATTAGTATTCTAATTCTTGAAGCAAAGTAAACATTAAAAAAAATGTCTTATAAGCATTTAAAAAAATATCGTTTCTACTATAAATTGATAAATAATAAATGACATTCATAAAATTTTTTCCACCTATAAGACATCAGACTTATTACATAAAATGTTTTAGAAAAAATTATTATTTAATTCGTGAAAGAAATTAAAATGTATGACAGGCTTTGTAAATACATATACTAACTTAATATACTCACAATAGGTGACACTATTTTACTTCCTGGTAAAACTTAAAAAGAAATTTAAAAAGTATGATAGTCAAACAACACAGTGAAATAGGGAATTACCTTGACTTCCAGCATTGAAGAACAACTGTGTTCAAAATATAACTTGAAGAATCCCACGCCGATGATGGTGATCTTCATTCCTGAGTTTATCATACTGATATTGACAATCATGCAAACACGGAAAAGTTCAAAACAGTTTGTAAGGTATTACATTTTAATTTGAAGGAAAAGAAAAACAACATACATGCGTTTACTGATAGAGTTTCATATTTATTAACTCGTGTTTAAACTCACATAAAACGATGAAATATTTGAATTCATTGACTAATGATTCATAAATATAAATTGATTAACATACTTGAAATATAAATACTGGTACATTACACTTGTATAGCATTTTAATTGAAAATAAAAACAAGCACTTGAACTTAATTTTTTACGTGTTCGCAATTTGAAACAAAAGTGGGAAATATGTTATAACGGTAAATACTGCACTAAAATATCTTAATTTTAATAGGTGTTCTACAAATACAGGCCATTTACCGATAATAGCTGGTACACTGGAGGAAGTTCTGAGTCTCACTTTTAGCTAACGACGTATTTAATACATAACTGTAAGTAGTTACAAAAATTATTAATAATATTAAAATGATTTTTTATACAATAAACATATGTTGAAAACAATTAGCCTAATGTTATTTGTATGTGTTAAGTAATACAAAACAATATTTAGCACACTATTCATTTTAGCAATTAAGATCCGATGAATGTTGCTGCTTCATCAATTCTCGCAAAAATTAGGGGAACCAATTGGCAGAAATTCACAATTGGCGCCGATAATTTTTGCAAGAAAAGATGGCTTTTTTGAAGTAGCGAGAATCAGTTCGTAGAATCAGATCTAGCAAATCAGTTAGTAAATATTGACCAATAATTTATTACAAAATAAACTATTCAATAAAAGCCAATAATATTGTGCACTGTAATTATTTGTATCCTGATTAATTGTATCCTAATATAAGACATCAGATTTATTACATAAAATGTTTCAGAAAAAATTATTATTACTTCTTTTGTGAAAGAAATTAAATGTATGACAGACTTTGTAAATACATAAACTAACTTAATAAAAACTAGTTCTACCTTGCTAGTTATCTAATTGCCAAGGACGAAAGCATCACACAATAGGTGATACTATTTTAATCACGGGTGAAATTTAAAAAGAAGGTAGTAAATGTATGATTGTCAAACAACACAGTGAAATAAGGAACTACCATGTCTTCCAGCATTGAAGAACAACTGTGTTCAAGACATAACTTCAATATTCCACATATTTTACATTTCAAGTATACAAAACCACTGACATAACTCCGAAGCCAGATGTATTTATTGATATAATTCTGAACCTGGTAGCTCTTCAAGAAAGTTATGCAGTTTTTGATGCCATTTGTCACTAGTTACTTGTGTGGGAGTGGCTTAGCATTATTCAAAATTGATTTTGTTGGTTTGTAGGTATTTTTGGCTGTAGGTTTCTACGAATTGTAACACGTTTTTGTATGGATATTAGTAATAAACGAAACAGTAGTATGCATAATCGCTTTCTCTCTCTTTTATTGTCTTAATGTTATTGAAAGCTAATGGGAAAGTGAATAAATTATTAAATATAACATTTTATTGCTTATTTAGTAAAAGCAAATAAATAATGGACACATTTGTGTTAGACATATTTCTGTGTCCTCCCATCTTCTCCCCTGACCAACAGCCCCTGGTGATGGTGGCACGTCAAATCTTCAAAAACCTTCAGGTGGTATGCAATTGTTATAACGTTGGGAACAACTTGACCAGGGGATTCTCTCCCCAAACATATTTCCCCTACTATTTCTGTGTTCTCAATTGGAAACAAAATTAACTACTATCTTGTATATTCTTTTATATTCTACATTTTTTTTAAAGGCAAGGACCAAGTAAAAGTGAGTTATTTATAATAAGGGACATTTACTGATTAGTCTTGCTGGTGCTCACTAGCAACTATCTAACGGTTAATAATAAAGGTAAAATCTGTTTTAAATCATTCTGATGTAATATATATATTCTGTTTAACACAAATAATTTCAACTATGCATAATACAGTTTCCGCCGCATAGTGTGATCAAACTTAATGTTATTACTATCGCTTAACTTGTAATAGTATACATACATTGTAATCATATCGCTTATTGTAATAATCTCTTTGCTTATTGTTTTTAATATTCGATCAAAACAATATGCCTTCACTAGCACAGACTAAACAAGAATGTTAACAAGTATGTATACATTATGAAATCAGTTGATATGGTGACTGACATCCTGTCTATCAGTCGTGCTATCAACAATATCGACATGATTCATTTTCCATGTGTCTTCATATCCTGTTTGTCTTTACTCAATCACGTTTTGTATGTTACTATAGCCATATTTTATTCTGGTCTATGCAAGAAAAAGTAGAATACCTAGTTACAGAATTTTACTGCTAACAAATATGCTTCATACATTTATGCTCCTAACAAATATGATTCTAAGAAATATGATTACAATAAGCGGCAGCTACTATTTTGTACAATTTTTTGTTTCAAAATATACTTTAATGATTTATTACTTAGTAATCATACACTCTTCATTTTAGATTGTAAATTCCAATAATCGTTGAGCATGATTGTTTTATCAATTCCAGCGGTAGCTAAACGTCCTGAGTGATAGACATTGACAATCAGTACCCTTACCATACTACAAGAGGAGATAGCTAGATTTAAGGAGCGAGAACTAACACAGCTGTTGTGAGATATTACCCTTAATAGCTATTATATTTCAAACCGATTACAGTAGTTTACGTACATTGGATTACAGACTTTTGTATTTTAATTTGCAAGGCAAAGTAAAGATGTAGAAAATGAAATATTACACATTTGTTATACGTATTACAACATTACCTATTGCTAATTATGAATTCAGTAATGTATTAAACATAATAGCTGTTTCGAAAATCTTTTGGTCAGGAACGAACTGGAGGTGCAGGCATAGGCTAAAAGAAGAATAAAGTTAGTGCATTTATTGTTGCCCTTACTAGGCCTACAATGTAAGTAGGGCGACCACACCAAGATTATAAAGTAATAAAGTATAATTGTATTGTACTGTATGAGATATTTCTTTACCAGATGTCTTGAAGGAAAAGCTAGGCACGTGACGAAGTTAAAAGATGTCAGCTTAAGTTATTTCTCTAGCTATTGAGTGTGTATGATTTTAAGAAATAACTACCTGACTTAAAGCAGCACAGCAATAATAATCAAGAGACACGTCGAAAAACGATAATCATTTTAAAGGATTTGGTAACGTGTGAATATGTGTATTTACGCCATGACGCGCGGAAGAGAACCCTGCAAATGCAGTACGCTGTACGGTGGTTCATACTAGGTAATAACCAAAGGAACAAGACTTTTATATCAACTCCTACCACGAAACAAGGACAGTGTCCGTCGACTGACTAGATACGTTTTAGCAGATGGCGAATGCGCCATAGATCAACAGCAACAATCAACATTGCAGTTATTAATACAAGAACCATCGCTTTTTAAGAGACGAAATCCTTTTTCTGTAGCAACTAAACCATAATTAGAAATTGAAGAATTTTAAATGTGTAGTATTAAATAAGTCGTTGCGAAGCGTCTTGAAGAAAGGGTTAGGTAAGTGACGAAAGGTTAGCTAGCACTCAATAGGGGAGGGGACAAAATCGGTTGCTTACTATACAAAAGTTTCTTTACTACAGTTGTGAACTGTTTGTTTTAAAGCATGCAAGTGTATTTTAAATAGTTTTAAGTGCAAGTACCTTGACATTTATTTTTTATATAATTATACAAGAAGGTAGTTATCTAGAGAAGGAGTGTGCATTATAAGTTGTGAAATAAGTACCTGGACCCCAAACTATAAATGTGTTTGAGTTATTACTTATCTACCTTAAACTTATAAAGGCGCATGAAAAAACCATGATCGCACAATTTACCCAATAAGCAAACTCTTATTTTTGGCAATAAAAAATCTTTAGAACTCTTCTGTAACACTATAATTTACTTTTTAAAATAATAAACATAATTTCAAGTTAAAGCTGTTAAAACAAATTAATAGATATTTAGTCCTTAATGACCTCATAATTTATTGTTTCTTTGTAAGAAGGGAACAACTCGTGTCAGGTATGGGGTAGGGCAATATATAATTAGCAAATTAGCATGACTGTAGACAGTGGGGAATTAGGTAAACTCAAAGTAGTAGACCTTAAATAGGAATTTGAAGATCGAGAAATGGAGACTATGCCCTGTATCAGGGTAAGTTGATGCAAGCCAGGTAGCTGCGTGATGAATAGCTACGAACTGGCCACGCTTCGGTAATCAAAATTTGTATTAAGCTTCGGTTATAATACTTGGTATAATGGTAGGATTATTGCTACAGCGGCTCCGAGAAGGGGATAATGCGAAGAGTGAACTTCATTACACGGTTTGTGGTAGCAATAAATTGGGTAAGATGATAGATATTCTACAAAAATCTTAATGGAATATTCAACTGCTTTCGAAGAACAACTATTGAATAAGCTAGAGAGATATTTTAAAAATGTAGAAGGTAAAGGAAATTGTTTGGACAATTGCTTAATAACTTTAAAGAATGAAGTTAGTAAATTACAAGGTAAATAAGCTGCCAGTTCCAGTAAATTAGGCAGAATGTAAGCTACTAGTTTCAGAGCTACTATGAGCTTTGAACCAACGCTTGCCCATGCCTGAGGCTAAGTATAGAAACCCTCCTTACAATAAGTCATGTGTAACCTTCCTTACGGGACAATAAGCCACGTGCCCCAAAATTCGATATGGAGATGCCTTGGACGAGCTATATAATGCAGATCCAGACAACGGTTTTGATTAATAGGAGGTCACTTGTAAACAAGACATCCGTGTTGAGTAAAGTGCAGATGCTCTGAAAGTCCCTGGAGAGGTTCCAATATGTAAGAAGATGTACTAAAATTAGACCATCAATCGCTTTGAGATTGGATTTGGCCGTCAACGCCTAGAGAAACTGTATTACTCTCAGCTGTATTCTCTCAGAAGAGAACAACATTCACAGTCGTCTTAAAAACCCAGAATAAAGAAAACCAATGTTTTAGCTAGGGGAAACTAGGTGATCTTATTAGACAATACGGACACCCAGAGTCTGTTTATGTCTCTCACCACGTTGGGATAACCTGATTAGCAGACGTAGCCTTTCTTGATATGTCTGATTTGAGTACTTTTATCGTTTTTTGTTTGGATGCTCCATGTTAGCTACTTTCTGGAATATATGTCAAATTACCGAAATAAATTGTTGTTATTATTTAAGTTGTCGCGAAAAATGCAACCAGAGGAAAAAGCGCCCAATGAAATAAGCGCACAGCGAAATAACAGCAAAACGAAATAAGCGTCCAGCGGGAAAAGAAAATACCCGCACCTGGGTATTCCACTCTGTTCTTCTTACGGGTGATTCAACCTATAAAAATGTCTGGGTCTGATTTCAATCACACTTTACTGAGTAATACATTTCTATCACTCATGCGAGTTTAAAATCAACGTTGGGAAAGCTTCATTGATTTTTTTTATATTAATGCATTGCCAACTTTTTTTATATTTATTCTTTTCATTTTCTTCTTTGTTTTACATAACTATCATCTTTTGTAATCATCCTTATGATAGCCGCATTATTGTTTTATATTTATGTGTTTTAAATTGTTTTTATTTTTTAAAATTTTATCATGACTTAATCAAGCTTTTGTAGGTAGGAGAGTGTGCTATGGCAAGCTCTTATATCACAAGTTTCTTCATAATTATTGATTGTTTTTTTAATGGCCTCATCCATTTTCTTATATCTGAGTTTTCTTCGCTTTCCTTCCAAGTTCAATTGAATTTTCATAAATATGCAAGCTGAGAATTCGGCTTCAGTCTTTAAACAATTGATCAGTTCTTTGATCTTGGGACGAAATTTTTGAAAAATACCAATAAGTTTATTGTTTCAAACTTCAACAGAATTTGCGATCCTATGCCGCCTATTGTAGTAATTCAATAAATGTATATCGTTTCGCTGACTTACCATCCAATTTTCAACGAAATAATCAAAAAAAATCTGTCAACTTCTCATTCTGGTTTTTGAGAATATATATATATATATATATATATATATATATATATATATATATATATATATATATATATATATATATATATATATATATATATACAAACACCCATCGATGACGTTCTCGGGCTTGAGAAATGCAAGAGATGCACACATTTTTATGGGTCCCGCGAAAGGCTTTGATCTTGATCTTTCCGCCACAAACATTATTTCATGTGAAAGTAGCATCCCTTTAATTCTACAGTCGGGAAAGCTTCTTTCTGACCCGATTTTGCCGCAGCCTCAAAATCTACAATTACTTGTCTTTGAGTCCAATCGGGTATAACTTCATCATTTTTACTTTTCATATCACCTTGAAATTTGTGTGACCTCTGTTTTGAACATCTCCAAAATATAGTTCACTCCAAATTTTGGCGTTTAAAGTTATAAGAGTGCCGTCATACAGGGCGCACTGCACCTAGATGCACGATCTCCACACAACGAAGGTTACAGTAATAGTGGATATAGTGACACCTATAGCGACCTTTCGATATGTCATTAAATGGGGTGGAAATCCCTGATGAAATGACCTTTTCCTTAGGTAGGGGTGGTGGTCAGGTTGGTTGGGCGCTTACTTCGCACATTCTATATTGGGCGCTTATTTCGCTGGGCGCTTTTTTCGTATATCCATTATTCAATATACTTAGTCTGTAGAAAACGTACCCAACGAAATAGCCGATCTTAGGTAGTTAATGAAGATGTAGGATAATAGGTACAAAACCCATTGAATTGACAGAGTAAAAAATTGAACAACCAATTACATCATACTGTGAATTCAACAGAGAAAATATAAAATAATAACTAATAAACCGTAACCTAAACTCTCAGTTTTCACGTAAGATAATATAAATACGACACTATCTAAAGGCTGTTATTCTGTTCTCTACTATATGTACCCAAGTTCAAATGCTCTATTGCGAACGAACATATTGTAAGCTTCAAAATACTTCTTGGTGTTCATTTCTATTGTCCTAATTGACTTTTCAAAATAACAGGAACCTGTCAAGAGTTGGAAATAGTCATGCAAATACAGAAAACAGTTTGTAAGGTATTATATTTTAAATTGAAAGGAAAGTAAAAAAAAAACATATATAAGTTCACTAATAAAGTTTCATATTTATGAATTCGTGTTTATATTCTCATAATACGATGAAATATTTTAACTCATTGACTATTGGTACATATATATAAATTGACTAATATACTTGAAATATAAATACATTACACTTGTATAATATTTTAATTGAAAATACAAGCAAGCACTAAAACTTAATTTTGTTTACGTGTTCTCAATTTGAAACCAAAGTAGGAAATATTTTATAACGGTAAACACTGCACTAAAATATCTTAATTTTGGTAGGTGTTCTAAAAATACAGGTCATTTACTAATAGGTGGTACACTGGAAGAAGTTCTGAGTCTCACTTGCAGCTAACGACGTATTTAATACATAACTGTAAGTAGTTACAAAAAATATAAAGAAATTAAAATAGTTTTACATGCATTATTATTTTGAAAACAATTAGCCTAATGTTATTTGATGCATTATATAATACAAAATCAGCATTCAGCACACTATTAATTATAGCAATTAGAATCCGATGAATGTTGTTGATAGCTGCTTCATCAATCCTCGTAAAAATTAATGGTCAAATTGGTAGAAATTCACAATTAACGCTAATAATTTTCACAAGAAAAGATTGCTAATTAAAGTGGCGAGATCTAGGAAAGCAGTGGGTAAATGTTGACCATAATATTTATTACAAAATAAAATATTTAGTTAAAGACAATCATATTGTGCACTAATAATTTGTATCATAATTTGCAGTGCAAAGTTATTATTTAGAAAAAAATCTCTTATAGCCATAAAAAAATATCATCCCTACTATAAATTAATAAAAATTAAACAATTTTTACAAATAAACAATATACATAACAATTTATTTTATCTATAAGACATCAGATTTATTACATAAAATGTTTCAGAAAAAAATATTGTTACTTCTTTCTTGAATGAAATTAAATATTAGCCTAAAGTTATTTGATGTAATATATAATACAAAATCAGCATTTAGCACACTATTCATTTTATCAATTAAAATCCAATGAATGTTGTTGATAGCTGCTTCATCAACTCTGGCAAAAATTAAGGGACCCAATTGGCAGAAATTCACAATTGGCGCCGATAATTTCCACAAGAAAAGATGGCTAATTGAAGTAGCGAGATCTAGCAAAGCAGTTGGTAAATATTGACAATTGTATTTATTACAAAATAAAATATTCAGTTAAAGTCATTAATATTGTGCACTGTATTAATGTGTATCCTAATTTGCGAAGCAAAGTAAACATTCAAAAAAACAATTTTTCCTACTATAAATTAATAAATAATAAAAAACACACATAAAAATATTTTTCACCTATAAAACATCAGATTTATTACATATTTTCAACATGAATAATGATTATGTGCTCAAATAAGACCATTATTGGTCAAAGTGTATTGGCTTATGCACAGATAAAGTAAAAGCAATTTTCGGAAAACTAACAGAACCAGCAGTAAAAATAATGAAATTGGCTCCCGAATATTGAAGTAAACTTAGTGTAATCCTCCGGTAGGCAATAGCTGCTAAAGGCATACTGGAAAATCTGACCTCCGTTTCATCAGAAGGCGTGAAAGTTATTAACTGAACCAATGTTGGGGCTCCTAATTCCAGGTTATTCTCTTGAAGAGTGATAATATAGAAGGCAAGTTCAAAAATCTTCTCTTGCACACAAATGTGGGGTGATTATCTGGTGGCAAAATGTTCTCTTCGTACTAAGGTTAGAAGTTTTAATGACTATAAACGAAAATAAAGTCAGATAAAAAGTTTTCTGTGGTGAATTATATTATTGATAGACTCAACACGTTGCATATGAGTCCTCTGGAAGCAAATATGTTCACAAGAAGCAAGAAAAAGGTAATGTTTTTATGTTCTCAATTACAGTAGAAGAGTGCCTCAGCATTCATTCCACTAGTATCATTTTTGGAAGAGCATGATATATCTCCGAAGCCAGATGTATTTATTGATATGATTCTGCACGTGGAATGTCTTCAAGAAAGTTTTAATAAATCTTTCGTTGAAGAATGTACCAAAATTGACTGCAATAGAAATACGTTTACATGAAGCTCTCCAAATGAGTTGAAACTGCAGGACAAATTAACCAGTCTAACAGAAGACTGTTCCCTGTTAAATATTTTAAAAGAAAAACCATTAAAAGACCTCTGGGTCTGGTATAGATTCGAGTATCCGATTAATTATGTTATATTTGTTTCTATTTGTCACTAGTTACTTGTGTGAGAGCGGGTTTTCTCAACTGTTGTAGACGAAATTATAAAGGCGCATGAAAGAAACATGATCGCACCATTTACCCAGTAAGCAACTCCTATTTTGTGAGATAAAGAATCTTTGGAACTCTTTTTTATAATTTTATAATTTACTTTTGAACACCTAATTTCAAATTAATGCTGGTAAAACAACTAATATATACAACTAAAATATCTTAATTTTGGTAGGTGTTCTACAAATACAGGCCATTTCCCGATAATAGGTGGTACACTGGAGGATGATCTGAGTCTCACAGCTAACGACGTATTTGATACATAATTGTAAATAGTTACAAAGATTGATAATGAAATTAAAATAGTTTTATATACAATAATATGTTGAAAACAATTAGCCTAAAGTTATTAGATGTAATATATAATACAAAATCAGCATTTAGCACACTATTCATTTTATCAATTAAAATCCGATGAATGTTGTTGATAGATGCTTCATCAACTCTCGCAAAAATTAAGGGACCCAATTGGCAGAAATTCACAATTGGCGCCGATAATTTTCACAAGAAAAGATGGCTAATTGAAGTAGCGAGATCTAGCGAAGCAGTTGGTAAACATTGACCATTATAGTTATTACAAAATAAAATATTCAGTTAAAGCCATTAATATTGTACACTGTTTGAATGTGTATCCTAATTTGCGAAGCAAAGTAAACATTCAAAAAAAAACAATTGTTCTTACTATAAATTAATAAATAATAAATAACACACATAAAAATATTTTTCACTTATAAAACATCAGATTTATTACACAAAGTATTTCAGAAATATTATAGTTACTTCTTTAAATGTGTGACAAGATTTGCAAATACATATACTAACTTAATAAAAACTCGTTCTACCTTGCTAGTTATATAATTGCAAAAGATAAAAGCATCATTCAATAAGTAAGAGTATTTTACTCACGGGTAAAATTTAAAAAGAAAGTTATAAAAGTATGATTTTCAAAGAACACAATGAAAATGGGAATTACCATGTCTTCCAGATTTGAAGAAAAACTGTGTTCAAAACATAACTTCAAGAATCCTCACCTTTTGCACTTCAAGTATACAAAAATCTGACATAACAGAGATGGCACAGCTATGAATAAATAATTGTACGATTTTCGAATATTGAAGAAGTTATAGAAGAGTTTTTGTTTTGCAAACGACTTGAATATAACACTACAGCGGAACTTATTTTCAACATGAATAATGATTATGTGCTCAAATAAGGCATGTCTTGGTCAAAGTGCACAGATAGGGCTTATGCACAGATAGAGTGAAAGCTATTTTTGGAAAACTAACAGTAAAAATAAAGAAATTTGCTCCCGAATACCGAAGTACCCATTGTGTAATCCTGTGGGAGGCTTTAGCTGCTAAAGCCATTCCGGAAAATCTGACCTCCATTTTGTCAGATACCGTGAAAGTTATTAGCTTCATAAAGGCTGGGGCTCCTAATTCTAGGTTATTCTCTTTGTAGAGTGATACTATTTATGGCAAAACTCTTCTCTTGCACACAAGAGTGGGATGATTATCTGGTGGGAAAATGTTCAACCATCTCTTCGTACTGAGGTTAGAAGTTGAACATGAGTCTGTAGGAAGTAAATATGTTCAGAAGAAGCAAGAAAAAGTTAATGTTTTTATGTTCTCAATTACAGTAGAAGAGTGTCTCAGCATTTATTCCACTAGGGGTACAAAGTAGTTCGCCTCCATACGGTGTACCCTGGGTAATGCTAAATGAACTACAGATCTTCGTCTATAACCGTGCCACAACCTAAAAGAAGAAGAAGAGGAATCGGCCATTTTCGGGGCCAGCAAAACGACGCCTCTATCAGGCATAAATTGCGTAGTTTTAGTATTATATTTTGGAACGCAGGCGGACAGAGTCTCACGAAATTCACCGAGCTGAAGACTATTTTGCATGAATATCAGACCTTTTTATAGTGGCTGAAGCAGGAGCCGCCACCGACACAACTCAATGTTACCATCTACACAATTCATACATTGCAAAGAAACAGACAAGTGGCATCGGGAAAGATTGTTAGGATTATGAAAGACCTACCATCTAAGTTCAAAATCATACATGAAATGGACGAAAACGACAAAATGGAAGCAATACAAGTTGATTGCTGGATTGACATTTTCGAGTTGTAGGAGCCTACAACCCACCGAACAACGTTTTTAATGAAGATAGACTGGATCAGACGATTGACAACGATACAATTATTATTGGCGATTCCAACGCCCCTTCTGTCAGATGGGGGTGCTCGCGAAGAACAACGGTGGGAAGAGCCATGGAAGATTTCATCGACAGAGTGCCGCTCACTCTCCTGACGACCGATCACACCTTTCTTGCCTTTACTGACCACCTCGGCAAACCGGACCTAATCTTGCCGCATGCAAATATCGCCGACCGCTGCCAACACCAACTGCTGGAGGACCTCTCCGGGTATGGACACAAAATTATTCTACTAAAACCAAGAACAAAGGAAAACGTCCAGCCCAGGAAAAGACTAACGAGGTGGAACTTTAAAAAGGCAAATTGGACTGCCTTCGCTGAAGACACTGACGAAAGACTGAAGAATATATTTTCGACAGGAAACCCGAACAGCATAATGAAGAAAATCACGAAAGCTATACTAGAGATCGCCGAACTCCATATTCCCAGAGGCCAAGTCAAAAACGTACTCACCATTCTGGAGTGAGTAAGTTACAAAGCTCAAGAAAGAAATAGACGCACATGGCAGAACACAGCAACGGCCTGGGTGATTGCATCAAACTTAGGAAGGCTCAGGCGATACTGCAACGGAAGATAGTAAATAGCAAAAGAAGTAAATTCAGAAATTTCATCGCGGGAATCGACTTCAGGTAGGACGGAACTAAAGCACATAAATAGATCTCCAGGCTGAATAACGAAAGTAAGAGCTTCAAAACCCACTCGATCAAACATGGAAAAGAATTCATTGTCAACAGGGAGGACATTGCCAACCTTTTCTGTAAATTGTTCTCCTCACGACCAGACTGCCAGCACTTTAAGAACCATCGAAAAATAGCAACCCCAGCAACCGCACTGAACAGGAGAGAAATAAACCTTTTCCAGGCGGATTTTAACTTGTCGGAATTAAGGCTAGCTATAAGTGAAATCAGGTGTGGAAGAAGCTGTGGAATTGATGATGTCTAACCGAATTCATTGTACATCTGGGCAAAGAAGCACAAAAAACCTTACTCATGGCTATGAATGAGAGCTGGCGCATCGGTATCTCAGACACGTTGAAGAAGTCGGTAGTGGTACCAGTGTTTAAGAAGGGAAAGGATCCCGAGAAATTAAGCAGTTATAGACCGATCAGTCTTACTTCTGTTACCTGCAAAGTTATGGAAATGATGGTCAACCTCAGGCTGGAGGCCTATATAGAGAGAACTAATATAATTCGAGAAGAACAGGCTGGTTTTAGAAAAGAAAAATCCACTACTGACCAAGTCAATAAGTTCTCCCAGTGCGTGAAGGATGGCATTCATCGAAAAATGTCCACCCTTGCGTGTTTTATTGACTTCCGGGGAGCTTACGACACAGTTAGCAGAAAACTCCTCTATAACAAAATTGTCAACTACGGAGTGGCAGGAAACATGTTGGACTGAATAAATCAATTTTTGAGCCAACGATTTATAAAGGCCCGCTATGGAAACAGAAGTTCTCAGTTCCGTCAACAGAGAAGGGGACTCCCGCAGGGAGCGGTCAGCAGTTGCACTCTTTTCAACCTTTACATGAATAATTTGATCTGCAACATTAAGGTAAATAACCCGGGAGTCGAAGTACTCTGTTACGCAGATAATGTGATAATATGGGCGACCAGCAGCAACACCTTAGAAACCAAAATAAACGAGACATTAGGTGGAGTCAAAAGATGGTTCTCCGAAAACGATATGATTATTAACGAAAACGATATGATTATTAACGAAAACGAGACAACGGCACAGTTATGCACGCTATCAACTAAAACTTACGATCCACAAGTAGTAATAGGGACTACTGACTTGCCTATAACGCGATCAACAAGGTACTTGGGCATCGCTCTGGAGAGCAAACTCCAGTGGTCGGGACATATAGAGGGTGCTGTAACAAAGCTGCAAAAAGGCTGAATATGATGAAGAGACTGACTAGAACGAAGTGGGCTGCTACTCAGGACGTTCTGATTACTACATACAAATATTACATCCGCCCAATCCTTGAATACGGCTCAGAAGCTTACAACACGGCTTCTGATAATGCAAAGACAGACTTGAATACAGTCCAAAACAATGCATTGAGACTAATATGTGGTGCTGCGAAGTCTACCCCAATTATAGCGTTAGAACGTCAAACAGATATTGAGCCCCTTAACGCTCGCAGAGACAAAGCTACTATCAAATTCTTCGAAAAAGAATTAAGAAGAAATACAGATGCGCAAACCAAAGGCTTAAAACCCAAGTCACACCACTGGCAAAAGCCGCAGAAATAAGAAGAAGACATTAATTGGAAGAATCAGAGCGACAACCTTTCAGTAAAACGAAATGTATAAAGGGTAAGGACCGAAATACCGTCGTGCACATGAGAAAAGCCGACATCCAAATCTGCGAACTGAAAGTACTAACAGAAATACTTTGTATTTCGGGCGACTCCGTGAAACGGGACAGGAAAAAAGCTGCTACAGGACAGCAATGGGAAAAGATCATCCAATCAAGCATACCACTAAATCTTCCGAGAGGCGTAGCAGTGGCTTTGTTTAGGATGACCACTGGACATGACTACCTGCAGAGACACCTGCGTCGCATGAAAGTGGTAGACACACCAATCTGCCCACTCTGCTCCGACAACGAAGGGACGGCGAGCATCTTACCATTTGTGACGGCCTGAAGGATATCTTTTACGAGGAGTCCAGTGAAGGACTCGCTACATTATACTGGGAGGCACGGCGTTGGATGGCTGAGAGGCCAAAGACGGGCGTTGGCTGAAGTAAGAAGTAAGTAACCATTTATTCCACTAGCATCATTTTTGGAAGAGATATATCTCCGAAGCCAGGTGTATTTATTGATATAATTCTGCACCAGGAATGTCTTCAAGAAAGTTTTAATAAATATTTCGTTGAAGAATATACCAAAATTGACTGCAACAGAAATACGTTTACATGAAGCTCCCCAAATGAGTTGAAACTGCAGGACAAATTAATCAGTCTAACAGAAGACTGTTCCCTGATAAATATTTTAAAAGAAAAACCATTAATAGACCTCTGGGTCTGGTATAGATCCGAGTATCCGATGCTCTTCCGAATAATTATGCTGGTTTTGTTACCATTCGTCACTAGTTACTTGTGTGAGCGGTTTTTCTCAACTGTTGTAGACAAAATTATTAAGGCGCATGAAAGAACCATGATCGTACCATTTACCAAGTAAGCCAACTCCTATTTTGTGAGATAAGGAATCTTTGGAAGTCTTTTGTAATTTTATAATTTACGTTTGAACACATAATTTCAAATTATTGCTGGTAAAATAATTAATAGTTATTTAGTCTAAACTGACCTAGAAATTTATTGTTTCCTTGTAAGAAGGTAACAACAACTAGTATCAGGTATAGGGTAGGGCAATATATAATTAGCAAATTAACATGACAGTAGACAGTGGGGAATTAGGTAAACTGATAGTAGTAGACCTTAAATAGGAATCAAAGATGGCGAAAAGGAAACTATACCCTTAGGGTAAGATGAGGCAAGCCAGGTAGCTGGGGGATTAGGATCGGCTTGGGCAATGAAAGATTGGGAACTTTCAACGCTTCGGTTATCAAAATTTGTAATACGCTTCCGTTATAACACTTGGTATAGTGGTAGGTTTACTGCTACACCAGCGGCTCCGAACAGGGGTTAATGTGAAGAGTGAACGTCCTTGGGTTTGTGGTAGCAATAACTTGGGTAAGACGTTAGATATTCTACAAAAATCTTGATTAAATATTCAACTGCTTTCGAAAACCTTACTATTAAATAAGATTAGCTGCCAGGTCCAGTGAATTTGGATTATGTAAGCTACTAGTTTCAGAGCTACTATGAGCTTTGAATCAACGCTTGCCAAAGCCTGAGGCTAAGGGTAGAAATCCTCCTTACAATAAGCCATGTGTAACCTTCCTTACGGGACAATAGGCCAAGCGCCCCAACATTCGATATGAAGATGCATTGAAAGAGGTAAATAATGCAGATCGAGCCAACGGTTTTGATTAATAGGAGGTCACTCGTACACAATACCTCCATGTTGTGTGACAATAAGTGTAGTTGCTCTGGAAGTCCCTGCAGAGGTTCCAATATGTAAGAAGATGTACTAATGTCTACGAGAGTTTGGTGATAGAAAAATTCCTCTTTAACCTTCTGGCGCTCGAGACACAGAGCGGAAGTCAAGCTCGCCCGTCCGAAGACACTGGACGACGCTGTAAGTATGGAGAAAAGAACAACATTCACAGACAAAGTAAAACCCCAGAATAAAGAAAACCAATGTGTTGGTAGGAGAACTAGGAGATCCTATTAGACAAAACGGTTACCCTGAGTCTGTTTATGTCTCTCACCACGTTGGGATAACCTGATTAGCAGACTTTCCCTTTCTTTATTGGTCTGATCTGCGTACTTTTATTGTTTTTTTAGAGTTCCATGTTAGTTAGTTTCAGGAATATACTCGTATGTCAAATAACCGAAATAAAATTGTTGTTAATATTTAAAGTGTAGCGAAAAAAGCGCCTAGAGAAAATAGAGCCCAGCGATAATAGCTCCCAACGAAATACACAGCGAAATAAACGCCAAGAGGAAAGAGAAAATACCCGCACATGGGTATTTCACTCTGTTCGTCTTACGGGTGTTTGAAAGTATTCAAATGTCTGGGTCTGATTTCCATCACACTTTATCCGGGCTTTGGACTGGCTAAATGATAGTAATACATTGCTATCACTCAGGCGTGTTTAAAATCAGCCTTGGGAAAGTTACGTTGATTTTTTTAATATTTATGCAGTGCTAACTTTTTTTATATTTATACTTTTTATTTTTTTTTGTTTTTGTTTTTCATGACAGGTAATGGTAGAGATATTTATAGACGAGCGAACAGAGGTATAATATTGGGTGTCAGACGGAAGCGGTTACATTTATTTGTTATACTTTACAGATCGAAATCAGTTGCAACTGCTCTGCACATTTGTTTCTAGTTTAGGCCTGTATTTCAAATAAAGTAACAGAATGAAATGTTTAGTGAATCAATGATAGCTCGATGAAGATGATATCATAAAGATATATTTTGTTTATAGGAACTCGTTGGTTTCTCATTACCAATTTTGTAATATTGCCTTTAATACGGTTATTTGATTCAGCGAGCTGATTTTCAAGTTCTTTCACTGCATTACTTAGCGGGTTCTGAGTTTCCCTATTTCTTCATTTGTTTTATTAATGATAGTTTTTAGTTCTTTATTACTTTTAGTAGCGGTTTCAATATATCGTGCCCTAATGTTATCTGCGTCTTCCTTGCATTGATTTATTTGTTCAAATTACTGCATTATTATTTGAATTGTTTTTAGGGCTACCCCTGCAGTTCACATATTTTCTTGATTTTCACCGACTGGTTCAATAAAAATAACTTGTCTATCTTTGGTCTCGGGCCCCTGTATTAGACTACCGCGTCACTCATCGCTACCAGAATTACAAATAAATCTTGTTTCCTAGTTATTTCCGCCAATGGTTATTTATCACTTGTATTGCTTTTTTGTTCCCTATTTCATTGGCTACGTCTTAGAATTACGTTACCAGCTTGTTTCTTAAACAACATTCTTCAATTTATTATACATTAACCTTATGCAAACACTGCTTACTACTTTTATCATTTAGCGAAATTTATGTCAATCACACTTACCACAAAACTTACTTCACATATATAATTATTCTAATTAGATTTCTTATTGCAAAACAAAATCCTTAGTAATTACTATTTATACTTCTTGATATTTCCTCCAGAACGTCCCACGTTATGCACCAATTTATAACATAGGGCTTTCATTTATTTTGTTATATAACAATAAGGGCACGGTAAGTTAGTAATGTATTAATTAATTTTGAAGGTTGGTGATTATATGCTCAATATTAGCAGTTATGTGGATAATCTTTGTTTGGGAGCCAGCTATCACTTAAGGGTAGGAATGATATTTATTAACTGAACAATTTTTCTTAGTGAGTACATCATATTAACAACAGTTACACAATTCGTTATAGTTATTTATTTAATAATGGAATTTTGAAGCCTGTTTAATAATCTTATTGTGTAGTGTCCGAGAGCGCCCACTTGGAACTTCCGGTTTTTTCCTTGTAGCGATCGATAGTGATCTTCTTCCTGAGTTTATCACACTGATTAACTCGAACATGCACTTCACATTTCTAACGACAAATAATGAACACTCGATTATTTCTATCATGGAAGATAACTATCCTCCCGAGCACGTTAATTTCTTACAAAATTCAGTATTCGATGCCCTCCGCCCCATTCTTATTACATTAATCTTCTTTTCTTTTTAATATTTGTCTCATCTGTAGGAGGACTTAAGCCATATTTTGAACTTTCTATTTTTTCGTTTTATGTCTTAATGTATCTTAGCTAGTGCTTTTCAATAATGGCTCTCCAGCTTTTTATATAGTTCCAAAGTGTCCGTATGTAAAATAAAACTGACAACGGTTTTGGCACTTTTTAGTACTATTACGTAATTTTGTAACTTCGCATAATCTGAAGAATTAAAAAAGGCATTAAAAAAAGAAATAATTGCAAGATTTCAAGTCATTATTTGAACAACGTAATATAACAATTATTACCTAGACCTGAATTTCTGGTCCGATTAAAAAGCATTTATACAACTATAAAAATAAATATACTTCTGTTTTATCATTTCCCACATACATACAGCCAAAAAATCTGATCTTTTTAAAAAAAATCCAATCTTCTAATTTGTTTTTATCTGTATGAGGCTCTGAATGAGTTTTAATGGAAGTGTTATCTGGCAAGACATGGAAAATTGCTATGCATTACTATAATTGTTACCACTGACAGAACTAAATTATGCATTGCTCGAACGAGTCTTATTACTTCGTACTGAGGTCTGAAGTTTCAATGACTAACTGAAAATTCAGTTAGACGAAAAAGTTGTTCTGTGGTGAAGAATTGTATTATTCATAGATACAACACTCTGAACATGAGTCTTCAGGAAGCAAATATGTCCAGAAGAAGCAAGAAAAAGTTAGTAATTTTATGTTCTCAAATACGGGAGAAGAGTGTCTCAGCATTTATTCTACTAGCATAATATTTGGGAGAAAGTTATATATCTCCGAACCCAGATGTATTTATTGATATAATTCGGCACCTGGAGTCTCTTCAAGAAAGTTTAATAAATATTTCTTTGAAGATTATGTCAAAAATGAGTGCAAGAGAAATACTTTTACATGAAGCTCCCCAAATGAGATGAAACTACAGGACAAATTAATCAGTCTAACAGAAGACTGTTGCATGATAAATGTTTTAATAGGAAAATTATTAATAGACCTCTGGGTCTGGTATAGAACCGAGTATCCGATGCCCTTCCGAATAATTAAACTGGTTTTTATGCAATTAAGTAACTAGTTACTTGTGTGAGAGTGACTTTTCTCACCTGTTGTAAACAAAGAATAAACGTTTTTCTTGTATAGAAATAAACAGGTATTGAAGAAGACTTTAAAAAATAAGGTTCAATTACTCCAGGAACTAGCTCTTTACAACCGGCTAAAAGCAACAAGCTTAGCTTTAGACAAATTTGATTTTGTTGACTTGTATGTATTTTTGGCTGCTATTTTTGTACGAATTTTAAAACATGTTTCTCTATGGATATTAGTATTAAATGAAACAGTAGTATGGATAATTGCTTTTTCAATCTATGACTGTTTTAATGATATTGAAAACTAATGGGAAAATGATTAAATAACTAAATATAAAATTTCATTGCCTTATGTAATAAAACAAATAAATAATGGACACATTTCTGTTAGAAAAAACGCAAAAGATAAAAGTAATGAGGGAAAACCATCATTTCAAATTTTGACACGAGAAGAAGAAGGTAATGCACTAAACTATAACGGTTTTAATTTCTTACATAAAATGAAAAACAAAACTAATACAATAATTGCCGTCGATAAGCAAGGTTGGACATATATATTTATGCAAAAGACATTGCTTTCTTTAGAAATTTATAGAAATAGGGCGACTGGAAGAAGTGAACGTATTTGTAAAGATCTACTCAAAAAGGCATTTCCCTCGTCACTGATATAAGATAAAAACGAAGAGTAACTTGTAGTAAATTATGACCGTTTCAAGGACGACTAGAAGGGTAAAGGTGCATGATATTAGGAATCCACCTCTTACCCAGTAAACCAACTCCTATCTTTTGCAGTAAACCTTCTTTAGAAATCTTTTGTAATTTTATAATTTACTTTTTGAAACCTAATTTCAATGAAATGCTGTTAAAAAATAAAATACAATAATTCCCAATATTTAATAATATTACGTTTCTTATATAATGAGTTTTAAAGAACATGGAATATTCATTTTAAATATATTGAAAATCAAGCAAATACAGAAAAGTTCAAAACAGTTTGTTAGGTATTATATTTTAATTTTAAGGAAAAGTAAAAAAATAAACATGCGTTCACTGATAAAGTTTCATATTTATTAACTCGTGTTTAAAGTCTCATAAAACGATTAAACATTTTAATTAATTGACTATTGACTATTAATTAACGGTAATCGCTGTAGTTATATATCTTGATGTTGTTAGGTGTTGTACAAATACAGGCCATTTACCGATAATAGCTGGTACACTGGAAGAAGATCTGAGTCTCACAGCTAACGACGTATGTAATACATAACTGTAAGTAGTTACAAAAAATAACAATAATATTAAAATGTTTGTTAATACAATAATATGTTGAAAACAATTAGCCTAATGTTATTTGTATGTGTTAAGTAATACAGAAACAGCACTTACCACACTATTAATTTTAGCAATTAAGATCCGATGAATGTTGCTGCCTCATCAATTCACGCAAAAATTAAAGGTGCCAATTGGCAGAAATTCACAATTGGCTCCGATAATTCTCGCAAGAAAAGATGACTACTTGAAGTAGCGAGATCTAGAAAAGCAGTTGGTAAATATTGACCTTATTATTTATTACAATATAAAATATACAGTAAAAGGCATTAGAAATGCGCACTGTAATAATTTGTATCCTTATTTGCGAAGCAAATTAAACTTTAAAAATAATTTCTTATAAGCATTTGAAAAATATTGTTTCTACTATAAATTGATAAATAATAAATAACATTCATAACAATATTTTTCACCTATAAGACATCAGATTTATTACATAAAATATTTCAGAAAAATTATAGTTTCTTCTTTCGCGAAAGAAATTAAATGTATGACAGGCTTTGTAAATACATATACTAACTTCATAGAAAGTCGTTCTACCTTGCTAGTTATATAATAGCAAAAGATTAAAGCATCACACAATAGGTGAGACCCTTTTACTTCCGGGTAAATTTTAAAAAGTATGATTGTCAAAGAACACAGTGAAATTGTAATATACCATGTCTTCCAGCATTGAAGAACAACTGTGTTGAAAACATAACTTCAATCCTCACATTTTTCAATTTATGTATACAAAACCAGTGACATAGCAGACATGGCACAGCTATTAGTATTTGTACGATTTGCGTCTAATGAAGAAGTTACAGATAAGTTTTTTTTTGCAAACGACTTGAATATAACACTACAGCGGAACTTATTTTCAACATGAATAACGGTAATGTGCTAAAAATAGGCATTCCTTGGTCAAAGTGTATTGGTTTATGCACAGATAGAGCAAAAGAAATATTTGGAAAACTAACAGAACCAGCAGTAAACATTTGCTCCCGAATACCGAAGTACGCATTGTGTAATCTTCCGGGAGGCATTAGCTGCTAAAGGCATACAGAAAAATCTGATCTCTCTTTTATCAGATGCTGTGAAAGTTATTAACTTAATAAAAGTTGGGGATCCAAATTCCAGGTTATTCTCTTTGAAGAGTGATATTATGGATGGCAAGTTCAAAACTCTTCTCTTGCACACAAACGTGGGGTGATTATCTGGTGGTAAAACTTTCACCTATCTCTTCGTACTGAGGTCTGAAGTTTCAATGACTAAACGATAATTCAGTGAGACAAACAACTTGTTCTGTGGTGAAGAATTGTATTATTGATAGATACAACACTCTGAACATGAGTCTTCAGGAAGCAAATATGTTCAGAAGAAGCAAGAAAAAGTTAGTCCTTTTATGTTCTCAATTACAGGAGAAGAGTGTCTCAGCATTTATTCCACTGGCAACATATTTTAAGAAAATTATATATCTCCGAACCCAGATGTATTTATTGAAATAATTCGGCACCTGGAGGCTCTTGAAGAAAGTTTTAAAAAAATATTTCTTTGAAGATTATGTCAAAATTGACTGCAAGAGAAATACTTTTACATGAAGCTCCAAAAATGAGATGAAACTGCAGGACAAATCAATCAGTCTAACAGAAGACTGTTGCATGATAATTGTTTTAATAGAAAAACCATTAATAGACCTAAATAAATAACTAGTTACTTGTGTGAGAGGGTCTTTTCTCACCTGTTGTAAACAAAGAATAAACTATTTTCTTGTATAGAAATAAACAAGTATTGAAGAAGACTTTAAAAAATTAAGTTCAATTACTCCAGTAACTAACTCTTTACACACCGGCATTAAGCAACAAGCTTAGCTTTAGACAAATTTGATTTTGTTGATTTGTAGGTTTTTTTGGCTGCTTGTTTGTACGAATTTTAAAACATGTTTCTCCATGGATATTAGTATTAAATAAAAAAGTTGTATGGGTAATTGCATTCTCAATCTTTATTTGTCTTAGTGTTGTTGAAAACTAATGGGAAAATGAATAAATATCTACATATAAAATTTCATTGCTTATGTAATAAAACAAATAAATAATGGAGCTATTTCTGATAGAACAAGCGCAAAAGGTAAAAGTAATGAGGGAAAACCGTCGTTTCAAATTATGTCACGAGAAGATGAAGGTAATGCACTAAACTATAACGGTTTAATTTTTTACATAAAATGAAAAACAAAACTAATACTATAAATGCCGTCGATAAGCAGGGTTGGACATTAATATTTACGCAAAATACATTGTTTTCTTCAGAAATTTATAGAAATAGGGCGACTGGAAGAAGTGAACGTATTTGTAAAGATCTACTCAAAAAGGTACTTCTCTCGTCACTGATATAAGATAAAAACGAAGAGTAACTTGTAGTAAATTATGACCGTTTCAAGGACGACTAGAAGGGTAAAGGTGCATGATATCAGGAATCCACCTCTTACCCAGTAATCCAACTCCTATCTTTTGCAGTAAACCTTCTTTAGAAATCTTTTGTAATTTTATAATTTACTTTTTTAAACCTAATTTCATAAAACTACAATACAATAATTCCCAACACTTTAAAATATTACGTTTCTTACATAATGAGTTTTAAAGAACATGGAATATTCAAATTACATATATTGACAATCACGCAAATACAGAAAAGTTCAAAACAGTTTGTAAGGTATTACATTTTAATTTGAATGAAAAGTGAAAAAAATATACATGCGTTCACTGATAAAGTTTCATATTTATTAACTCGTGGTTAAAGTCTCATAAAACGATAAAATATTTTAATTCATTGACTATTGGTACATAAATATAAATTGACTAACATACTTGAAATATAAATACACTTGTATAACATTTTAATTGAAAATAAAAGCAAGCACTAAAACTTAATTTTTTTACGTGTTCTCAATTTGAAACAAAAGTGGGAAATATTTTATAACGGTAATCGCTGTAGTTATATATCTTGATGCTGTTAGGTGTTGTACAAATACAGGCCATTTACCGATAATATGTGGTACACTGGAAGAAGATCTGAGTCTCACTTACAGCTACGACGTATTTAATACATGACTGTAAGTAGTTACAAAAAATAACAATAATATTAAAATGATTTTTAATACAATAATATGTTGATAACAATTAGCCTAATATGATTTGTATATGTTAAGTAAAACAAAAACAGCACAGCACACTATTCATTTTAGCAATTAAGATCCGATGAATGTTGCTGCCTCATCAATTCTCGCAAAAATAAAAGGTACCAATTGGCAGAAATTCACAAATGGCACCGATAATTCTCGCAAGAAAAGATGACTATTTGAAGTAGCGAGATCTAGAAAAGCAGTTGGTAAATATTGACCTTAATATTTATTACAAAACAAAATATTCAGTAAAAGCCATTAGAAATGCGCACTATAATAATTTGTATCCTTATTTGCGAAGCAAATTAAACTTTTAAAAATAATTTCTTACAAGCATTTGAAAAGAATTTGTTTCTACTATAAATTGATAAATAATAAATAACACACATAACAATTTTTCGCAGCTATAAGACATCAGACTTATTACATAAAATGTTTCAGAAAAATTATAGTTACTACTTTCGTGAAAGAAATTAAATGAATGACAGGCTTTGTAAATCCATATACTAACTTAATAAAAAGTCGTTCTACCTTGCTAGTTATATAATTGCAATATATGAAAGCACCACACAATATGTGATACCCTTTTACTACCGGGTAAATTTTAATTATTATTGTCAAACAACACAGTGTAATTGGAAATTATCATGTCCTCCAGCATTGAAGAACAACTGTGTTGAAAACATAACTTCAAGAATCCACACATATTTCAATTTTTGTATACAAAACCAGTGACATAGCAGACATGGCACAGCTATTAGTATTTGTACGATTTGCGTATAATGAAGAAGTTACAGAAGAGTTTTTGTTTTGCAAATGACTTTAATATAACACTACAGCGGAACTTATTTTCAACATGAATAATGGTAATGTGCACAAAATATGCATTCCTTGGTCAAAGTGTATTGATTTATGCACAGGTAGAGTAAAAGCTTTTTCTGGAAAACTAACAGAATCATCAGTAAAAATAAAGAAATTTGTTCCCGAATATTGAAGTACACATTGTGTAATCCTCCGGGAGGCATTATATGCTAAAGGCATTCGGCCACTAACGTTTAAAGGCATTCGGCTATTAGCTGCTAAAGGCATTCGGCCACTAGCTGCTAAAGGCATTCTGCCACTAGCTTCTAAAGACATTCGGCCACTAGCTGCTAAAGGCATTCGGCTTTTAGCTGCTAAAGGCATTAGGCCACTAGCTGCTAAAAGCATTCGGCCACTAGCTGCTGCAGGCATTCAGCCACTAGTTGCTAAAGGCATTCGGCCACAAGGTGCTAAAGGCATTCGGCCAGCAGCTGCTAAAGGAATTTGGCCACTAGCTGCTAAAGGAATTCGGCCACCAGGTACTAATGGCATTCGACCACTAGCTGGTAAAGGCATTCAGCTATTGGTTGCTAAAAGCATTCGGCCAGTAGCTGCTAAAGGCATTCGGCCACTAGCGGCTAAAGACATTCGGCCACCAGGTGCTAATGGCATTCGGCCACTAGCTGCTTAAGGCATTCTGCCACTAGCTGCTAAATGCATTCGGCCACTAGCTGCTAAAGGCATTCGGCCACTAGCTGCTTAAGTAATTCGGCCACTTGCTGCTAAAGGAATTCGGCCACCAGGTGATAAATGCATTTGGCCACTAGCTGCTAAAGGCAATCGACCTCTAGATGCTAAGGGCATTAGGCCACTAGCTGCTAAAGGCATTCGGCCACTAGCTGCTTAAGGCATTCGGCCACTTGCTGCTAAAGGCATTCGGCCACTAGCTGCTAAAGGGATTCGACCTCTAGCTGCTAAAGGCATTCGGCCACTAGCTGCTAAATGAATTCGGCTACTAGCTGCTAAAGGCTTTTAGCCACTAGCTGCTAAAAGCATTCGACCTCTAGCTGCTAAAGACATTCGTTCACTAGCTGCTAAATGCATTCGGCCACTAGCTGCTAAAGGCATTCTGCCACTAGCTGCTAAATTCGTTTACTTCATAACTTTGCGGGTTCCGAGTTTTCCTATTTCTTCATTTGTTTTATTTATTCAAGTTTTAAAATCGTTAATATTTTTATAGGCGCTTTTCCTATATTGTGCTTTAACGTTATCTGCTTCTTTCTTGGTTTTATTTATTAGTTCCATTACTGCATTAATATATTATTTAATTCTAGAACTACACCCACAGATCTCATATTCAATTTATTTTTTCTACTTCACTATAAATAACTCCTGTACTTTTGGTCAGCGGTTCCTGTAATTGACTATCCCGCGACTGATTGCTACAAGTGTTAGTAAATAAATGTTGTTTCTTAATTATATGCCCTAATTGTTTTTGATCGCTTTCGCTCCATTTGTGTTCCCTAATTCATTGGCTACGTCCTACAATTACGTTACCAGCTTGTACCTTCACAACATTCATCAGTTAAATACTATTCCTAGGCTATCACTGATTACTAAGTAGCATAATATTACGCCTATCACATTTGCCACACAATTTACTTAAACTATAAGATTTATCTAATCAGAACTTTCAATGGAAAAACAAATTCTTATTATTTATAATATTCAACACTTTTCTAAAGATACGTAATAAACACTCGATTATTTCAATCAAAGAACAACTTTCTTCCTGTTCACATTAGTCCCTAAAAAATTAAGTATTCGACTCCCCCTCCCCTTCTTAATACGTCAACCTAACTTTTTTTTAACAATTATTTCCTGTCTAGAGGACTTAAACAAACCATATTTTAAACTTTATACTTTTCTGTTATGGTTTAACCTATCTTAGCCACAGCGCACTTAATATAAATAGAGTAGTCGTCTCGTAGAATAGATATAGAGAGATGTGAAGCCGAATTCGCCATCTTGGCTGGGTAAAATCTCCAATTCCGCGCCGTGCAGAGCACAAAATTTAATAAAAACGTTCACTTAAATCATGGTTTAAGTATTTAGAGTGGGAATTAAATTTTGAAACTTGGTAGGTATAAGCAGCATGATTTCCTCATTCGGAATATTATACCTTAAAGTAATAAATTTTGTTCGAAAGAAAGTTGAAAAATTATATTTAATAAGAGTTGCACTTTAAAAAACATAAAAAGGTTAGTAAGCGACAAGTTTTCGTATTAGTTGGTTAGAAACATTTTGTAAGCGTAAAAGGTTGAGATAAATAGTTAGATTTTATTATACTTTTTTTCATGTTGGTAGGACCTTTGGTTTGTTGCTATTAAAGTGAAAAGTTTTTAAACGCTGCGAGTCACATTTTCGCCGAGTACTGCAGGCCTATACTCGTACGTGGAATGCAACTTTTGTTCCTGTATGTATAAATTTTTAAGTATTTCTTTATTAAAATAATTTTAACCTATGTAAATAATTACATTTTTACATACAAATTAAAATGTATTTAACTAGATAATTTGAAGGTTCTATACTAATATACTAAAACCTTGGGCGGCTAAGACCACTTTCATTTTCTGCCTTCCGTATTACACATTGGTCTTAAAAAGCTTATTGCCAAAGTGTAGTCCTTATTTTTCCTGAATTTCTTTTAGGAGGTTTATATATTCCTAACTGACCAGGCCATTATCCTTGTCTTGTACTGTTACAAAATCTGCAAGAGTGTTTCGTATCTAATATGCGTCGAACTAAATCACAAATGAAATAACACAACAGTTATAAGATATGTTACAACCACATCGTACACATTGCTTCAAACTCGTACAACACAACAACACGCATTGAAGATTGAAAAAAACGTGAACAGAACTTGACTTGACAATCGGGACTTCAAGGTAGTGGGTCGGAAAGTGGAGGGGGGCCGTCATATTAACTGGGTAAGCCTGCTCTTCACAGGGCCTTTCGCCGTGTCTCTCTATTTATATTAAGTGCTCTGTGATCAAAGCTAGTAACTTTCCAATAAAGGCTCCCCAGTTTTTCATTAATTTCAAAGCACCTTTATGCGTCCCTTTTTAGCATTTTATAGTAATATTAAGTAATTTTGTAACTCGGCATGTTATAGAAAATCAATGAAGACATAAAAAAAAGAAATAGTTAGAAGATGAAGTTTTAATTGACTTTTTGACCAATATATTATAGAAAATCCGATTTTGGGATCGATTAAAAAAAAACAACTATAAAAATAAATATACTTATTATCTCTCTTTTGCTACATAAATACAACCAATAATTAAAACTGATATTAAAAAAATTCAACTATTCGAATTTTTGTATGTCTGTATGGGGACCTGTCCCAATTGATTCGGATGATTGGAGTTATACTGAGGTTGTAATTGAAAAAGTATCCAGCAAGAGATGGAAATTTGCTATTAATTGCTATTAGTGTTACTACTGACAGAACTAAGTTATGCATAGCATGAAGGAACCTAATTACTTGCTAAATGTGTAAAGCTGATTATGTAAACATGAACAGAAGTGCAAAAGGTAAAAGTAATGAAGGATAATCTATCGTTTCAAATTATGACAAGAGAAGATGAATGTAATGCTCTATACTATAATGAATTTATTTCTTGCATTAAATGGGAAACATAACTGATACCATCAAGGCCTCTGATAACCAAGGGTGATAATATTATTTACGGAAAAGAAATAGTTTTTCGGAAATTTATTAGAAATAGAGTGACTGGAGGAAATGAACTTTTTCTGTAAGGCTCTACTATAAAAAGGTGTTTCTCGTCTCCAACTGGAGGTAAAAACTAGAAGTAACTTGAGGTAATTGATGACTGTTTCACGTAGGATGCAACTGCGGACTAGAATTGTAAAGGCACATGAAAGCAGTAACGCTCCATTTACGCAGAGAGCCACCTAATATCTTGTACAGTAGGATAAACATTCTTTGGAACTCTTTTGTAATCTTATAATTAAATTTTTAAAACCTAATTTCAAATTGATGCTGTTAAAAAAAATTACATTACAAAAATCTCCAACATTTTTAATATTATATTTATTTAGAAAATGAATTTTAAAAAATAAGGAACTTTGATGTTACATTTATTGACAATCATGCAAATACAGAAAACTTTAAAACTAATTGTAATGTTTTTAATTTTAATTTTAAGAAATAAAAATAAGAAATATAAATAACTACATCAATAAAGTTTCAAGTTTATTAACTCGTGCGTGTTAGCTCATTCTTGCAAACCATTATAGAGAAAGAAATAGTTTTTTCAGAAATGTTTTAGAAATAGGGTGACTGGAAGAAGTGAACGTTTTTGTAAGGATCTACTAAAAAAAGGTATTTCCCTCGTCACCAACTGAAGGTAAAAACTAGAAGTAACTTGAGGTAATTGATAGCTGTTTCACGTGGGATCCAACTTCGGACTATCAGAATTGTATGACTAGACGTGTAAAGGTGCATAAATGCTGTAACGCACCATTTCCCCTGTAACAGTTGAGCCTTTTTTCCTGGGGTAAGTATTTATCAGGGCTTTATTAAAAATGTGTGTTAATTACTAATTAACAAATTAATTAACCTTACTTACCAGGGGCTCTTGGTTCTCCGTTTCAGCCAGGCATAATAATGTCTTTCTTCTTTTTATTTAGGTTACATTTATTGACAATCATGCAAATATAGAAAACAAATTGTAATGTGTTTCATTTTAATTTTAAGAAATAAAATAAAAAATATAAATAACTACATCTATAAAGTCTCAAGTTTATTAACTCGTACGTAGTAGCTTATTCCTGCAAAACTTCATAGATAATCAAAGTAGTAAATATTTTAGTTTCAAAGGTTAAAGGTTACTACTACAACATCAAAAGTTATTGAAGAAGGGGTTACTGATGACGATGAATATGACAAATGTGTACCGAAATGATTTAAATAGGAGTTCACCAAGTTCTTGGGATTCTGCTGCAGTTATCTCAACAATATGCCTTAATTTTCAACAAACATTATGAATATGAAAAATGTATAACACAAAATAAAAAAATGTCATTTTTTACACACACAACCTAAAAGGCATAAATAGGAAGTTCTTTGTGAAATTGAGATTCTACGAAACTTATTTCAACAAAAAGCTGAAAATCTCAACAAACTTATGGATATCAGCTACTGGAAATTACAGTGAATCACATGTTGAGGAATTCTTTGTGTAAAAGTAAATAGATTTGAAAGTTGAATAAAATAATCTGAGGTGCAATTTGCCCACAAAATATAACAAATAGAAGACCTAGGTACAAAATTTTACTACAGTACATAAGACTGTCTGCAGTTTCAAAATTCGGTAACTAATCATTCTTGACTTTCACGTGCCTAAATTACATTGTAATTGTAGTGTTACAGAATTAAAATGATTTACTCTAACGCAAGTACTACATATTGTTCAGTAAACAGTATGAAATAAAGTTAATTCAATGCGGCACTTCCGTACATCGTGACTTTATCGGGTATGTTATCGTTCAATTATTGATAGCAAATATGCTTTTAACAAATATGCGTCTAACAAATATGCTTCTAACAAATATGCTTCTAACAAATATGCTTTTAACAAATATGCTTCTAACAAATATGTTTTTAACAAATATGCTTCTAACAAATATGCTCATAACAAATATGCTTCTAAGAAATATGATTCTAACAAATATGCGTCGAACAAATATGCTTCTAACAAATATGCTCATAGCAAATAAGCTTCTAAGAAATATGTTTCTAACAAATATGCTGCTAACAAATATGCTCATAGCAAATAAGCTTCTAAGAAATATGCTTCTAACAAATATGCTGCTAACAAATATGCTTCTAACAAATATGATTACAATAAGTGGCAGCTACTATTTTATACAACTTTATGTTTCAAAATAAACTTTAATGATTTATTACTTAGTAGGACTACACTCTTCATTTTAGATGTTAAAATCCAATGATCGTTGACCAAGGGATACAGCTACGGAGGTAACCCTTACATCTTAAAACAACGCTACAAAAAGTAAAGCTTTTAATATTTAAATTTATAGATATAATCTCTATTATAAGTATGCGCATAGGCCACCTCCTATTCGGTAAATTTTCCATTGTGGGGTGGGACTTTCTAAAATTTATTTTTTGCCAAAACTCTGTTATTTACCCTTCCACAAAAAATGGTAGCAGAGCGTGGTTTGTAAAATAGTTTACATAAAAAAATTTGTTTCATAAAAAAGTAAACGAATAATAACACGTATTTTTGTAAATATACTGCAATTATTTCGAGAAAGAGTGTATTAGCGGTAACGATAAGTAATTTCACAGTTTTATTTATGTATTGTTTTCTGTATTAAATATACAAACGGTTTATAGAAATACGTTAAATCATTCGCAGGAAGAATTGCTTAAGTCAGTGTTGTTTAAACATGCAATTGTGTGTTACTAAGCAATCGCGTAGTTACGAGTTACTCTTATCTTATCGTAGGTAATCAAACTGACCCGATTCTATAGAGGTAGGTATCAATTCCTTGAAATGAAAAATATATAAGCCTAATCATTTGCTTATTCAACCGCCGTATTTATTTCAACTTTTATTAGCAACACAATATTTTGAAAGGTAAAATATTTGTATTTACTTTCTTCACCAAATTGCATCCTTACACAATATCAAGAGCACAGTGGTACAATATATTAGAATTAAAATATTGGAAAGAACCCCAATACCAGAAACAATAATAAAAACAACAAATAAAACAAGTTACTTAACATTAAACCCTTATGTACATTTAGATGATCATGTCATCATCGTCAAAGGTGACAATATTCTTTGTTATATTGTAATTTTGTATCAGACCCTCTGATGATGACGACATGGTCATCGAAATGTACATAAGGGTTTAATCTTAAGTAACTTGTTTTATTTGTTATTTTTGAATATTTTTGTGGTATTGGGGTTCTTTCCATTCTAATATTTCATCCTTGCTCTATTATTTTGTGTTATGTAGAGTTATGCCTTAGTAGGTCAAGAGTCATTAAATACAAAGTAATATGTTAAGGAATAATATAGATTCACATAATAAATATACCAACCAAGTCACCCAAACCCCCGAACCGACGGGAACTGAGTCCCCTACAGACGATGAACTAGATAACCTCCTCGATCAGATTAAGAAAAAAGAACTGTTAAAGTCAGAGTTTAATGCTCTACAGTCTACACATAGAGAAACCGGCAACATATAACCTCCCTCCCCGCATCATCAGTCATTCGGTCACATTTTCTCTGGATTGCAACACCCAGCCGAAGGACTCCCGAGCACACTGACAATCACGGACGGGTTGAATGTACCAGCAATGGTAATATTTAAAAAATCAGTATGAACATATGTATACTTTTCCCGAGACTCAATACGGTATGCTATCTCTAATTACATCGTATGTGCGGTCGCCTCTTGAGTTGAGATTAATTAAATGCACACACTTCCCCTATTTCCATTCCGACAACTTTAGGTCCTTTGTGCCCCGCAAGCTATTAATATTCCTCATCTAGAACCTTTTCTATAGACCCAAAGTGTCCGAAGATAACTTATATAATTATATTATCGACAAAATAGAAGCATCTGAACTTTTAAAACTTAATAAAACGTAGTTAGAAATCACCGAAATTATAATCGAGATATTCCCCTGCGGTGAGAAATTGTTCCCACCTCGAAACCAAACCGGGTAGTTTCGAGGAACTCCACGAGTTGTGTGTCAGGGTGACCATTACCCAATATAACGGCCCCCTTCGCAACGAAGGTAATGATCGTCTTCTATATTATAAAAATGAAAGTCTTTTGTCTAACCTTCCCCTTAAATTTCCCAGTCATAAATTATTCACGCGTACCTTATACAAACGTTACCCCGAGGTCACGTTTCTAGGTGCCAGTCTGCTTAGCCTGCAAGAAACTGGACACTACGTCTGGTATTGCAAGGCTTTGAGTTAAATTTGACAGATTTACCTAACAGTTTAAAATTTTAGTGGCTCCCCAGCTGTCTTGCAATTTCTTTTTGGGAGTCGACTTCATTTATAAGACCAGGTTGACCATCCACCTCTCATCCAAGAGAGTTTCGTTTAGTTTCTGCCCCAACAATATAATTTCACTCGTTTCAGGTCCTATCATCAATTCGACTAATAATAGCCAGACACCAGCGCACCCTTCCAAAATATCCTATTTGAGGCACCTCGAATCCGGAACGCGTTAACAGATTTCGAGTCTGATTCACGAGTTTTCCGACGTATTGACCAAACGGCTAGGCCTTACCCACTTATTGGAGTAGGATATAGAACTCAAAGACAACGTACCCGTTAAATCCCAGGCATGTCAGTTGGCGCCAACCAAGATAATCGAACTGTCCAAGAACTTCTAAATTAAGGCATTATAGAACCTAGTAAGTCGTCATACGCGTTGCCCGCCTTTATAGTAGAGCAAAAAGAAAAAAAGTAGCATGGTCATCCATTAAAGAAAACCAACACATTGTGATCGAAGTGGTCCCTCTGCCAAGTCTACACCACTGATTCAATTCGTTCGCGGGCGCCAAATACTTTTCCGTTTTTTATTTAAATTCTGCTTATCACCAGATCTCTCTCACACAACAATCGAAAACATTCGGTACTCCCTGGCTACTGTATCAGTTTACTCGCCTCCTATTTGTTTTGAGTACCGGTCTTTTCTAGACCAGGTCTTTCCTGATATTATATATTTACTTCTATTGTGTATTGTTTATTGTTATATTTATGTATTGGTTTGGAATAATATACATACATTTATATTACCGTATATTTGTTGAGTTGTTGAGGTTTAGGATCGTCACGTATAGGCTGCAATAGACAAGTTAATCGGTAGATACTCTCGGGGCTAAGCTTTGGAACTGCCCCCTCGAACGAGAGAGGCCGCTGCTACACCTTGAGAGTCTCAAAATGTGTACATCAGGTACTACACATTCACACAGGGGGTTTAGCATTCCACTCACCCCCAGTTTCTGTTTCGTGGTGGAGGTCTGTAACTTTTTTTAGTATTGGTGCCAAACAGCTGGTAATTAACGTAAGTGGTTGCTAATGGTTCGATTGAGGGCAGCATACTCCAGTCTCTGCTTATTATCACCTGTTCCCTACGTACTTGATTACTCCGGTCCTTTAAAATTAAAATATTAAGTCAAGGGGTGAGTCATAAAAGAGGTGCCAAAAGGGTGCGTCTCGTAAGGGACCTGGCAGAAAAAGGCCAGTTGCTAGCAGTGATCAAGTGATCAATCTCCGATCGATCGGATTTACCCCAAGGAATCCAGCTACAGAGGTAACCCTTATATCTTAATACAACGACAAAAAGGTAGAGCTTTCAATATTTTTAATTTATAGATATAAGCTCTATTATAAGACCACGGCACGAGGAAGGCTATTTGTTAAATTTTCCTTTATGGGATTGGACATTCTAAATTTTATTTTGGGGCATAACTACGTTATTGAGCATTACTACGGTGGTGTGACAATTTTAAACCTGATACAGTTGTCATAATTTATATACATTGTATTGCAGAATTTTATATTTTATTTTGCAAGACAAAGTAAATATATAGACAATCAAATATTTAACATTTCTTATACGCATTATAAAAATTATCTGTTGCTAATTATAAATTCAGTAATGTATTATACATAACAGCTGTGTTGGAAATCAAGTTCTACCTCCGTTATGAATAAACTGGAAGTGCTAACATAATACAGAAATAACGTTAGTGCAATTATTACAGTAGTTTTTATACATTGTATTACAGTATTTTGTATTTTAATTTACAAGGCAAAGTAAAGATGTAGAAAATGAAATATTACACATTTATTATACGTATTACAACATTACCTATTGCTAATTATAAATTCAGTAATATAATAAACATAATAACTGTTTGGAAAACCATTTGGTCAGGAACGAACTGGAGGTGCAGGCATAGGCTAATACAGGAATAAAGTTAGTGCATTTATTGTTGCTCTTACTAGTCCTACAATGTAAGTCTGGCGACTAGACCAAGATTAAAAAGTGATAAATTATAATTGTGTTGTATGAGATAATTCTTTACCAGATGTCTAAAAAGAAAAGCTAGGCACGTGACGAAGACAAAAGATGTTAGCTTATGTTCGTAGTG
This sequence comes from Prosapia bicincta, assembly GCA_036971475.1. Lineage (NCBI taxonomy): Eukaryota > Metazoa > Arthropoda > Insecta > Hemiptera > Cercopidae > Prosapia > Prosapia bicincta. Next base: position 349,466,143 of record JBAIZL010000002.1, read on the forward strand.
AGAAGCAATCATCTATTGCATTTTGTAAATAAAAAATGTAATCAGTAAGGTTTGAATTGTTGGCGTGAACCCATGTGAGTATAAATTTAAATACTTTTAAATGGCAGTGCCTAGCATAACCATTCTACATATACGTATACAAATAAAGTTATTTCTCTAGTGAATGTGTGTGTATTTGATCTTAAGAAATAACTACCTGCTCACAAAACTTTTATTTGAAGAAAAATCTACCGACCGTTCTAATGGGAGTAAGAGCAAAGTAGGAGATCATCCGAAGCACGTCAGCGGAAATGGTGTCTTGCGAAAATATACTTCTACCCGGAGAGTGTTTGGGAATGTCTTCCTGTTAAATACAAAGCCCAAGGATTAAGGCCACACATCAGTAAATTACGGCCAAAAATAATCAAGAGACACAGCAAAAAACGTTTTCCATTTTCAAGAATTTGGCAACATGTTATAACATTTTACAATATGTGTAATTAAGCCACGATGAGCAGAAGAGCGTAAGTGTAAGGCGTACGATCTTTCTTACTAAGTAATACGAGTAATGGAAGGCGCACCAGATTAACAGCAACAATCAACATCGCAAATAATAATACAAGAACCATCGCTCGCTGACTACCAAAGACCTCATTAGCGCCAGCTATAACTCCAGCATCACTTCAGCAACCGCGAATACCCGTACGATGATCGGTACGGATCGTCTAACATTAGCAAATCGGATTGAGACTATATTTACCCCTGAGAAAAAGTGTATTTTAGGAAGAACATATTTGTGTGATAGTGTGGTAAAGTGGTAAGCGTCTTTGTCATGCGAATATTTAATGTGTTGTACGTGTACTATGAGACTCTCAGGATTAAAACATAAAAAAGCAAGAGTTTTATATTGTATGGATATTAATAACATTATTGCAATCAATTAATTTTTTCTTTGTATGCATGATAAAATTGAGACTATACAACAAGAGAAGAAAATTTATACTTATTGATTATTAACAAAATTTTTAGGAGTTTTACCTGAATTTATTTATTTGTATGATAAAATTCACTTTAAATTGAACAGCTTTAAATGTGTAATAGAAAATAAGTCATTGCGAGCTGTCTTGAAAAAATTGTTGAGCATGTGACGAAAGGAAATGATGTTACCTAATGCATTATTACTTGCCAGGCAAGGCGAAATGTTACTTTACCAAGGGTTGAACTGTTTTGTATATAAATGAATGATTGTGTTCATGTATGTATGTTATAAACGCCTTAACAGCTGAACAGAAGTTGATGCAATTTGAAGGCAGGTTTAACATATTACCAGGATAGTTCCTGTGAAGTGTGGTGTAGATTCATCGAAAGGGCTCCTCCCCAGTGGCTTAGGATGTACAAAAACCGATGTATTATGTATGTGGGTATGTATCAGGATGGTGAGTGTTACGTTTGGTGTATATCTCCCTAAAAACTTTCATTTTTTGTATTGCAAATATTGAGGTTATTTTTAAAATATTCCTAATGATATCATTTGGCAAAAAAACACTACCTAATGTTGTGTTTCAGTATTTGAGAATCTCGGTAGGTCAGTGCCCTCTTCCAGGATATGAGTCACAGATAAGACTAATGCTCAGGTGTGTTGTGTTATTGTGGGTTTGTGGTGTACTGGGGCGTGTTTTAATTTGCGTTGTTTTAAAAAGTTTCTTATTGATGTCATTTTTCTGCAGCCACGCTTCGTACTTCAGTGCATTTTTCTGCAGTCGCACTTCGCAATAGATCAGTGCATTTTCCGTACTATAAATAATAAACAACTATTGACACACCACAAAATAACAGAACTTCAAAGAGTCATACTCATAAAACACACCTCAGCCACAGTCTTGTGCGTGACTCCAGCATTGAACAATGCACTGACCTATTGAGAAACGCGTCTGTAGAGAAGTTACATTAAGTTATGGTTCTATGTCAAATATATCAATAAGAATAATAATTTCCCTAGTCAAATATTTTTAAAAACCAAGCTGAACGATGCGATTTTCAAAAACAACAAATTTTCTTAAAACTTTACAAAAACTATTGAGATTTCAACTCTTTCCCTTGGTTGATGGAGCATAGTGTGCAAGAGATAGTAAATTGTTTTCCTGCCCCGTCACACATTTCTGTATCTCGGAAGGTATTTTTGTTTTACAAAATAATCAGTTCTCCAAATTCTTCGATGGATCTAGCCAGAGCCGACGTTAGAAAAAGAGAGGTCTAGAGCCAAAAATCTTTGCGAGCCCTGGAGCCAAATATGTTTGCAAGATTTTTTTAAAAAGTGGTTTTGCCCAAAAATATTTAAACTTTTTACAACAAAAAGTGTGTTTAGATGAATTATGATGAAATTATCTCGTCTCAAAAAACGCAAAATATTCGGCAAATATTTACGTGACTTTTGTTTTTACGTGCCAGGTTTGAAACGCAGCCGCTATTAAACGATTTTTGCATACTTCTAGTCGCTAAGCCAATACCTCGTTCTTAGATTTTGTCATTAATCAATTATGTAACACATTGGGCGAGTAATCAGACCGATATTTTTAGGCACGTATATCTGTACATTAATATATTATTTTCGTTCAACCAAAACGTATTTATTATCTTTTAGCGCGAGCTATGCCTTGCAGTGCGAGGCTGATGCGGCCGCTCCACCCACTCTACCCCAAGGACGGCTCTATATGTAGAATTATATTTTCGGAACTGGTGGTAGCCTCTGCGCATCACAAACATTCTCTTTTTTCATTCTGTTAAGGCTTTATTCATTCAATTTTGAAAACTGTTAACGGTTGCTTTATTTTTGAGCCATGCTACATGGCACTTGCCTTACGCTACAAGCTTGTTCCCCAAACCCGGCTTCCCGTCCATCAGTCCTTTCATTGCTGAGCTTGAATCCACTGTAGAGTTATATGATTCTCCTTTATCTGAAAATCCGTTAGACTCTAAAGTCTCCGACCCAAAAGTTTGTTAATAAGCTGTTCCAACTTCAACATCAGTTTTTTTTATTGTTGTTGCTGTGAGTTACTATGTTCTCGGTTAAAGATAAGATGTTTTTGTTGATAACTGAATTAAAATCCGTAATTTAGTTCAGCATGCGTTCCGACGTGAATTACGAAGAGATCCACTACACAAAAATAACATAACGCATTGGTTTAAACAATTTAAAGAAACTGGATCAGTTAAGAAACAGAGGGAGATCAAGTGTAACAGACGAAACGGTTGAAATAATTAGACCATCGGCAATTAAAAGTCCTGGGAAGTCCATCTTTCATCGAATACTTAAATAAGTATTTCAAAAACAACAAGTCACAAAGTTTTACATAAAACCTCAAATTACACGCTTATAAAATCCAAATACTTCAGGAATTGAAACCTAATAATGATGTAAACCGTTATAATTTCGCTATAGAAATATTGGATAGAATAAGTGAAAATGAATAGCTTCTAGATGATATAATTTTTACAGAATACGATACTTTCCATGTGAATGGATGTGTTAACAGACACAATTCATATATTGGGCTCTGAAAACCTCCACTCAATTGTTTTGAAGCAACGTGATTCGCCCAAAGTTAATGTTTGGTGTGTGTGATAAAATTTACTTAATAGAGCCTTACTTCATTGCTGAAAACACCATTAATGGAGTTGTGTATCGTGACATGTTAACCTATTCCTTACCTCAGCTAGATGAATTCGAAAACTTTCATTAACTTCATTTCCAACAAGATGACCCCACATCTCAGTGCATTGGTCATAAACGCTTTAAACGAAAAATTTGGGGATCGATGGATAGACCGGCAGGGACCTATGTCGTGGCCTCCAAGGAGTCCAAACCTGACACATTGTAATTATTTCTTGTGGCGGTACATTAAAAGCGTTGTTTACTCACAAAGTATAGTGACCGGACCATTTAAATAACAGACTTATTGAAGCTATAACAACGATAACTGAAGTAATGTTTACGAATGTTTGGAGAGAAGTTGACTAACGTTTGGACATTTGTCTTACGACTAAGGCCTACGAGAAAATCCGTTTGAGACGATAAATTAGATGAATGAACAACATTAACTGTAAGTAATTCTGTTTTTCTTTAAACCATGTTCGGAACAGCACCATTCTTTTATTATAACTCTTTAATATTTTCATTCAACCAAAAGGTTTTACTTATATTTTAGCGCGAGCAATGCCTTGTTTTGCTAGGCCTGGTGCGGCCGCTCTACCCTAAGAACGGCGGTATAACCGAGCTTTAACTCCATCAATCCTTTCGTTGCTCAGTTTGAATCCACTGTAGAATTACATGATTATTCTTTATCTGCAAATCCTTTAGACTCTAATCCTGATCTAGTCTATTCTATGCGTATGTTCTCATGTATGTGTCAATACATAGGGCCTACACAAGCACAGCTGGAAGTGCTCTGTAGTCCGAAAGCAAGCAACATTTCTTATTCTCCGAAGTGAACAGTCCACATGCACAGAACTATTTCAACACTCAAACTTGGGAAAATAATTCTGTTTTTTTTGTTGTTGTAAGGTCTATAATTCCCATTTCCTCCTTCCATATCGTTCTACAGGGGTGGTTTGGACTTCCTTTATCTACTAAGAGGGGTAAGAGGGATAAGAGGGGTTGATACTAGCGTTACTCTGGCACACACACACACACACACAACCACACACACACACACACACACACACACACACACACACACACACACACACACACACACACACACACACACACACACAAACAAACACACACACACACACACACACACACACACACACACACACACACACACACACACACACACACACACACACACACACACACACACACATACACACACACACACACACACACAGACATACACACAAACACACACACATAAACACATACACACACAGACATACACACAAATACACACATACACACACAAATACACACACACACACACACACACACACACACACAGATATATACAAACACAATCCCATACACAAACACACACACACACACACACACAACCACACACACACACACACACACACACACACACACACACACACACACACACACACACACACACACACACACACACACACACACACACACACACACACACACACACACACACTCACACACATACACACACACACACACACACACAGACATACACACAAACACACACAGACATAAACACAAACACACACACACAGACATACACACAAATACACACATACACACACAAATACACACACACACTCACACACACAGATATATACAAACATAAACCCATACACAAACACCCACCGACACACACACACACACACACACACACACAAACACACACACACACACACACACACACACACACTTACATACACACAAACACACCCGACTTCCCATTTAATAACAAAATTCCTGTAGAAGTCTTCCATAGGCATCTTAATAACAACCGTTGTGCGATAGAAGTGCTAAAATCGTCAGAGATAGACAATCTCTGTTCTGAAATTCTGATTACCCTCAGTAATATGACCGAAAACATATTGCAATCACTGGTGGAATAACCGCTAGCCCTTGATTCAAGAGTGTCCGCGGTACGCAGATGTCGGGACCTCTGCACAGAATTACATGTTGTCGAATTTTGTACATCCGGTCAAGCTAAATGGTAAACTATGAAACTATGATCACCAGAAGCCAGAGTTGGAACAGACTAAGGGTTATTGTACACGGGTGGTCCGAGCGATCAATAGTAAACCCGTTCTTATATTTATGCCTATAACGCCTGGCACGATTTGTTGCTTCCAAACGTTTATAGATCGGCATGAAATGGCTAACAGGTTTGGATGAAAACGAAGTACGGGTTCACTGAAAAAGCCTAGTGATGATGGCGAGAAAAGCTATACAAAATGTAACATTGGTGATAGGCAAGTTAGTCGAAGTAACCTAATTTTCTACTGCCAAGTTCTGCGTCTCATAAAACCTCGAAATCTTTAAAGGGAACTGTTACATGTTCGCGAGGAATTAACAAAAACACGTGTTATAACAAAAATTAAAAGACTCACCAATTATCCTGTTAAGATAAACTAAATCAAATCCATTGTTTTTTTTAATTCTACGATGAAGAAATAAAGTAGAGAGATGAGTATCAAAACATTTTAATAAATACAAAGAACCCGTTGTTTTTAAGAATTAGGACAAATATATTGTTAAAACATAGAAAATAAATGCAAATTTTAATTTTGATATCAATTTCTCGTATGAAGTATTCGCCAAATTGTACGTTAATCAAACAAACAATTAATTTCTTAAGTTTTGAACTATAGGAAATGTTTTATCTTCTATGACTTTTAGTAAACTATATTGTATATCAACTGTGTTGGTTGACAACTGTGATGGATGTCAACTGTGCTGGATGTCAACTGTGATGGATTTCAACTGAGCTGGATGTAAAACTGTGTTGGATGTCAAAACTGTGCTGGATGTTAACTGTGCTGGAAGTCACCTGTGCTGGATGTCAACTGTGTTGGTTGTCAACTGTGATGGATGTCAATTTTGCTGGGTGTCAACTGTGTTGGTTGTGAACCGTGATGGATGGCAATTGCGCTGAATGTCAACTGTGATGGATGGCAACCGTGATGGATGTTAATTTTGCTGGATGTCAACTGTGTTGGATGTCAGCTGTGCCGGATGTCAACTGTGCTGTATATCAACTGTGCTGGACGTCAACCGTAATGGATGTCAATTGTGCTGAATATCAAGTGTGGTGGATCCAAACTGTGGTGGATGTCAACTGCGCTGGATGTCAACTGTGATGGATGTCAACTGTGATTATTGTACACTGCACTGGATGTCAACTGTGTTGGTTGTCACCGTGATGGTTGTTAATTCCGCTGGAAGTCATCTGTGCTGAATGACAACTGTACTTGATGTCAATGGTGCTGAATGTCAACTGTGTTGGTTGACAATTGCGCTGGATGTCAACTGTGATGGATGGCAACTGCACTGGATGTCAACGGTGTTGATTGTCTAACATGATGGATGTTAATTGCGCTGGATATCAACTGGATGTCAGCCGTGATGAATGTCAATTTACACTGTATATCAATTGTGCTAGATGTCAACTTTGATGGATGTCAACTGCGCTGGATGTCAACTGTTGTGGATGTCAACTGTGATGGATGTCAACTGTGCTGGATGTTAAGTGTGATGGATGCCAATTGTGCTGGAAGTCAACTGTGATGGATGTAAATTGTGATGGAGGTTAGCTGTGCTGTATGTCAACTGTGTTGGTTGTCACCGCGATGGATGTCAATTTCACTGGATGTCAAATGTGTTGGTTGTGAACCGTGGTGGATGTCAATTGCGCTGGATGTCAACCGTTATGGATGTTAATTACACTGTATATCAATTGCGCTAGATGTCAACTTTGATGGATGACAACTGCGCTGGATGTCAACTGTTGTGGATGTCAACTGTGATGGATGTCAACTGCGCTGGATGACAACTGCACTGGATGTCAAGTGTGCTGAATGTCAATTGAACTGGTTGTCAACCGGACTGGATGTCAACTGTGCTGGATGTTAGGTGTGATGGATGTCAATTGTGCTGGATGTCAAATGTGATGGATGTCAACTGCGCTGGATGTCAAATGCACTGGATGTCAATTGTGTTGGTTGTCAACCATGATGGATGTCAATTGCGCTGGATGTCAACCGTTATGGATGTTAATTACACTGTATATCAATTGTGCTAGATGTCAACTTTGATGGATGTCAACTGCGCTGGATGTCAACTGTTGTGGATGTCAACTGTGAAGGATGTCAACTGTGATGGATGTCAACTGCGCTGGATGACAACTGCACTGGATGTCAACTGTGCTGAATAACAATTGAACTGGTTGTCAACTGCACTGGATGTCAACTGTGATGGATGTCAATTGTGCTGGATGTCAACTGTGCTGGATGACAACCATGATGGATGTTAATTGCACTGGATATAAACTGTGTTCGATGTCAACCATGATGGATGTCAACTGTGGTGGATGTCAACTGTAATGTATGTCAACTGAGTTGTATGGCAACTGTACTGGATGTCAACTGTGATGGATGTAAACTGTGGTAGATATCAACTGTGCTAAATGCCATATGTGCTGACAATTGAAATGACCTCTTCTTAACTATTAACTTAGTGCAGTCCATGTAGTTAAAATAGGTTCTTACCTCTGAATTTTTTGAACCTGTATCGAATTTTATGGAAATTTACAATCGAGCTTATTTTACCTTCAATTTCAAAAATGGTATGGGATCAATTTGAGTTAGAAAAAGACTAATTTAATCACTCTACCGGTAAAAATATTATGTAGTTGTTCAGAATAAATACCCTTTAACATTTTGAAGCATGATTTATTATTTCAATTAATTTTTCAACCCTTAAAAACCACCTCTTAAGCCTAAAATCATGGAAAATAATTTTTTTGTCTTGTCACAAACAAATTTGATTACAGCTTGTGATATAATTTATTGATATAATATGAACTTTCAACCATTATAAACCATCCCATATATTCAAATCAATAAAAAAAAATATTATTAATTGGCTTTAATTGCTTTAGTTATGAATTTATAAATACTAAAGTCGTTCATACTAAATAATAAAAATCTTACGTTTATGTGAAATACCAATCCTTAAAAATAACCCCTTATCATAAAATTTAAAAAAAATTATATTTCAGCAGGTTTGGGAGTCTATTTTGATCGGAAACGTTTTCACTACGTATGTAACTTTTTATTTAAATTTCAATTTCTCGAACCTCAAATCTATCCTTTATTCATAAATTCATTAAAAACTATCATCAAACATTTCCATACATTTTACTAGTGTAAATGTGGTTCATAAAAATATAATTTATAAATTTGGTAAAAGAGGAAAACCTAATAAAGTTATGAAAGTAAGCATTATAGTTTATGAACATACGTAGTTTTTTTTATTTATTTCATGCCAAATTAAACTAGAAAGAAAAATCGTGTAGTATGCTCTCAAAACTACTCTTCGTCAGAGCTAGAATCAAATTCTTTTTGATCAATTGGAGGGAAATTCTGAGAGTTGTCATTTTAGTTTCTATTTCTCTAAGATAGAAAACAATTGAGACATCTACAATATAATTGTAAATTTTATTGTGCCGATAATGTGACTGGAGCTCTTTAGTGTTTCAACCTTAAACAATAATTGATTTTACAAACTAGAAATGTAAATAATCTAGCCCTTGCTATTTCCTTTAAAATGGTTTTGGATAATCCAGATTGTATAAAAAATAACAGACCATTCGTAAAATAAACAATCTCAATTTTATAGAAAACGTTTAGGAGCATGCATTTTATATCTGAAACATCATATATTAGGTATATTATTATTATTTATATATACGTAGGTAAGATTATTGCTTTCAAACTATATAAATGTGTGATTGGGTACACACAAACACATACATACATATATATATATATTTATATATATATATATATATATATATATATATATATATATGAATATGCTGCATGTTCCACATGTTGCAAAAGAGTCAAAGTCTTTCCGACAACCGCAAGAAGTTCCGGATCCTTTTATGCATTTGCAAAATATCATTCTAAGGAGTTCTTCTGGTGCAGGGCTTCTTCGCATTATTATTGGGCTGTAAAGATACTGCAATAAATATCCACCCCAAGTTATCTTGACGAATATTTTTATTGCCAAACTATATCTGGGCAACCTTATAAGTTTGTACGTCTTTGCATTATTTATTTGTAAATTTATTAAAATCACATTTTATCGTCACTTCAGCTTACTTTGGTTGTTTGCACTCTTATGCAATACCGATCCTATTTCGGCACAACAGTTCTGGATATAATTCCATTTCTCAGGGTTTTTGCGACTCCTTAAATACAGTAATATTATATATATGTATATATATAATTTTAATCCCTGGATGAAAGTTTTTTCCTTGTTGTATAGGCTATATACTCGTATGATAGAATAACACTTTCATAAACCAAAACATATAATTTTTTTCCTAATACATTTTTACTAAGCTAAATAAATGAAGCTTTTCGCTGATTTGCACAACCATCATTTTATTTTATTTTTATATATTTCTAAATTTTCAATTATATTCATTTTTAACTCGGTTTGAGTATGTTTATTTAACTTCATATTGTGATTATTCTCAATACAATGTGTCGCTAAATTAGATTTATATATATTAGGTTTTTTGCATACATTTAAATATTCTTTATATCTCTCTTTCAATTCCTTTCTAGGTTGTCCTACATAGTGTTTTTGACACATTGTACATTTGATACTATAAATACCACTTATTTGCAATTTAATTAATTTAATATTTGTATTAAATATAATACATTTTTAATGTTTATGTAATAAACTAATTTAGTATTAATGTCTTTAAATAAATTCAAAAAAGAATAAATGTATCCGGTAAATATGCATTTCTACCAAATAGTCTCTTAAAGATTTGTTTATAGTTATTTTTTATTATATTATTACCTAATTTTTTAATTATTATATTGTTTAATGTATTGATTGTTTACTTTTTATACATTTCTTGCTATTTCGTATATAATATTCAATTCTTTTAACTTATTTTTATGAATTAAAGGAGTTTTACTGATTCTATATAATAAACTATATAAACCTGCCATTTTTTGATAATATGGATGGTTTGAGTAGTTAGGTATTGTTTTATCTATTTGAATACGTTTCCAGTAAAACGCAAAATTTAATTTAACATTTTCCTTATAAATAGTCATATCTAAAAATAGGATAGAATTACGTTTTTCTAACTCATATGTAAACTGTATTTTATTGTGTATATTATTTATGTCGTTAATTATTAGGTTTAGATTTACAACATTAATTGTGGAAATATATAATATATCGTCTACATGTCTGTACCATAGTTGACTGTTGCTATATTTTTAATAATTTAAAGTATTTCTTCGTCTATTAATTGTAAAAATATTTCGGACATGATACAGCACAGAAATGAACCCATTAAAAACCCATCTTCTTGTCTATAAATGTTGGTATTATAGAAAAAGTAATCTTGATTTATTATTATTTTTTCAGTTTTTATTATACATTTTATATAGTATTAGTTTATTTTTTATTATTTTATATGTTGTATCGAAAAGTATATTAGTTTAAATAACCTTTATATGGAATTATGCTATTTAATTTCATTGTTCATTGTTATGATTTGAATATTGTCTTTTAAATGGTTTTTTATTATAAATATTTTGTAAATTCAATTTATCTTTCAATTATAAAGCTATTGTTTTGGAGATTTATTAGGAAGGTGCACTTTTAAAATTAATAAGAATGTAATTGGTATTTTCTTTATGATCTGTTAAAATTCCGCTTTGTGATGGTATTTTTGGGTCGTTATTTACAGTATCATTGTTAATTTTAAGCCTAAATAATACTGAGTTTTTATGATATTTTTAAAATTAATTTTGAAATTTAGTAGGGTCTTTTAAGTTCTATACAGTTGTTATGATCAATATATTTGTCATTTTTGTCAATGTATTCTTGTTAATCAATTACTAACAATGCATTAATATTGTTAGTTGTTATTGTGCATAAGTTATTATTTTATAATTTCCGTTTTAGGTTAAAAAATTATATTTATTGATTCTTATTTTGATAATTTTTTCATTTATATTCTGGTTGTTATTTTTATTAGTTTACTTATTCCATGAAATGCTTTAATTCTCATTCTTTCATGTTCGTTTCCTTTTAATTTATTTATTATAAAATTTATAGTCAAGAAGATGGTTTGGTAAGGGGTTCATTACTGTCATGTATCATGTCCGAAATATTTTTACAACATATTGACGAAGAAACACTTGAGATTATTAAAAATATGGCAACAATCAACTATAGTACAGACATGTAGATTATATATTATATATTTCCGCAACTAATGCTGTAAATCTAAATATAATAATTAACGGCATAAACGATATACACAATAAATAAAGTTTACACAGAAGTTACAAAAACATAACGCGATAGATTTTTCAGATATAACTATTTACAAGGAAAATATTAAATTAAATTTTGGCTATTTACTGGATACTTACTCAAATAGATAAAACAATACCTAACTACTCAAACCATCCATATTATCAAAAATAGCAGGTTTGTATAAGTTATTATATAAAAAAAGTAAAATTCCGTTAATCCATATAAATAAGTTAAAAAAATTAAATAATATATATAAAATAGCAAGAAAAACCGATATAAAAGGAAAGAATCAATACATTCAACAATAAAATAATTAAACAATTAGGTAAAAATATAAACAAAAATAAATATAAAACAAACCCTAAAGAAAATATTTCGTAGATATCATATATACCGGAAACGAAATTAAATCAATTTTGAATTTATTTAAGGACATTAATACTAAATTAGTTTATTACATAAACAATAAAATAATTAATATATTTAATACAAATATTAAATTAATTAAATTGTATATTATTGGTATTTATAGTATCAAATGTACAATGTGTCAAAAACACTATGTAGGACAAACTAAAAAGAAATTAAAAGAAAGATATAAAAAACATTTAAATGTATACACAAAACCTAATATATATAAATCTAATTTAGCGACAAATTATATTGAAAATAATCACAATATGAAATTAATTAAACATGCTCAAAACGGGTTAAAAATAAATATCATAAAAAATTAGAAATATATAAAAATAAAATAAAAATACACTTATTGAAGACCAAATACAAATAAAATGAAAACATAACACTAGTTTTAGCATATTCGATGATAACTTATTATTAAAAAACTAAAATAAATAGAAAGTATTGGCAGTTGTTTAATCAAGAAGATAAGATAACCATTGGCTGTTCTTTGAACATAGTACAATTATATGAAGTCAGGATGTAGTCGTGGAACTTATAAGTATGAGAATGCTGGTTGTGTAAATCAGCGAAAAGCTTCACTTATTTAGCTTAGTAAAAATGTATTGAAAAAAAATATTTGTTCTGGTTTATGAAAGTGTTGTTCAATCATATATAGCCTGTACAACAAGGAAAAAACTTTCATCCAGGAGCTAATATATATATATATATATATAATATAACTGTATTTAAGCTGTTGCAAAACCTGCGAAATGGATTTACATCCAGAACGTTTGTGCTGATATAGGATCGGTATTGCATAAGGGAGCAAGTAACCAAAGTAAGCTGAAGTGACGATAAAATCTGATTCTAATAAATTTACAAATATATGATGCCGAGATGTACAAACTTATAAGGTTGCCCAGATATAGTTTGGCAATAAAAATATTCATCAAGTTGACTTGGGGTGGATATTTATTGCAGTATCTTTAAAGCCCATTAATAATGCGAAGAAGCCCTTGCACCAGAAGAACTCCTTAGAATGATATTTTGCAAATGCATAAAAGGATCCGGAACTTCTTGCGGTTGTCGGAAAGACTTTGACTCTTTTGCAACATGTGGAATATGCAGTGGTGACAACTCTCAGAATATATATATTTGTGTGTGTGTGTGTTTGTATGTACCCAATCACACATTTATATAGTTTGAAAGCATTAACCTTACCTACGTATATATAAACTATAATAATATAACTAATATATGATGTTTCAGATATAAAATGTATGCTCCTAAAATTTTTCTATAAAATTGAGATGGTTTATTTTACGAATGGTCTGTTATTTTTTATACAATCTGGTTCATCCAAAACCATTTTAAAGGAAATATCAAGGGCTAAATCATTTACATTTCCAGTTCATAAAATCAATTATTGTTTAAAGTCGAAGGCCTAAAGAGCTCCAGTCACATTATCCCCACAATAAAATTTACAATTATAACATAGATGTCTCAATTGTTTTCTATCTTATAGAAATAAAAACAAAAACAAAATGCTTGGTAATATTATACCTACATTTTGGTTATTTGCCATTTTTACGTATATTTAATAGTTTTAGAGATTTTTAACAAGGGAAAGTTTTTGTGGTTGTTCAAAAATTCAGATTGTTTAATAATAGTACTTTTTTCCAAAAGTAAGCATTCAAAACTGGTTAACGGTTTTGAGCTCATTACTTTTGGTAAAATAAAGTAAACCTATGAGGGATTTTTTATAAACTTAAACTCCGATGGAAATTACGTAGTTTTTACTTATCTCTGTTTGTTAACAATGTCGAGAGTCCCGTCTTATTATCAGCATAACTCGCCGAGTTTTAATGGTATAAACTCCGTAGGAAGCTCATTCGAAAGGACGTTTCAAGTTTTATGAAAAGTTTTTATGGATATTTGCGAAGAATTTGTTGGTTTCTCGTTATACCCTCAAATACCTGGATTCAAGTCATCACAAAGTAAATGAGCAGTCTAAATGCTTACAAATCGCTTTACACTAAACTTAAAAAAATTCTTCACATCTCTTTGTTTTTCTTTTCCCTTGAATGGTAACAAGGACAAAGTATTTTGAAATACGCATAGTTTTGTAGTTAATTGTAAAAAACCGTTTAACAACAACATTTTCATCCATCATTAACTTACTTAACAAACCCACTTCATATAATAAAACGTGTTTAGAATTTCACCCGCTATTGATTTCTGGGGCTATTTTTAAATAAAAAAATATTTCACCCCGGAAAAGAGTTTGAATTCGCCAGCAGGGTAAAGGCGCAAGTAACCACCCTTTAACTACTCACCAATTTTTATACAAATTGATGAACGTTCAAAGTTGCCAGAGAAGAAAGCATCCATTGGCTGCACTAACTGTATAAAGTTGAAAGAGGACAGAGTGATTTTCAGCATAATGGTTAAACACGAAGCAATTTCCCTTGAAGCAAGGAAGGTAGAAAAATCTATACATTTTAGACATGAAAGCTAACCGTTGTGCATATCTGAAAAGTCTTCCTCTTCAAACTGACATGAGCTGAGTAAGAAGACGAAAGTTCCTATGGAGCAGGAGAATAAATACCTGACCGGGCTTGGAAACGCTCTCTTACTTCTAGTGCTGACTCTCACGTTAAATCCGTTAACTAATTTCTTTTACTAGTAAATCCTGTGAAAAACGTTTTTCACGATACACGTCATTGACAGAAACTAGCGCTCTTAATAAAAAAAGATTTTTACCTTCCGAAACTAATAAAAATTATAAAGCAAAATCTACCTCAAACAAATAAAGTTAACCCTTAAAACCGTTGGAAAATAGCATAAAAATCATAATGGATCTACTGACAAAACGAACCCTCAACTGAGTCCACGAATTCCCCAGTCTACACCGGTGACATTAAGTTTATGGAATCTGAAGAAACATTCATTGACACGTCCAAATCACCTCGATACAGAAGAACGAAGTAGAGGTGTAATGAATCGTGACTTTATTAATTGCGTTTCTGTAAACTTAATAACTTCTGGTCAGCTATAAACGCCTACAGGTTGTGACGTCGGAGCACTCTAGCCTTGAACTCTTGCAAGTACTTAGGTCTTTGATTTTAGTCCTTTTTGTTGGGGGGGGGGGTTATCTTGTGTCGCTACGGGATGTCTGTCAGTCATTGCTTTGACAAACTGCTTTAAAAAAAATTTAATAAAAAATTTAATTGTTTTTAAGAAACATTTAATAGAAAAGTCAACTGCTTTAAAGATAAAAATTAAGAGAAAATTGAACAGCTATAAATATGAAAATGATAGAAAAATCTACTGCTTTAATAGATAGCCTATATAATTTAGGTAAATTGTTTTAAAAAAGATACGAAATAGGTTTTTATTCAGCCACTTAAATCCTAGAAATATTGATTGAAATTTATTTAGTAATGTAAGATGCCAAATGATTCATACATATTAGGCAGTGTCTATAGTTGTTTTCAGTAAGTGTAAGCACATGATAGTAAACATATTGACCCCAAATAACTGATAATACAAACTAAGTAAAAATAAACCCTATTGTACATTTCGATGACGTATTGCTCAGTTGACCGGAAAGAACAGTGGTACAATATATTACAATAAAAATATAATAATAACAATACGTTATTAGAGTAATATATAATATTATAATAGACTTACTTCTATTATTATAATAACTTAATATATATTATAATGGAATAATATAAAATATATTATTTCTATTGTAATATACTATACCACTGAGGACTTACTGTAATTAAGTACATGGTTAGAATTCATGAATTCAGTTCTTCGAAAACTCCAAACAGGTTAAGAATCGTATCGGGGGATGTAATTATACAAAAGCTCTCCAATAAATAAAAACTTCTATTAAAATGAGATAAATCTATTTTCAATAATATATACAACATTCTATTTTGCTCGTCATTCCATTCTTTTAATATCACAGCGTTTCGAAAACTCTCTTGGTGCGTGAACTAATAGATAATTACGGAAACCATTTAAATTTTTAACAAAAAAGTTAAAATGTAGAAATTAAAAAAAATAATAACAATATCTACTTGCAATGATCTTAATTTTAAACTTCACTTACTAAAAACGTATTGCTCAGTTGACCGGGAAGCCATTATAATTTACAATTACAAGAGAACAGTGGCAAAATATATTAACATAAAAATATTATAATAATAATAAGTTATTATAATAATGTGTAATATTATTATAGACTTACTTATATTATTACAAGAACTTAACATATTATATTGAAATAATATAAAATATATGGTTTCTATTGTAATAAACTATACAACTGAGGACTTAGTGTAAATAAGTACATGGTTACAATTCATGAATTCAGTTCTTCGTGAAACTAAAAAGAGGTTAGGAATCGTATCGGAGAATGTAATTATACAAAAACAATCCAACAAATAAAAACTTCTAATAAAATGACATAAATCTATTTTCAATAATATATACAACATTCTATTTTGCTAGACATTCCTTTCTTCTGATATCACAGGGATTCGAAAACTCTCTTGGTTCGTGAACTAATAAGATTATTACGGAAACCAGTTATAAATTTAGGAAAAAAATTTGAAACGTATAAATTATTTTTAAAAAAATAATATCTAATCTTTATGATCTTATTTTAAAAATTAACTTACTAAAAACGTTTTGCCCACTAGACCGGGAACCCATTATAATTTGTAATATCACGAGAACAGTGGTACAATATGTTACAATAAAAATATAATAGTAATAATAATATGTTATTATAGTAATATACAATATTATAATAAATTTTTACTTTTAATAATACAGTACCTTAATATATTATAATGAAATAATAGGAATTTATTATTTCTATTGTAATTTACTTTACCACTGTGCTCTTGGTGTAAATAAGTGCACGGAGAGAATTAATGAATTCAGTTCTTCGAGAAACTAAAAAGAGGTTAAGAATCGTATCGGGGGATGTAATTATACAAAATCACACCAACAAAAAAAATTCAATTATTATGACGTAAATCTATTTTCAATAATATATGCAACATTCTATTTTGCTTGACATTCCTCTCATCTAATATCACAGCGACTGGATAACTCTCTTGGTTCGTGAATTATTAAGCTCATTACGGAAACCATTTATAAATTTAGCAACAAATTTAAAATGTAGAATTTTTTCAAAAAAAAATTTATTTACTTGTAATGATGTTAATTTTAAACTTAACTTACTAAAAACGTTTTGTTCGGTTGACCGGAAAGCCATAATTATTTACAATATCAACAGGGCGATGGTACAATATATTGCAATAAAAATATTATAATAATAATAATATTAGGTTACTGTAGTAATATATATTATTGTAATAGACTTACTTATAATAATACAATATCCTAATATATTATTGTAAAATAATAAAAATATATTATCTCTATTGTAATATACTTTACCACTGTGCTTTTGATGTAAATACGTGCATGGATAGAATTCATGAATTCAGTTCTTCGTCAAACTCAAAAGAGGTTAAGACCCATATCGAGGAATTTAATTATACGAAAACACCAAGAAATAATAACTTCAAAAAATGATATAAATCTCTTTTCAATAATATATACAACATTATATTTTCCTTGACATTCATTTCTTCTAATATCACAGCGATTCGATAACTCTCTTGGTACGTGAACTAATAAGATTATTACGAAAACCATTTAAATATTTAGCAAAAAAGATAAAACGTAGAGTTTAAAAAGAAAATAATATCTACTTGCAATGATATTAATTTCAAACTCATCTTACTAAAAACGTATTGCTCAGTTGACCGGGAAATCATTATAATTTACAATTACAAGAGAACAGTGGTAAAACATATTAAAATAAAAATATAATAATAATAATATGTTATTATAATAATGTATAATATTATGATAGACTTACTTATATTATTACAATGACTTAAGATATTATAATGAAATGATATAAAATATATGGTTTCTATTGTAATATACTATACCACTGAGGACTTACTGTAATTAAGTACATGGTTACAATTCATGAATTCAGTTCTTCGTGAAACTCAAAAGAGGTTAAGAATCGTATCGGGGGATGTAATTATACAAAAACACACCAACAAAAAAATTCAATTATTATGACGTAAATCAATTTTCAATAATATATGCAACATTCTATTTTGCTCGACATTCCTTTCTTCTAATATCACAGCGATTAGATAACTCTCTTGTTACGTGAATTATTAAGCTCAATACGGAAACCATTTATAAATTTAGCAAACAAATAAGCATAAAAATAATATCTACTTGCAACGATCTTGATTTTAAACTTAATTTACTTAACGTTTTGCTCAGTTGACCGGGAAGCCAATACAATTTACAATATCAACAAAACCGTGGTACAATATATTACAATAAAAATATAATAATAGTATTAATAATAATATTAAGTTACTGTAGTAATATATATTATTGTAATAGATTTACTTATAATAATACAATATCCTAATATATTATAGTAAAATAATAAAATATATTATCTCTATTGTAATATACTATACCACTGTCCTCTAGGTGTAAGTGCATGGATAGAATTCATGAATTCGACTCTTCATGAAACTTAAAAGAGGTTAAGAATCGTATCGAAGGATATAATTATACAAAAACACCGAGAAATAAAAACTTCAACTAAAACGACACATCTGTTTTTAATCATATATATAGAAAATTGAATTTTGCTTTAAATTCCATTCTTCTGATATCAAAGCGATTCGATAATTCTCTTGGTACGTATATTATTAGGCTCATTTTGGAAACCATTTAAATATTAAGCAAACAAATTAAATTGTAGAAAAAAAAATAATAATATCTACTTGCAACGATCAATCTTAAACCTAACTTATTAAAAACGTTTTGCTCAGTTGACCGGGAAGCCATTATAGTTCATAATATCACGAGAACAATGGTACAATATATTATAATAAAAATATAACAGTAATAATATTTTAATATTAAACTTACGTTTTGGTTATTTGCCATTTTTTACGTATATTTAATTTTTTTAGAGATTTTTAAAACGGGAAAGTTTTTGATGTGTATCAAAAATTCAGATTGTTTAATAATAGTACTTTTTCCAAAATTAACAATATCATGAGAACAATGGTATAATATGCATTATAATAAAAATATTATAATAATAATGATAATAATAATAGTATTAAGTTACTGTAGTAATATATACATTATTGTAATATATTTACTTATAATATTACAATATCATAATATATTACAGTAAATTAATAAAAATATATGATTTATATTGTAATATACTTTACCACTGTCCTCTTGTTGTAAATAAGTGCTTTGATAGAATTCATGAATTCAGCTTTTCGTAAAAGTTAAAAGAGGTTAGGAATCGTATCGGGGGATGTAATTATACAAAAATACTACAGCAAATAAAAACTTCAATTATTATGACGTAAATCTATTTTCAATAATATGTACAAAATTCTATTTTGCTTAACATTGTTTCTTCTGATATTAAAGCGATTCGATAACTATCTTGGTACGTGAATTATTAGGTTTATTACGGAAACAATTAATAATTTTAGGAAAAACTTTAAAACGTTAACATTTTTTCATAAAAAATTATATCTACTTGCAACGATCTTAATTTTAAACTTAACTTACTAAAAACGTTTTGCCGATTAGACCGGAAAGCCATTAAAATTTAAATTATCAAGAGAACCGTGGTACAATATATTACAATTAAATATAATAGTAATAATAATTATACGTTATTAGAGTAATATATAATATTATAATAAACTTTTACTTTTATTATTACAGCACCTTAAAATATTATAATGAAATAATAAGAATTAATTATTTCTATTGTAATTTACTTTACCACTGTGCTCTTGGTGTAAATAAGTGCACGGAGAGAACTCATGAATTCAGTTCTTCGTGAAACTCAAAAGAGGTTAAGAATCGTATCGAGGGATATAATTATACAAAAACAATCCTACAAATAAAAACTCAATTATTATGACGTAAATCTATTTTAAATAATATATACAAAATTTTATTTTACTTAAGATTGTTTCTAATATTAAAGCGATTCGATAACTATTTTGGTACCTTAATTATTAGGTTTATTACGGAAACCTTTTATAAATTTGGGAAAAAATTTTAACGTTGACTTTTTTTCAAAAAAAATAATATGTACTTGCAACGATCTTAATTTTAAACTTAACTTACTAAAAACGTATTGCCCATTAGACCGGGAAGCCATTATAATTTACAATATCCAGAGAACAGTGGTACAATATTTTACAATAAAAACATAATAATAATAATAATAATAATACGTTATTAGAGTAATATATAATATTTTAATAGACTTACTTATATCATTACAATAACGAAATAATCTAAAATATATGATATCTATTGTAATATACTATACCACTGAAGACTTAGTGCAAATAAGTACATGGTTAGAATTCATGAATTCAGTTCTTCGTAAAACTCAAAACAGGTTAAGAATCGTATCTTGGGATGTAATTATACAAAAGCACTCCAATAAATAAAAACTTCTATTAAAATGGCATAAATATATTTTCAATAATATATACAACATTCTATTTTGCTCGACATTCCTTTCTTCTAATATCATAGCAACTCTATAACTCTCTTGGTACGTGAACTATTTAAGCTCATTACGGAAACCATTTATAAATTTAGCAACAAATTTAAAATGTAGAAATTATTCTTTAAAAAAATATTATATTTTGGCAATGATCCCTTTTTAAAAATTAACTTACTAAAAACGTTTTGCCCATTTGACCGGAAAGACATTATAATTTATAATATCACGAGAAAAGTGGTAAAATATATTATAGTAAAAATAATAGTAATAATAATATGTTATTATATTAGTATATAATATTATAATAAACTGTTTCTTTTAATAATACAGTAAGTTAATAAATTATAATTAAATAAGAGGAATTTATTATTTCTATTGTAATATACTTTACCACTGTGCTCTAGGTGTTAGTAAGTGCATGGATAGAATTCATGAGTTCAGTTGTTTGTAAAACTCAAAAGAGATTAAGAATCGTACCGAGGGATTTAGTTATACAAAAACACTCCAACAAATAAAAACTTCAATTATTATGACGTAAATCTATTTTCAATAATATATACAAAATTCTATTTTACTTAACATTATTTCTTCTGATATTAAAGCGATTCGATAACTATTTTGGTACGTTAATTATTAGGTTTATTACGGAAACCTTTTATAAATTTGGGAAAAAATTTAAAACGTAAACATTTTTTTCAAAAATATAATATGTACTTGCAACGATCTTAATTTTAAACTTAACCTACTAAAAACGTATTACCCATTAGACCGGGAAGCCATTATAATTTACAATATCCAGAGAACAGTGGTACAATATTTTACAATAAAAACGTAACTCTTGAATACCATAAATAATACAACTAAGAAACCAGCCACTTCCAAGCTTTATAGTCGTAAGGCAATGAAGTTATTGCATCTAAGGATAAAAGGCGTTTAGGAGCAGTAGAACTTGGCATCTGAAATTAGTTGTGGTATATAGAAGACTAGATAAAGCCCGAAATCACAAAAAAAGCTAAAGTTTTTAACTATGGACTTATCTAACTGAAGACAATATCTGAATTCTAGAAATCGTTATATGAATCAATTATTTGAAAATCATAACACAAATAAGTGTTCTAAGATTACATTTGATATTTATAAATTAGAATATTTGAATAAAATCATCCTACCTTTCTCAGGAATTTAGCTGTGTAGGAACACCTTTGGCCATTGGCAGGCGAGAACGAACTGGCTAAAACCGCGTAGCTGACCGATATGTGACCCATGCCACCACTCTTTGTGTTTCGCCAAGATCTGATTGGGTCCCGATTAATCTCGTTTCTGCGGTGATTTATGTTGGTTTTATGACCTAGCCAATGAGTACTGCAAAACCAATGCGACCAATTTAGTGAAAACGTGGACTTAACAAAAAGTTCATAGCGTTAAACCATACTGATACCGGATAATCGATTTGTCATGGAAGTAGTTATGTTATGAACTTCTACAGAGCATTGCAGTTTCAAAACTTTTGTAATTATTGAAGTTTATTTTTTTAACTTTTATTTTATAGTACGTAGAATACTACTAATTTAATAGAGATTTGAACATTAAATTCCAAATGGAACAGATTATTAAACATTTTAAGTATAGCCTACAATAGCATATCCTCGTGCGCCTTATAGAAATTCACGTTCTTAATTTCAACCCGGATTTTCTAGTGAAACATATTTGGTTTAATTTTATTTTTAACTGTCTAATAAGGAAAATGGTAGATGCATAAGATTAATGTACATCAGCTACAGCTTCCAGTTTAGTTGAATTCCATTTTAAGTAGGTCAAGTATTAACATCCTAGGGGAAGAGGAACTAATTTACACCAAGGTATTTAAGGTTATCATTTGATAACTCTAAACTTTATTTTCGCAAAATTAAATTTGAACCTTGGGAGACGTCGTTAGTATTGAGTCGTGACTAGCCACTACAAACGTGTAATATATTTTATTTTAAACACAAAAATACTGAGCGTGTAAGAAAACGCATTTAACGTGCAAGAGCATTTACATTTGCATTCAAGACCTACAATTTTATGTGCAAGAATATGTACTAACTATTCACGAATATACAATACAAAAGAATACCCCTCAAGTAGTTTGTCCGAATGTGTAGAACAAATCTGCCCTTGAACATTAAAGTTGGTCCTTCAAGCGTCGTGTCTGCGGGTGCCAGTGACTACAAACGTGTAATATATTTTATTTTAAACACAAAAATACTGAGCGTGTAAGAAAACGCATTTAACGTGC
Source organism: Prosapia bicincta (assembly GCA_036971475.1). NCBI lineage: Eukaryota > Metazoa > Arthropoda > Insecta > Hemiptera > Cercopidae > Prosapia > Prosapia bicincta. Next base: position 349,489,570 of record JBAIZL010000002.1, read on the forward strand.
AAGAGCATTTACATTTGCATTCAAGAGCTACAATTTTATGTGCAAGAATATGTACTAACTATTCACGAATATACAATACAAAAGAATACCCCTCAAGTAGTTTGTCCGAATGTGTAGAACAAATCTGCCCTTGAACATTAAAGTTGGTCCTTCAAGCGTCGTGTCTGCGGGTGCCAGTGACGAAGGGTTTTCGGACTTGTTGGCCTTTGTTGGGATCGAACCACGAATGTTTGGGTTAGAAATCCAACGCGCTAACCATTGAGCTATGTTGATATAGCTAACTGACGTGTTTGTAGAGTTGTATATGGAGTATGATATTGCTATGACGAGAATTTGCTTGCTTCACCAATTTTCCATTACTTTTGGGATATTACGACACATTGTTTGCAGCCCTGATGTTAATGCTAAGTAGTGTTGTTTGAATAGTAAAAATCAAAATTATTTTTTGCTTTGTGACCGGTTTGTACCTCAATTGTGATACCCTTCTCCTTCGCCATGATTGGTTGCCTTTGTTAAATGTATCTGTTAGGACCTCCGGGGTGGAGTGTGTCAAGCTATGGTCTTTTCGGCATTTCCAAAGCGCAACGATTCTGATTAGTCAAAAATCCCTAAGGTCAGGAGTGAGTGATTATAAATAAAGATTGTGTTGTTATTAATGTGTATTTCGAATGTGTAAAGCGTGTGTACTCGTGAAGTGAGTGTTGTCAGTAGTATTAATGTTAGACTGGGTTACCGTGAGGGGCATGAAACGCTTCTTAGTAGGTGCAGCAAGACCACACTCCCCTGAGAGTATTTCGTCGGTAATGAAATCGTCAGAAATTATGTTTCCTTGTATAATAATCAAAACAACTCAGGATATACAAATTCAAGAATTATTTGTTAAAAAATTTAAATATTAAAATTTAATAAAAAATCTTGTATTTGTATGCCATTAGTTCACACACAGACAGACAGACACACGCGCGCGCGCACGCGCACACACACCTATACGTGTTTGTGGACACTTGGCCGGACGCAAACACTACATGCCTCTTGTGGGTCCTCTTAGATCTAATGAAGTAATAAACGTGAAATTTTGGATATAGTTGTTACAAATTGTTATTAGTAAACGCACAACTTGTTCTTTTATGTAACAGGAAATTTACATTTACGTTTAATACATTCCTTCCGAGGACGTAGTTATAGTGTGCACAGTTACTAGTGCATGGTATGTTGGGGGCTCTCTCCCTGACTATTATCGATCTGAGTCATCACATCCGTATGCCTGTTCCACCGATGTTTACGTCTACGATCATAAGGAGTTGATATAAGGCCTAGTTGTGTGATAAAAAGAGTATGCTAGATAAGTCTGATCTGCAACGCGTTCAGGTGAAGCCAAAGCACCTTGTGTGATCAAGGTGTGATCAGTTTAAACGGTACACCATTATATTGAATGTTTTTGGTTTCAGACACTATTAAATTCTGCAATATTAACAAGACAATGAATGCATTTTTTAAAATAAATTCAAGTTTTCTTTACTCTCTCAAGTTTAATTATGACTGAAATTTTGTTCTATATGTATTACAAAGTTTTACATTTAAACTCTTTTATAAAAAAAATAATTTATTAAGAGAAGTTACATATATAAACCATTAAAAATATTTTTTCTTGACTTATAAATACAACAAGGTATGAAATTCTAATAAAATAATTTAAAAAAATAAAAACATCTATTTTTATCTGTTTAAACCATGCAAAATGCCTGCCTCCACGTAGAACATAAAATATAGATTATTTTGTAGAAGAAAAATCTAAAATCCTAGTCTACATTACCATATAATTGTATATGTATGAATTGGCGGTTTATATATATATATATATATATATATATATATATATATATATATATATATATATATATATATATATATATATATATCTTGTATCATTGCCAAAATTGTAGGTGTCTTATTACTGACAAATAAAAGCAAAAATAAATTCAAGTTCTATCTATCTATATAAACTTTAAATTCAACCATATAAAAAATCCAAGGTTTATAGGATATTGCAAATATTATTTATACCTCACAAAATATATAGATTGAATGTATTTGTATGTAAAATAGAACACAAACTCGTTCCTAAAAACATAGCAAAATATAAACTGATACTGCAAAAAAGTTAGGCAAGTGTGACTGAATAGCCTGGCCTAAACAATTGAAAAAAATAATTTTATAGCTATATAGTCGTTTTGATAGATGTGAAATTATTAATTAGTTATAACACCAGTTGCTTACAACTAAATGAAATATCAGAATGATTTTTATTTTAATCTTCCGTTTTGTGTTCGAAATTCGAAGAACTAAAGTTAATTTGTTAGATTTAAGATTTACAACATGTATACAATTTTGACACGATGTTTAAAAATGTATGAAATTGCCGATTGCATGTATTTAAAAGTTTAGAACCTCCTCTCACGAACAGTTTCACTATTCGACCAAGCAACTAAAACATCATTATAAGCAATGTAACATAGGTCTTCAAATTGCGCGTTTGAAAACGTGGGAGGTAATTTTAGGGTAATGATGGAAATAGTTGTGATAAAACTAACTTGGCTCACTTTTTCCATAAACTGGGGATGACTCTGGACATACCATAGTATTAGTAAACTCACAGCAACTGGAAACTTGACTTAACTATCGTGGTTATATAAACTTATCAGAATCTTACTCTTATGTATTCCGAAATCATTATAAATTTGTTGAACCGAATTTTTACTCTTTTGACCTATTCCTAAAGGCGAAATCGATGATTCGCCCAACGGATTTTGCGAACCTAGATACAGATCCAGTATTATATATTTGTGTTGTTTTATTATTTAGATATCTTCACTGATTAATATTAAAATAATATATATAATTTAATTTTAGGAAAACCTTTAAAGAAAAACTATTACTCTATTTAAATTAACCTCGATATTTTATTTGTTTTCGTAAAACTCACAATATGACAAGGTTCAGTTTTATCTGAGAAGGATGCACAGATATCAACTGTACTTTTCTCTGATCCGTTTACTGTGAAATATTTCTACTGTAGCCTTCAGTTATATAAAAACATGATTTCATTTGTTCTCTGAAAACTATTTGTAAAATTCTATTTACACAAGAAGAGTTTAGCAGCTCATTTCAAGATTTTTGACAAAACCTACAAGTACCATTTTCGTCTTACGATTTGATGGCTATTATACTACTACTTATTCGTCACAATTCATCCTTTCATATTTTAAAAATACTGTAGGCATTTGTGGCTCTAGACGTTGCTGGCCCATGGGCGACTCATTATTCCTGTTTAGTTCTGGGGATTTATTTGGAAAAAATGATAGAGTTTCCTAATGCTGATTCTGGATTTTACGTATATTCTTGAAATTAATTTATTATGCTTAAACCATTACTGTTTACTAAACCATTCATGTTGTAATGGGATATTTAAAAGCTTATGTTTCCTAAAGCAAAGTTTTAAAATAATCACTTGCTTAAAACGAATTGAAACAATATGGAAAATAAACAACCAACTATAAATATAGCTTTTACTATGGAACTACATTCAACGGATTACATAGATAGTTCAACTTAGGTAACATTATGTCACTTTATCCTTGATATTAACTTGAAAGTTATGAAAGCACAGGAGTTTTAAATACTGCGTTAACCTTAGCCTAGTTCTCCTTTGAACTCCTGTCTAATTTATTCGACATAATCACGATACATCGGTATAAATTATATGAGTTCACTCTAAATCTCACTACACACTAGTTTCTCAAATAGTTATGCTCAAATTATAAACAGATATAAACAGTATTTTTCTCCTTTCCGTTTATTGTGAAATACTTCTACAGTAGCCTTCGGTTATATAATAACATGTTTCTATTTGTTCTCTGTAAACCATTTCTATAATTCTATTTAAGCAATAAGTAAGAGTTTAGCAGCTCATTTCAAGACTTTGACAAAATATTCATGTACAATTTTAAAGCCTTGCATTTTATGGCTATTATACTACTACTTAATCGCTACCATTCATCATTTCATATTTGAAAACTACTGTAGGCATTTGTGGCTTTAGACGTTGCGGGCAGTGGGCGATTCATTATTGCTGTCTAGTGCTGGGGATTTAATTGGAAAGTATGAAAAAGTTACTTAAAGCTGATTCAGAATTTTACGTATATTGTTGAAATTAACCATTACTGTTTACTAAACCGTTCATGTTATAATGGGATATTTATAAGTTTGTGTTGCTTAAACAAAATTTTAAAATAATCACTTGTTTAAAACGAATTGATATAATATGGAAAATAAACAACCAACTTTAAAAATAGCTTTTACTATGGATTTACATTCAATGGAATACATAGATAGTTCAGCTCATGTAACATTATGTCACGGTTCTCGTCGGAGTGGAGATACTGTTGGGATTTTGTTAGTAGAATTCTGACTTTTTATACATAAACTTAAAATATTTAGGCCATAATATGATGGCCTAAACTAAAATCTACTTTAGAAAGCGTTATTTTCTTCTACATTTGTATTGATTGTGGTATAACCTTTCGACGTTAAACCATAATCCATAATTGTTGGGTTGGCGATATTATATTGAAGAGAAGTATGTGTATTTACAAATATGCGATTGATAAGATAACATAGACTGTCAACGCTTTAATAGCCAATCCAACGAATTGGTATAATCTATGTCAACTATACATAATGTTTAAACGACGAGAAGGAGTGTTTATGTACTTCGGTCATCTATATAAGAAATACCTACAACTACCACAACTAAAACGCTATAGTAAATCTTAGGTTGCATTTTAATAGTCCAATACGTTCTGTTTTATAAGAATAGGACGGGAGTATGGAAAGGTTTCCACAATCCTAACTTGCAATACTAATGCTCTATGTGGTTAATATGTTGCAATATGCAATAGAAACCAATAGTATATCATTACAATATCGCAGCATTGCATACAAGTCGAAATTTAATATGACCAACGTATGTGCAAAACGTGTCGACACACTTTTAAGCGTTTCATCCAAATTGAAGAATTGTCCATAATGTCAAAATCTTATTTGACAGATGAATAATTTTTGCATACATGTTACATTTTCGAAACTTCATAGTAAATAAGATAACCTATGTAAAAATATCTGAGATATAAAGTAAGTTTCAATGTCATAAATTGTGTACGTGAAAAATATAACTATATGAGAATACTTTTCACGCACCCCCTTGACTTACCTTCAAGCCCCCCAAGGGAGGCGCGCCCCCAGTTTGGGAACCCATGCTCTAGACATACATCTTTGGATATCGATCGTCAGTATTTAAAACCGGATTGCTTTAAAGGTTATAATACATTTACCAGATAGTAAATATAAATAGAATATATTTATTTACATTATAATATTTACTGTTATAAAGAAATATACATTACGTAGGGGGAATATTATTATTTATTTTACTAAATTTCAATTTGGCGCTCAACGTTTAGGGTTGCCCATTCTCTCTTCTTGTCATCTGAACTATCATTTAGAAAGAGCACTTTTATTAGTCTTGTGTAGTGATTTGTGAATATTTTTATGTTTCAAGGTAAATATTGAAGTCGTTTCCATAGACTCTTTGCCGGAAGGACCCATTCTGTGGTGTTTGTATAGAACTCTTCGCAGTTGCGAGGAGAGTTAGTAGATTTTGCAGCGTATGTAAAACACGCTGTATCTAGGTCTGTGTGTGTGACATCTTTTTTTATTATTTTTGTTTTTTTTACAATCTCCTCACTGTCTTAAGTTGTAATGACCATCTAGTAGTCCATTAGTTCTTCCTTCGTCAATCCTTCTGCCTCCTATCGTTGTGGAATTAGAGAAACGAATTGGAGGATCTCGGCAGCTTAGGTAGTATTGTCGGATGAACGACGCCGCGTTAATGTCTCTCCATAGATCCGGCGACTGCGATGCTTCAAAATTAGCTTTATTGTGAGTTGTGAGTGATGAAGATTCTTTTTCGATGGTGTCTTTTGTGTTAGAACTGAGACGGGCTTCAATGCTAGACGGGTTCGTGCCGGAGATCCCTTGTTTCTCCTCTTGTTTCTATATCCCTGTCGCGATCACTGCCGCCAATTTTTCTCCGTTACGTGTCAGCCTTCTTGTCGGGTGTCAGTGATGAAGATTTTTTTGATGGTGTCGCTTATGGTTAGACTAAGACAGACACCATTGTTAGACGTTTTCGTGCCTGGCGATCGAACTCGTTTCTCCTCTTGTTTCTATACACAAGTCGCGTTCAGCGCCGCCAATTGTCCTCCTTTCCGTCCCATTTGTAATGAAATTGGTATCAATTTATGTTTTTAATAGCTCCCATGTAAAACTAAAATTAACTCATTATATTTAATTTGTGAATTATTATTTGACAAAATATGTATTAAAATCAAGTGTCATCCACTACAAGTTTAAAAAAATGTAATTGAACTTGATTGGATGAATGAGAAATATTTTATTAACGATTGCAAATTTGAACGACTTATATAAATATATATAGCGAGAGTGTGAACTAATAGAAGGAATTTCGTAAAGTCTAGGATCGATTTTTAGTAGTGACACAATATTTTTTTGCTTTTTCAAGCCCCAGCTTCGGTTAACCTGTTTCAAATTTTCTATTTTCCATTTCTTAATCAACAAAACTTGCAGCTGGTGTTATAAAAACTCAATCGCTGCAAACCTCAAGCATCCATCTTCTCTAACCGGGCTCCTTGTAGCTGTGCAGGCTAATTATTCCACTCTAAGCTATCTAACATATTATTCTAAAAGCTAATAATTTTAAATATAAATTTACACCCGATTCCATTTTTAAAAACATATATTTTTTGAAGTAAACTGGTCAAATTACTTCTTTAAATATATGTAGTATTATCTTTATAAAATCGCCAACTGACTTTAGAGACTTTCAAACCGACTCTGAGCTGGGTTTGCTTTCCTGGTTCCTATAAATTTATTGCCCCCATGCTACGGTTTTATTATTTGGAAATTATATTTTACGATTTTATTATTAACGTTATTACCTATATGGTATCACATAGGACACAAAAACCCCACCGAAGGCGTCCAACATCAACATGTTCGATTTTTATTAGTCCACACTCTCTTTAGATATACTTGTTCAAATTTTCAGTTGGTGATAAAATACTTTTTATTCATCCACTCAAATTGAAATACATTTTTGTTAAAAACTAGTAGTGGATGACACGACATTAAAACCGTTTTTTTTAAATACTAGTTCAATAATTAAATTTAAATAATTAATTAATTTTAGTTTCATATGGAAGAAAAGGTTTCACATAAAATTGAAAGAGAACAGAACCGATTTGAAAAAAAAGAACCCGAATATATATTTTTTACTCAAAAGCTATGGGTTAGCTTTTGCTAACTAAAAAGCAAAAAATAATTTTTTTTATAGAATAATAATGTCTTTAATAATTATTAGAAAATAAATTTCGTACACATATGATATAAACAAAAAAATAAAGTGAAAATTGATAGTAAAGTTATATTTAATGAGTTTATCTCTTAATATTTAATGAAGTAGTGAAGTTTTCTCCTGTGGATGTTGAATATTTTGATTATTGTAAATAAACTAAATCGTATTTTCAGTGCATTTATTATGACTTATCTCATTCAAGTTATACCAAGCTTTATATCAATATGGGTAGAAAATCGAAAAAGCTGCTATCATTCAATACTATCGCATGACCTTAGTTCTAAGCAGCTTTATTAAGTAAGATATAAAAATATCCATTTGTTTTATACTTATGTTAGTCTACGTTATTTTCACATATTCTACATAATACAAATGCTGTCACTGTTTATTTTGATTATTAGTTAACTTATAATTCATGATCCTTACTAGAAAAAATTCACTCAAAAAATATTTTAAATTCAAAATATCGTTTTACTGTCTCCAAATCAGATGGATTGGGATTAACCTACAATGGGACCACCGCAAACGTTTTCTCTTTCATTTGCAAGCAAAATCCTATAGACAGGTTAAATACTTTTAAAGTTATTGTGGAACAAAGAGAAAAATACAGAACCTCATTTTATTTTAACTCGATTAAAAAGGGGCAAGGTATCCAATATACATACAACAATTCATTTGGTTTAAAATACGTGATAACATATTTATGATTTTATAAATCAATTGATTTTAAGTTATAGGTTAAGTGGTGGAACAGCTGTTTCAAGGCATAGGTTATGTTACTTTATTTATATTGCTTATAATGATTGTAAAAATTAACTAAAATAAGGTTTTTGTTTGTTAACCTAAGTAGGAACTGGCTTTAAATTTTTATTTTGTTATATTACTTGCTCTTACAAAAACGTTTTAACTTTCAAGAAAATTACAAATATTCTGGAATCATCACAAAAATATTTGACAATTTAAAATCAACCACAGATAAACTACTTTTATTTATGAAGCCAAATCAGATTTATTTTTGATCAATTACTTTATTAACAGAACTTTTTGTTCTTGAATTTTTAAAAGTTCCGAAACATTTCTAAACATACCTTCTTCTAAATAAACTCAAGGGATGATTTCCTTACTAAATTACTATTATTTTTTTTTAAATCTTTGTCTGCGACATACATTATCCTTCACATCTCATTGGTAACTGTATACAATTATGTGCTGCTTCGTATGATTTTATTTGTAAACCATTAACTTTCTAAATTAAGTTTGAAAAAGATCATCCAAAATATCTTCAAATTTTGATCTTACTTTTACTAGGCTTTTCTTACACCGTCAGAACCCCGTGAACAGACATTGTAATAGAATCTTGGCATTAGGATTAGGAGAAAATTATTTCTTTTTAGAGGCAGGGTAGCTACTTTATAACCTGTTCTACCCAAAGTGAATAGAGCTGTCTAAACGTCACAATACCGTGTAATGATATTGTAAAAGAATCCTGGCAAGAGGATTAGGAGGTAACTATTTGTTTTTAGAGGCAGGGTGTAGCTACCTAATAACCCAAACTCCCAAAGGTGAAGAGAGATGTCAAAAAGTGACAATACCGTGTAATAATATTATAAAACAATCCTGGCATTAGGATGAAGAAGCATCTATTTCATTGTAGAGGCAGGGTCGCTACCTAAAACTCGTTCTCCCTAAACGGAAGAGGCCGTCTAAACGTTACATTACGATGTTGTTGTCGTGTGACAAGTTCAATACCAATGGCGTGAAGCACTGCACTGGCTACATCTGCAGCTTTGTCCGTATAAAGGGTCTCCCTATAATAGTTTAAGTCAATTTTAAATAGTGCTGCAATGATGGACGGGCAGTTGAAGAGGTGATCCGGATTTAGCTGTATCCCTGGCTGTGCCTACATTCAGGGTATGTTCTTGATCCATCAGGCAAGATTTTCATGATTTTGAGGTGCATGTCTCAGTCTGGCAATTGTTTTTCTTATTTACCTGTCGAAGTTAAGCTCAGGAAGGGATGATTTTCTTCGGTTGTTATGGCAGAGCTTTTGTTTTGCAACGGCATTGACTTCGGAAGATGTTGTAATGACGGGGGCCGGTTCGATGGTCCTCGCTTCCTTGGCGAGAGAATCGCCCTCTTCGTTCCCATTGATGTCGACGTGTGCCGGGATCCATTGAAGCATACACAGCTTCTTCTTTTCCTCAATTAAGGACTGCTGCAATTTTGCGTCTGGACGTTGAGCCATCAGGGTAGGTTATAAAGATTCCGGATCCACCTCTATCGCAGTCAGAATTCGAAGAGCCTTCGGTGTAAGCAGCGACCAAGTGTGGTTTTAAAATCTTGGCGATAGTTTCTATTCCTTTCCTATTGATTGTTTCTTGAGGCGCTTTTTTGGAGCAGGGTTCTAGGAGATTCAAGTTTATATTCACAAATGAGGGTGGTTTGACAGGAAACCTGGGTTCTTGAAAGATTGCAAGGCTCGTGTGCTCTAGGTTGATGTCCTGTCTGATGTTTTTGTCGTACTGGAGAGTAGAAGATCTTTTTAGTCTGGTTTTTTGCGACCAGTTCCGAAAGGTGTGACTTTTGAGATATGTTGTTCGAGATTGCTCTTGATCTTGTTTGTGAATTTCACTGTGGTGAATTTTCTCCGATTTTCCAATGGGGTTAGGCCACATTCAGTTTCAGCTTTTAAATTATTTGTAGATGAGACGGCTCCAATGGCTTTGGAGGCTCTGTACTGGACGGAGTCGATTTTCGAGGATGAAGATGCTGGAGCCCAGATTGGTACGGCATATACAAGGATTGGTCTGATGAGTGTTTTGTAAGTATTTAGGAGTGTCTTTTGATTGGAAGATGTCTATACGTCCAATACCGTGTAAGATAATTGTAAAAGAATCCTGGCATTATGATTAGAAATCAACTAATGGCCGCATATGGAGGGGTGCATTCTTATGCGTGTATTGGCCTACTTAGGAGGAGTGCTGTCTTATACTTGTATTGGCCACATACGGTGGGGTGCCTTCTTTATAATTGTATTTGACACATATGGAGGGTTGGCCTCTCATACGTGTATTGATGACATATGGAGGGGTGCCCTCTTTCATGTGTATTGGCCACATATGGAGGAGTGCTATCTTATACTGTATTGGGCACATATGGAGATGTGCCCTTTTTATACTTGTTTAGGCCACATATGGAATGGTGAACTCTTATACGTGTATTAGTCACATATGGAGGGGTGGCCTCTTATACGTGTATTGGCCTCATATGGAGTGGTGCCATCTTATTCGTGCATTTACTACATATGAGGGGGTGCTCTCTTATACGTGTATTGGCCACATATTGTGGGGTGCCTTCTTTATACTTGTATTGGCCAGGGTGCCCTCTTATACTTGTATTGGCCCCATATGGAGGGGTGCCCTCTTATACGTGTATTGGCCACATATGGTTTGGTGCCTACTTTATACTTGTATTGGCCATACATGGAGGGTGCCCTGTTATACGTGTATTGGCCACATATGAAGGGGTGCCCTCTTATACGTGTATTGGCCCCATATGGAAGGGTGCCATTTTATACATGTATTGGCCATATGTGGAGGGGTGACCTCTTATACATTTATTGGCCACATATGGAAGGGTGCCATCTCATAAGTGTTTAAAGGAAGACGTGACTGATGGTTTTGAAACTAATTTCACATAACAAAAGACCTTCTGATCACATTTCTCAAAGCACATACCGTTCCTAAGTATTAAGAAGATATAGTTGAACCTATCTTGACTAAACAATTAACGGATGAAATGTGGGGTATTTTTAAAGATGATATATTTAGATCAAAATAAAGGTTAGAACTTGGTAATATCCCGAAGTGCACTACTTTGTATTTTTATAATTTATAAACATTTTAATGTAGTTTGAAACGTTTTGTATTAGTTTGTTTTTAGAATTTTAGTACGTTATAGGTTGGTGTAAGTTGTGTTGTTCAAAAACTTCAACTTTAAAGATTAATTTGAAAGTTATGGCAAACAAAATTCACAAATTAAATATAAACTTGCTTTAATTAAGCCCAGAACACGATTTAGATCTATTTAAAATGCTCTTCGTAGGGACAATGGGGCAAATCTGCATTAAATTATGACTTCCAAATCTGCATAAAGTATACGACCCCCCAACATATGTTGATTACAAAGGAGCTCAGTGAGAAATTAGTTTCACGATAAATATTGTTAAATTCAAATAAAAATGTTCAAGTTAGTCTAACGGACACACGTTGTAGACCTCCTCACAGTTGCAGTGGCCGTAGAGTGTTTTGACGCTTTTGTAAATGTTAAGTGTGTATGTAATAGTAGACATAAACGTTTATACAACTAATAAAGAGTTATTGAGTCCAAAATTGCTATGTATTTCATTAGTGCCCCATAAGAACGAACGTAACAACTAGTGTCAGGTGTGGGGTAAGTTGAAGTAAGTTTTTTGGAGGTAAGTGACTTGGGGAATAGGCTAGCTGCTAGTTTAGTATGACAACAGGCTTTAGAAGAACCCTTGGCCACGACTGACTCTAAATGGACAAATTTTTTCAAAATTCTAATGAAATGTTTTGAGAGTTTAAAGCCTATATTGGGTGACTAGTGAAGGAAGTTTACCCATCAGTAACGAATGACGTCTACTAGAGATCAGAGAACAAAAGATTACTCGATGGACTATGTATCATTTCATTCAAAGGCAGTGAAGCTTGCGAATGGCAGTCAACCGAAGATACTGAACCTTGTCCACCTAAAGGCGCACAAGTTTGCCCAAACAAATTGCGCACGTACATAGATACATACAACATACCTATATATGTGTGTGTGTGTGTGTGTGTGTGTGTGCGCGAGCGCGTGCGCGTGTGTGTGCTTGTGTGTGTGTGCGCGCGTGTGTGTATGTGTGTGCGCGCGCGTGTGTGTGTGTGTGTGTGTTGCAACGTCCGCTCCGCCTCTTTGTTGGCACAATTACATATTTATTATATTTTTATATATCTGCTGCTCACACAGTTTTGTGTAAAGTGGTAAGATCCCTAATTTTTGTCTTGTGTTCCCGCGTAACGTACCACGCCTAAATGCAAGCCTACTCCCGCTGACTTCTACCTTAACGTTTGTATGACCTCCCCTAAGATGGTTGGAAAGTTTGTTGGGTCTGTATATAGTCACACATGTCAGTAAAATAGTCAGCTAGAAAGAAACAACATTTATGTGAACACACAAAATTTTCAAAGAATCTTACCACTTCATGAGATCTGCAGGCACACCAAGGGGACGTGCAAAATATGATTATGTTTAAGATACCTTTTTAAAGGCACCTGTGTTCTTTAAACATGGTCTGCCAGTAGACTTCGTCTCTGGGCTTCATTACAAAAAACCAACTAGTTTTTAGAATAGCTCAATAAATTGGTTCTCAGGAGAGAACTCGTTTGAAGAAACATTAGGTTCTGAATTTTATATATATTTATTAATTAATGAAATTTAATTAAAACTGTACTTTGATTTTATAATCATTTTATATCAGTTGGAAAAACTAAAAGTTTTTATTGGTTGTTCAACACAGGATAAATTCAAATACTGTAAGTTTTTATAATGCATTTAATTACTGATTTTAAACTAAAATAATTATCTTTTCAAATAAAATACATTTAACTCTCTCTTTATCTTCACAAATAATTAATTAAAAGTTTGATATTTTTCACATATTTAAATCATACATTCATATATAATTCATTAATTACATTTACACATTTTTAAACAAAATTATTTCCACATTTAACAATAAAAAATTTAACTTCTTATTTCAAGATTGAATTGGTAAATTCACATTTTATTATGAATAATTTTAAAATTTATATGATTCAATAAATCAGGTCTTCTTGAAAATGATTGGCTTATGGCCAAAACAACTTTATAAATTTAATATTTATTATTTAAACAATCTTGTTATACTAATTAATTTTAATACTTTTAAGATATATTTAATTTTTCAACATAGAGTGAAGTCATTGTTTAAGTTTAATTGGTAATTTGAATTTAATAAATTTAACTGACTAAATTTGACGTTAATTTGTATATAAAAGAGAAAATGACTTGCCAAGGATTTTCCTGCCGATCCTAGAGTCCTCTCGTCTGGATTCCCTGGTCACTGGACATCGGAAGTTGCCATCCCTGGTCAGTCGATGGAAGTTCTTCTCCATTTTCACGTCCCCGAGGCTGAGTCTGAAGCCCTGGTCCATGGATGGAAGTAGACGGCGGAAACGTGGTGGTTTTTTTCCATCTGGCCGATGGTGGTGGTCCTAGGCGAAATTACGGCCGTTAGCACTTCGTATTAAAACTTTTTACAGACTGTCAGATAGGTCCCTAAGTTCCTGTATTTATTACGGCTATGTAACCATTCCCCCCTGCTCAAGCTCGTCGCTATCTCCGTGCTTCTTTTCTTGTACGGGCTGGTTGGACAACGTATTCGATTCAACCTGCATAATTTTGGTATCTGTTTTAGAACACTGATAAATGTCTATTATTTTAAAATGGCTGTAACGTTTTTGTTATTCGAGTTTTTTAAATTTAGTTTTCACTATTGTTCATTTTGGATTTTGCTAGTCATTTCAAAAGGTCAGTGATAGTTCTACGTGAACTAGTTCTCAAGTTAGCATTTTTCGGCAATTAGAAAATTTTCACTGCACTCCCTTTTGTCAAATTTAGTTAGTTATTACAGTTGCATGCTATTATAATTTCTAATTTCTCTTAATAATAATTATTCACAATTTTACTGACTTCTTGATTCTTTACAACGTTTACTTATACCATAAATTAAAACCTTATTATTTAAATAATTAAATTGTTATTTAAAAAATAGGAAGTTATTAATTTCCCAATTTGGACGGCGTTCCAGACTGTTACAACGTGTCTGTGTGTGTGAAATACCTATTGTACACATCCTCACTTCTGTTAGGAATATTTGTATACATTCAAGTACATTTTTCTGGCTTTCTCAACAATATA